>CAMZMU010000027.1:87514004-87824299 GCA_947311845.1 Poa pratensis
AGGAGGTTTAGTTGAGAGCCTCTTACCAAACCCATGGTCATCCAAATCCCAGAATCCACCGTAGAGACCAAGATGTTTTGCTCCGATGTACCCCTTGAGATCAAAGGAGAAAAGTTTCAGTTAACTTAATTGTTCTGGGAACCCAAGGCATCGATGTTATACTCGGTATGAATTGGTTAGCCAAGTACCATGGTAGAATTGACTGTGCCAGAAGAGCTGTATCTATCACCACCGAAAAGAAGTAGAAGTGGAGTATGTGTCTGAAACTAGTCAATCTCACCCAGGCTGCCATGAGAGCATAGCTCGACCTGCCCTAGATGAGATCCGTGTTGTTCACCTGTTCAAGGATGTTTTCCCAGAAGAATTGCCTGGTATGCCGCCAGACCAGGAAATTGAGTTCATAATTGAGCTTATCCCAGGAACCGCCCCTATATCCCAAAGACCTTATCGGATGAATCCGGAAGAGCTGGTTGAGTTGAAGAAGCAATTGGCAGATATGCTCAGCAAAGGACTTGTTCGCCCAAGTGCTTCACCTTGGGGATCACCCATTATTTTTGTGGACAAGAGAGACAGTACCACACGCTTGTGTGTGGATTATCGCAAGCTGAATGACGTGACCATTAAAAATAAGTATCCTCTTCCCAAGATCGAGGATCTGTTCGATCAAATGAATGGAGCCCGAGTCTTTTTCCAAGATCGATCTTCGGACAGGATACCATCAAGTTGAAGATCCGAGAGACAGACATTCCAAGACGCCTTCACCACCCGTTACGGTTTGTTTGAATACACCGTGATGTCTTTTGGTCTGCCAATGCCCCAGCCTATTTCACGAATCTCATGAACAAGATTTTCATGGAGTACCTCGACAAGTTCGTGGTAGTGTTCCTTGATGACATCCTTATTTATTCCAAGACCGAAGAGAGCATGCTGAACCTGCGTCTAGTTTTGGAGACACTCTGAGAGCACCAGTTGTATGCCAAGCTTAGCAAGTGTGAGTTTTGGCTCAGTGAAGTGGCTTTCTCGGACATGTTGTGTCTGCCGGAGGAATTTCTGTTGACCCCGAGAAGATTCAAGCCATTATCGACTGGCTATCCCCAACCAATGTGTTTGAAATCCGAAGCTTTCTCGGACTTGCCGGTTATTACCGCAAGTTCGTTGAAGGATTTTCCAGTATAGCCAAACCCATGACCCAACTGTTGAAGAAGGACAAGAAATTTGAATGGACTCAGAAGTGTGAGGATAGTTTCCAAGAGCTGAAGAAGAGACTAACCTCAGCCCAATCCTGATCATGCCAGACGTCACCCAGAGTTTCGACGTGTATTGCGATGCATCACGCCTCGGACTTGGTTGCGTTCTGATGCAAGAAGGCAAAGTTGTGTCGTACCTGTCCCGGTAGTTGCGACCGCATGAAGAGAATTACCCAACCCATGACTTGGAGTTAGCTGCTATTGTTTGCCCTCAAAACGTGGCGTCCCTATCTTGCGGGACATCGCTGCGAGGTCTATACAGATCACAAAAGCTTGAAATATATTTTCACCCAGAAAGATCTGAACTGCGACAGAGGAGATGGATGGAATTAATCAAGGATTATGATATTGGAATCCATTATCACCCTGGAAAGGCTAATGTAGTTGCCGATGCCCTTAGTCGCAACCTTGCACCCTCAATGCCTGATTCAAGCCGAACAGCCAGCCTTGTTCAAAGAGTTCCAAGATTTTGGACTAGAGCTTGTTAGCCAAGGTTATCTCGCCAATTTAGAGTTAACCCCAACCCTGATGGATCAAATCAAAGAAGCCCAGAAAGGTCATGAAAGCATGAGGGAATTAGGAAGAAGATTTCCCTCGGCAAAGCACCCGGTTTTACGAAAGATGCGGAAGGAGTGCTGAAATTCAATGACCGTATCTGTGTGCACAATGTCACGGAACTTAAGGAGTTAATCCTGAAGGAGGCCCATGAGACCCCTTATCAATCCACCCCGGCGGAACCAAAATGTACCAAGACCTTCGAGAAAGATTTTGGTGGCATGGAATGAAGCGAGATATTGGTTCGTTCGTAGCCAAGTGTGACATCTGCCAGCGAGTTAAGGCTGAACATCAGCGACCCTGGATTGCTTCAACCTTTGAAAATTCCCGAGTGGAAGTGGGATGAGATTGGAATGGATTTTATTACCGGACTTCCAAGATCCAACCGAGGCCATGATTCATCTAGGTCATCGTTGATCGACTGACAAGGTTGCCCACTTTGTTCCTGTCAAGACCACTCATACCGAGCTCAGTTAGCAGACCTGTATATTTCCAGAATAGTGAGCCTGCATGGTGTGCCTAAGAAGATTGTATCTGATAGAGGCACGCAATTCACCTCAAGATTCTGCAAATCCCTTCATGAAGCCCTCGAACCAAGTTAGCATTTAGCACAGCTTATCATCCCCAGACCGATGGCCAAACTGAGCGAGTGAACCAGATATTGGAGGACATGCTTCGTGCATGTGTACTCTCATATGGTTGCAAGTGGGAAGATTGTCTACCGTTTGCAGAGTTCTCGTACAACAACAGTTATCATCCAGTCTACAAATGGCCCCTTTTGAAGCCCTTTATGGCAAGAAGTGTCGTACACCCTGAATTGGTCCGCTACCGAGAAAGCAAATTGTTCGGACCAGATACCCTCCGTGAAGCTAAAGAGCAAGTTCAGCTTATTCGTGAACGCTCAAAACTGCTCAATCCCGCCAGAAGAGTTTACGTGACACCAAGCGCCGTGACCTCACCTTCAACGTCGGAGATTATGTTTATCTCCGAGTGACACCCCTCAAAAGGAATGCAGCGCTTCCATGTCAAAGGAAAATTAGCGCCAAGATATATTGGACCCTTCAAGGTCATTGCTCGTCGAGGAGAAGTACCTATCAGCTGGAATTGCCCCAAGAGTTAGGAGATTATCATGATGTCTTCCACATTTCCTTGCTCCGGAAGTGTCTTGAAGTTCCTGACCAGCCCGATGTTTTCAAAAACATCGACCACCTCTCCATCGACCTGAACCAAGACCTGACCTATCGTGAGAGACCTCTCAAGATTCTCGAAGAAGATGTTCGAGTTACCCGAAGACGTGCGATCAAGTTTTACAAAGTCCAGTGGACTAACCACTCTGAAGAAGAAGCAACTTGGGAACGCGAAGATTATCTTCGAAGCGAATTCCCAGACCTCCTTAAAACCCAAGCCTAGCAAATCTCGGGACGAGATTTATTTTAAGGGGGGAAGGATTGTAACATCCCAAAAATATTATCAATATTATATTCCAAAAATGAGAGCCAACAAAAACTTTTGTTGTTTATTGTGTGTTGATTGCTTCTTGTTACTTAAGTTGTTTGTTCTTGTTGTGTGTTGCTTGCTCTAATGAACACTTGAAGAAAAAGTAGAAAACAAAATAAAGTTATAAAGAAGGAAAAATAAAAGTGACAAGTTGTCACATAAATTCTTCAAGTGACAAACTCAATTTTTTTTAAACCAAAGTCAGTGGAGTTGTATTGTAAACACTCCCATTTTGATTCTTACTACTTTCCCTCTTCAATGCTATTTTTAAAACTAATTTTTAAATTGTAAAGTAAAATCAATTTGAAATAAACCAAATTACCAAATTCAAAACCCTATGAAAGAAAATGATGCAAAACTTTTATTTTGCAAAGCCAATTTTTGTGGAGCTTCTACATGTTATGGGGAGGCCCCACAATTATTTGAATTTTTCTAAAATGTTTAAGTGCCCCAATTAAATCCCAGAAAAGCTTCTGGATATTAAAAAGAAACTGGAAAATAAAAGAAAAGAAGAAGCAGGGGGCTTTCTGCAAAAGTGTCGTCGACTTCAACCCGACGACCATCGCCGTGTCGCCATGGCGTTGCTCACCGTTTCCGCGCTCCCCAGGCCCCCCTGGCCGCGCACTCCCTCGCTCCCGTGCCTCTGCAGCCGCGGCGCCGCAGAGGAGAGCACTTATGCCCTCCCTCGCCTCGATTCCACTCCAGCGTCGCCGTGGTGAGCTCACCATCGTCAACCCAAATTGGCCCAGCTCGCTGCTCCTCGACACGCACGGCTTGGCCAGCGCCTTCTAGAACGTGCCCGGACCCCGCTCGACCTCACAGCGCCACGCCTCGTGCACCACTGCCTCGGATTCGGGAGGAGTTCCCGCCGGAGAGCCGCGGACGTGCTTGCACCCCTCCACCGTACGCCGCCTCCTACGCTATAAAACCACCCCTCACCCCTCTGGAAGAAGCACACCACCCCACTCCCTCGCTCCCCTCTCCAATTTCACCGTTAGCCGCCAGGAGGGCGTGCCTCGCGGAAGCTCTGCCGCCGTTGAGGTCCGTCGTGGCCGCAGCGCCTCGCTGCACCATTCTACCCTCTGACCCTCTACACTGTTGCCTGAGCTCACCGCACTCACCCCATCCCTTTTCCCCTTTGATTAGTGCCCAGACGCGGCCGTTGAACCTCGCCGGAGTTGCTGTCCGTGGCCGAGGAAGACGGAGACCTCGCCGCCGACGAACCACTCCACCCCAGCAAGTGCAACTCAGCCAGGAGCTTCCACCTCGCCACCGCCGTCGATTCGCATCACCACCTCGACCTCCCGAGCCCTCTAGGTGAGGTTTTGCCCAACCTCGCCGTCGCCGGAGCCACGGCGCCGCCAGAAATGGTCGTCGCCGATGGTTTCGTTGCGGGCCGTTGGATCCCATCCAACGGTAGCATACCGTTTCGATTAAAGAAAGAGAGAGAGAGACTGACGAGCGGGCCCCGCTCGTCAGGGTTTTATTAATTTCCCCGCGCGAACTGTGCCGCTGACCAGTGGGTCCCCCATGTCAGCAATTTCAACATTATCCACAACAGTGGATTTTCCTAAATTGAATTCTCTGAAATTTTCAGTACTGATATGAACTTGTAAATTCAATATCTCAAGATTTAGGAATCCAAATAAATCAAACTCAATTGTTATGGAAAGCTTATTAAAATGTTTAACCAACAATTGGATACATTCCATTTAATTAAATAAATAAAAAGTATTATTAAAAATACTACAGAAGGTTTAAATTTCTAAACTTGTTTGTTTCTGATACTCTGTTACTCCAAATAATTCCAACCAATTTTTCTAGCTTAGTACTGCCATGTTTTAGCTTCCCTAATTTTGGTAGAATTATTGGTGCAGTATTAATTGTTTAGTATGAAGTTGAAGTTTGAACACCCTTCAGCACTCAAACATTTAAATATGATAATTGGTTAACCAAATGAATTAGGACCAATTTTTTTAGGTCACATATAGTCATGTTTAGTCACCCCTAAAAGGATTTAATTTTTGGAACAACAGAACTTAGTTGGTTGCCAAAACTTGATTATTAATTTACTGGATTCAAACCAATGTGTAGGGAGTTTGGTAACTCCAATTGAACCAATCAAATTGTTGTCTTCTAAACATCAGTCGCTTTCCATTGAATTTTAGTTTGTATTTTTATGACCAACAGAACTCAAGTTATTGAATTAAACATTTTCCATAAGTTTCTGCCATAATTTTGAACAAAACAATTGGTGTTTAATTCAATTATTTGAAACCAAATTTTATGGTTTGATGTGTGCAGTAGCTATGTGTGATGTTCATGATTGTTGTGTTGAGATGATTGCTTGTATAGCTTAGTGATTGTTTGCATTGTTTGTTTATTAATTAGACGAGAACGTTGTCGGATATATCAAGGAAGGAGAGTTTGCTGAAATTGAAGAACAAGAGCAAGATCACTTTGCCCAGCAAGGCAAAGCTATTCTCTGAGCTTGCACTACAAACATATGCTTCTACTTTCATAACATGTTTTACTCTCAAGGCAAAATTTACAAAACCTTTTCGAAAAGTATATGGATATTATTTTGCACCCTATGTAGTAGCTTATATAAAACTTTAGGATGGGAAACAATGTTGTTTATTCAAAACTCCTTTGAAATTTCTTGTGTGGTTATGGAATGCCGAGATGTCGGTGTTGGAAGGGAGAAGTGGAAAAATGGTGATGTTTATGAAAAATGCACAGTGTCCTAGTACTATGGCGACCAATCTTACCCTGTGCGACCACATTTACCATATGGGAAAAGGCTTAGTCATGTAGTTTGCTCTTATTAGTATGGGATACCTCATCGACAGAGATGACTCTGTTATGCATGAGGGGATGGTCGAGGACCTACCCCCTGACCCGGGTCCTCACACAAGATGGTGGGGAGGATAGAAGGTTCCACCATAAATCGCCGGATAAAACTATGAGTCCTCACACTTAGGGTTCTGACGGGAAACTGGACTGGATGTTGATGGAAAGTGTCATATGGGAAGGATCCTATACTAGGATGAGCAAATAAGAGGCTATGGCCGGGCGGCTTACTTCACATACACCTGGTATGGCGGACGTGGCAGACACGATGAGTTGCCGTATGGATGTGGGCTAAAGCGTGCTACCTCTGCAGAGTGTTAAAAAAACTATTCGAATAGCCGAGTCTCGGATATGGACAATTGGGAGACTGTCCTAAGACCTTGTGCAAGTTTTTAAAGAACTTTGAGTTTTAAAAATAAAAATGAAGTGGAGAATGTTTCCTACACCTATACCAACGGATCGGTATGAGGTGGTTGGATGAAAGTGGACCATGACGGGCTATGGTCAGGAAAATGAGGAGTTTTGGAGAAACAGATGAAAATGGTGACTTCTTTAAAGATAGTTATAAAACTCTTCTTACCTTTTTCAATAAAGATATAGAGATGTTTCAAATAAGTAAAAGTTGTCAATTAAAATAAACTGTTGCATACTCATGTTGGGGTAGTTTGCGAGTACATTCAAATGTACTCATATTGGTTTCGTCCCTGGCTATTGACCTAACCAGACTAGAGGAGGAGCACTACGCCGAGCAGGAGTATGGGTGACTTCTATGCCAACTAAGGATCTCCACAAGTCAGCTGCTGTCGGGTTGTCATCGTTAGAATATGATGTCTACTACGCCGTAGCTTCCGCTGATATTTTGGTTTGGCCCATGAAGGCACCTATGTAAGACTTGGTCTAAATGACCATTTATGTAAGACTTTAATTCGGTATTGTAATGGATGGTAAAATTTGGTATCCAATTCGGATTTATGTGCACGACAGACTGATCACGGGATCGTTGTGTTAAGCATAATCGGGTATTTCGGACGGCTAGTCCAGGGTCCCCACACGTACGGCGTGGGTGTGCTCCTCCGCGGGGTAGTTCGCATTGGCCGCGACCTTCTTCTTCGTGTCCACCTCCTTTTTCGACAACTGGATGGCCGTATCTAGAGCTTCTTGGTTCTTGCGACGACAGCGTCGAGCGTACGACTCGGTGGAGGCGAGGGAGAGCGCCACGAGCTGGAGGGGGATGCCATCGTCAGCCCTAGCGATGTCAACCGCCTCTCAAATGGTGTGGCCCACCTACCTCGCCTCGCGAAACACGCGCCCTCTGCCTCTGGCGCCCGCTGCGGCGGAGCGTCCACCAACCTCCATCCCCATCAGGCATGAGCCTTCACCCTGCGGTGCCTGGACCGGTTGGGCTCGAGCCCGCCTCGACGGGGCAGACGATGGAGCTGATCTACGGCTTGAGGGGAAACCCTACCGTAGCTGTGGGGTGGCGGTCTGATCTACGGCTTGAGAGGAAACTCTACCGTAGCTGTGGACGGCGCGGATCTACGCATCGAAGCTGACCTGCGGCTGCACTGGCAATTGGTCGCTGGCGGCGCCACTGAGCTGAAGCCTCCATTGGTCGCTGGCAGCGCCACAGAGCTGAAGCCTCCAGTGTCCTCTAGCAAGCAAAGGACTCCGACACGGAGGGCAAGCTCGTCATTGTCATCAACGTCCTCCAACGGCTTCTTCACCGCCGATGCCACGGCTTCTTCACCGCCGACGCCGAGCTTTCCGTATCCCAGCTAATGCTATCGAGCTGTCCGACATTGTCAATCGGAGAGGAGAGGTGGAGAGGAGAGAAAATGAAGTGATGAGAGAAATACATCTGATCGGCGGAGAAGAAGAGGTGAAGGATTTTATTATGGCGACGAGTCGACCGACGCGTGGACACTGGTCAGCCTTTTCTCCGGCCGGCGCATCCAGCTGCCAAAAATCAGCTGGACAGGAGCCAGCCGCTAGACGCCGCCCAAAACCAGATGGACCCGAGCCAGCGGGCGCGGGCGTTTGGGCTTGCTTTTGGTTCACGGTTGGAGATGCTAAAGGTATAGATTAGCGCTTCATCTTCGCTGGCCATGGCTTCTTTGGAAGGACCCCTCCAAGGCATGGATTGGCAAAGAAAATCCGTGCAATGAAGAGGACATGGATTTCTTTTATGCGGCCACCATCATCACCATTGGAGACGGCCACACCGCAAATTTTTGGCACTCCCCGTGGCTTCATGGCTGAAGCCAAAATGGTGGCTCCCTCCATCTTTGCCCTCTCCGCTAGGACAAACTTTACCGTCAATAAGGGCCTTGTGGACGAGTTTTGGATCACCAACATCAACATGGCCGATTGAAAGGACATTTTGTGATCTCTTAGTTTTGTGTGTTAGTTAACAACACTTGGAGGTTTTAATCTGGTGATAAGTGATGCAGGTTTAATTGTGTACAACACATGTGCATCAACACCAAAAGAGAAAAGAGGATTCTGGGAGTTTCAGGCCGGAGTTCCGGTCCCCAGGACCGGAGTCTCCGGACTCAGGGCATTTCCTCGAAGAAGCAGTGAAGTGGTTCAGCCCCTGGTGGGGGCCGGAGTATCCGCCCCAGGCCAGAGTTTCCGGCCCCAGGGCACCGGAATGTTTGCCCAAGCTTCATCTGGCTAGAAGTGGTTCAGCCCCTGGTGGGGGCCGGAGTTTCCGGCCCCAGAAGGCCGGAGTTTCCGCCCCAGACCGGAGTATCCGGCCCTCCGGTGTGAAGCTGTCTACAACGGCTAGATTTTCTGGGAGGGGTATAAATACCCTCCACCTACTCCAGCCAGCTTGCTCGCCCAGAATTGAAGACACCATTATTGCAAGCTCAAGAATCACTAGATCTCCCAATCCCTCTACCAAACTCGTTGATCTTTGGTGGATTGAAGGAGAAGGCCCCGATCTACATCTTCACCAAGCCGTTTTCCATTTCCCCCTCATTCACTTGAGGGACCATTTGCTAGGGTTTCCACTAGGAAAATCTAGCCCATTGTTGTACTTACTTGCTTGTATTTGTGACAGATTGTAGCTGTTTGGGAGCCCCCAATCCTTTGTGGTTGTGCCCCAAATCGTTGTTGTAAAGGCTCCGGACTCCGCCTTGAAGGTTTCCGATAGTTGAAGTGAACCAATCCTTTGTGGTGCGGTTCACCAGAGAAGAGGGCGAAGCCTTTGTGGCTGTTGAACCATTGTCTTGGTTCACACCTCTCCAATGAGACGTACTCCCCTAAAAGGAGGAACTCGGGAATACATCCATGTATCCGCGTGCTTTCACTTCGGTTACCTCTATCCTTGTTTACCGCTTTTACTTTCTATATCGTGCTTAGTTGCTAGCTTGTCATATAGGTAGATTCACCGTAGTTGCATATCTAGAGAATTTACCTTTTGTGTCAAGCCTAATTTGAAAAAGACTAAAATTTGGAGTAGCACCTATTCACCCCCCTCTAGGTGTCATACCGATCCTTTCAATTGGTATCAGAGCCTAGGCTCTCTTGTTGGGCTTAACCGCCTAAGAGAAGTATGACACATAGTGAGGATGAGGCCGATCTTGCCAAGGCTAATGAAGCCCATGAAAAGGCCAAAGCCACCGCGGCACCATGGCCGATATCAAAGTGTTGGAAACAACATTGACTAACTTGCTCTTGGTGAGTCTCTCATGAGACAACTATGTGCGGCCGAAGAACTCCTTGAAGAAAAGAGTAAGATTGAGAGAGAGGATTCTCTCACCATTGCTTCCTTGAATGCTTCCATAACAGCCTTGAATGCCTCTCTTGATGAAGAGAGTGAAGAAAGAAGTACTCTTGAGGAAAGACTTGATTCTCTTGATGCTAAAAATGATGATATCATATCATTAATAAAATCATTAAGGATAGAGATCATGTCTTTGCTAAATATAAAGTGATTAAAAAGGAGAAAGTTTAACTTGCGGTTGCTAATGCTAGACTTCTTGAGGATATGGAGAAGCTTGACAAGGCTCACAAGGCCTTGGAAGTGACTCACTCCCTTCTTGTCAAGTCTCATGAGCAACTTCAATCTCAACTTTCTAAATCTAGTTCAACTAGTATATCTATTCTTCCTCGTGTTCATGAAAATGTTATTGAAGAAAATGCTAGGTTGAAGGTTGATCTTTCCAAGGCCATGCTAGCGCTAAGTTGACGAGGGAATATCTCCCCGGCAACAGCACCAGAAACAATGCTTGTACGTCACACGTCAGTTGGGAACCCCAAGAGGAAGGTATGATGAGTGCAGCAGCAAGTTTTCCCTCAGTATGAAACCAAGGTTTATCGAACCAGTAGGAAAACGAGGTTTGCTTCGAAGGTGTTGGTGAAGGAGTGTAGTGCGGCGCAACACCAGGGATTCCGGTGCCAACGTGGAACCTGCACAACACAATCAAATTACTTTGCCCCAACTTAACAGTGAGGTTGTCAATCTCACCGGCTTGCTGAAAACAAAGGGTTAAACGTATCGAATGGAAGATGATGTTTGTTTGCATAAAACAGTAGAGAACAATGATTGCAGTAGATTGTATTTCAGATGTAAAAGAATGGACCGGGGTCCACAGTTCACTAGTGGTGTCTCTCCAATAAGATAACTAACATGCTGGGTAAACAAATTACAGCTGGGCAATTGACAATTGATAAGTGCATATAACATGCATGTGTGAGTTGTGGTGTCTACTATGAGATTCATTTGGGCATTACGACAAAGTACATAGACCGCTATCCAGCATGCATCTATGCCTAAATAGTCCACTTTCCGGTTAACATCCGTACCCCTTCCAGTATTAAGTTGCAAGCAACAGACAATTGCATTAAGTAATGTGCGTAATGTAAACAATACATTCATCCTTGAATAAAGCATTGCTGTTTTACCCCTAGTGGCAACAACACATCTACAACCTTAGAACTTGCTGTCACTATCCCAGGTTAAATAGAGGTTGAACCCAACTATCATGCATAAATACCCCCTCTTGGAGTCACAAGTATTCACTTGGCCAAGGCTTCAACAAGTAACGGAGAGCATGCAAGATCACAAATGACATAGACATGATAATATAATATTCAGCTCCACATAGGTATCAATATAAGTCAGATCCCAGCAAACACAACATGTAGCATTACAATAAGATGATCTTGATCATGATAGGCAGCTCACAAGATCTAAACATGATGGCACAAGTGGAGAAGACAACCATCTAGCTACTGCTATGGACCCATAGTCCAAGGATGAACTACTCACGCATCACTCCGGAGGCGGGCATGGCGATGTAGAGCCCTCCGGTGATGATTCCCCTCTCCGGCAGGGTGCCGGGAAGAGCTTCAGAACCCCCCGAGTTAGGGTTGACGACGGCGGCGGCAGCGAATATGTTCTGGATGAAAGGCTCGGTGTTTTAGGGTTTTCACGTCTCGGGGAATAAATAGGCGAAGGGGCGATGTCGGCGGACCCCCGAGGGGCCCAAACCACCAGGCGGCGCGGTGGGCCCACTGCCGCGCCGCCTGTGGTTTGGCCACCTCGTGGCTCTTCGTCTCTCCTTCGGACTCCGTGTACGTGTTGGAAAAATAGGGACTGGCCTTTTGTTTCGTGCAATTCCGAGAATATTTCCAGAAGTAACTTTCTGAAACCAAAAACAGCAGAAAACAGGGAACTGGCACTGTGGCATCTTGTTAATAGGTTAGTCCCAGAAAATGCATAAAAGTGATACGAAGTGTATATAAAACATGTAGCAAATGGTATAATATAAGCATGGAACAGCAGAAATTATGGATACGTTGGAGACGTATCAAGCATCCCCAAGCTTAGTTCTACTCGTCCTCGAGTAGGTAAAACGATAACAACAAATAATTTCTGAGGAGACATGCTTTCACACAATCTTGATCAATATATTGCAAGGCTCATGTCATGAATGAAGTGACTCAAAGCAATGATCTATAGTTTGCTAACAAATAGATAAAGAGTAAACAATGAATCATATAAGCAAAAACTTTTCATGAATAGTACTTTCAAGACAAGCATCAAAAAGTTTTGCATAAGAGGTAACTCATAAAGCAATAGATTCAAAGTAAAAGGCATTGAAGCAACACAAAGGATGATTAAGTTTCAGCATTTGCTTTCAACTTGTAACATGTATATCTCATGGATAGTTGTCAACATAAAGCAATATAACAAGTGCAATAAGTAAACATGTAAGAATCAATGCACACAAAGTTGACACAAGTGTTTGCTTCTAAGATAGAAAGGAGTAGGTAAACTGACTCAACATAAAGTAAAAGATAGGCCCTTCGCAGAGGGAAGCAGGGATTAAATCATGTGCTAGAGCTTTTTAAGTTTTCGAAAGCATATAGAGAGCACAAAATAAGTATTTGAGAGGTGTTTGTTGTTGTCAACGAATGGTAGTGGGCACTCTAACCCCCTTGTCAACCAGACTTTCAAGAGCGGCTCCCATGAAGGACGTTATCTCTACCAGCAAGGTAGATCATCCCTCTTCTCTTTTGTTTACACATGTATTTTAGTTTCTTTATAGATGACACTCCTCCCAACCTTTTGCTTACACAAGCCATGGCTAACCGAATCCTCGGGTGCCTTCCAACATTCACATACCATGGAGGAGTGTCTATTTGCAAATTAAGTTGCTTACTGATAAATCAGGGCAAAACATGTGAAGAGAATTATTAATGAAAGTTGTAATTAATTGGGGCTGGGCACCCCGTTGCCAGCTCTTTTTGCAAATTATTGGATAAGCGGATGTATATGCCACTAGTCCATTGGTGAAAGTCTGTCAGAAGTAAATGACAAGATTGAAAGATAAAACACCACATACTTCCTCATGAGCTATAAAACATTGACACAAATAAGGAGTAATAAAGTTTTGAATAGTTTAAAGGTAGCACATGAAATATTTACTTGGAATGGCAGGAAATACCACATAGTAGGTAGGTATGGTGGACACAAATGGCATGGGTTTTGGCTCAAGTTTTGGATGCACGAGAAGCATTCCCTCTCAGTACAGAGTTTAGGCTAGCAAGGTTGTTTGAAGCAAACACAAGTATAAACCGGTACAGCAAGAATCACATAAAAACATATTGCAAGTATTATAAGACTCTACACTGTCTTCCTTGTTGCTCAAACATTTTACCAGAAAATATCTAGACCTTAGAGAGAACAAATATGCATCCCAAGTCTCAACAAGCTCTACGGTAGTTCTCCACTACTAGGCTTTAACTACATGATGCAAGAGCTTAAACATGATCTACTTGAGAGCTCAAAACAATTGCAAAGTATCAAATCGAAACAAGACAATGATCTACAAGAATGCATATGTCTTTTCCAATACCAACTACTACATGTAGCATTTTCTTTCTTCCAAACAAACACCAATCAATTTATTTAAACATAAACTCTCCAAATGATAATATAATGCAGCAAGAGAGTATTTATAAACAAGTGCTAACAGCTCGAAGAGATGCATGAAAAACAGGAGCTAAAAGCACTGCAGTAGCTAGTTAAGAATACTCAACAAATATAAGTGAAGAACATGAGTATTCACATGAAAAAGCGGAGCGTGTCTCTCTCCCACACAAGGATTGCTAGGATCCGAATTTATTCAAACAAAAACAAAAATAAAAACACACAGACGCTCCAAGTAAAGCGCAT
Organism: Poa pratensis; assembly: GCA_947311845.1. Classification (NCBI taxonomy): domain Eukaryota; kingdom Viridiplantae; phylum Streptophyta; class Magnoliopsida; order Poales; family Poaceae; genus Poa; species Poa pratensis. The sequence goes on from CAMZMU010000027.1 coordinate 87,527,847, forward strand.
AAGATGTGAAAGAATTAAAATATAGTTTCACTAGAGATGACCTGATAAGTTTGTTGATGAAGAAGGGGATGCCTTGGGCATCCCCAAGCTTAGACGCTTGAGTCTCTCTGAATATGGTTGGGATGAACCACGGGGGCATCCCCAAGCTTAGGCTTTTCACTCTTCTTGATCACATAATATCACCCTTCTCGCTTGATCCTTGAAAACTTCCTTCACACCAAACTCAAGACAGTTCTCATTAGAGGGTTAGTGCATAATCAAAAATTCTCATATTCTGTAATGATACAATCAATCCCAAAGCTTCTGGACATTAGCTACAGCCACCAATGCTTTGTGGAGCAAAGAAATCCACACAAACACAGTAAAAGAGCGAATGCAAAACAAAAGGCAGAATCTGTCAAAAACAGAACAGTCTGGAATGACGAATTTTTTCGAGGCACTTAAGTTGCTCAGATGGATCTGGCCTAAAATAATGAAAGTTGCGTACATATCTCAGGAATATGCGTGATTTTTTCAGAATTTTTTGAATTTTCTACAGGGAGATAAGCTCAAATCCGTGACAGCTAAAAATCTGTCACTGCGCAGAAATCCAAATCTTGCATCAACTTTCAATATAGAACTTTACTTGGCACAACATTGCGATAAAATAAAGATACAAAGGAGTTGCTACAGAAGTAACAAAACTCCTTGACTCAAAGAAAACAAAAATAACAGCAAATAAAAACGATGGGTTGTCTCCCATAAGCGCTTTTCTTTAACGCCTTTCAGCTAGGCGCAGAAAGTGAAAATCAAGTGTTGTCAAGAGAAGAAGCATCAACATCATAACTTGCTCTAACAATAGAGTCAAAAGGTAACTTCATTCTCTTCCTAGGGAAGTGTTCCATACCTTTCTTGAGAGGAAATTGGTACCTTATATTACCTTCTTTCATATCAATGATGGCACCAACAGTTCGAAGAAAAGGTCTTCCCAAAACAATAGGACAAGATGCATTGCATTCAATATCCATAACAATAAAATCAACGGGACAAGGTTATTGTTTACTGTAATAAAAACATCATTAACTCGCCCCAAAGGTTTCTTCATAGCATTATCAGCGAGAAAAACATCCAAATAACAATGTTCCAAAGGTGGCAAATCAAGAATATCATAAAGCTTCTTGGGCAAAACCGAAATACTTGCACCAAGATCACACAAGGCATTGCAATCAAAATCATTCACCTTTACCTTAATGATGGGTTCCCAACCATCTTCTAATTTCCTAGGAATAGAAGCTTTAAGTTTCAACTTCTCCTCCCTAGCTTGCAAAAGAGCATTTGTAATATGCTTTGTAAAAGCCAAATTAATAGTGCTAGCATTGGGACTTCTAGCTAATTTTTGCAAGAACATAATAACTTCAGAGATGTTACAATCATCAAAATCATTATTGTCAATGGTGGTGGAACCATTGTCTCCAATAGTTTGAAAAATTTCAGCACTTTTATCAGAAAAAGTTTCAGCAGTTTTAGGCAATTTCAAACGCTTTGCAGAAGTAGTAGAGACATTACCAACACCAATAACATTACCATCAATAGTAGGAGGCTTACTAGCATGTAAAACATTAGCATTACTAGTGGTGGTGATAGTACAAACTCTAACTATACTATTCTCTTTTTCAAGTTCTTCCTCTTTTTCCCACCTAGCATGCAATTCAGCCAACATCCTAATATTATTATCAATTCGAACTTGGATGGCATTTGCTGTAGCAAATGACTCATCAAGACCTTCAGGTTTCGCTGCCATGTTATTAATCAAAGAGGACTGAGCTTCAGACATAGATGAAATACGGTTTTCAGCAATGGAAATCTTAGTTTGCAAACCTGAAATCTCACTATTTATATTTTCGAGTTGCTGTCCTATATTCTTCAACATGGCAGTTTGTTCATTCATAGCTTTTGTAAACAATTGATTTTGCTCAAATTGTGATTGCATAAAGCTTTTAGTTGATCTCTCAATTTCTATCATCCTTTCCTCACTAGGCATAAAAGATCTAGCATTAAATAACCATTACCACTTGAAGGAAAAGCCTAGAGTTGTTGCTACCAAAATTATTCCTATAAGCATTGTTGTTGAAGTTGTTGTTTTTAATGAAGTTTACATCAACATGCTCTTCTTGAGCAACCAATGAAGCTAAAGGAACATTATTAGGATCAACATGAGATCTACCATTCACAAGCATAGACATAATAGCATCAATCTTATCACTCAAAGAGGAGGTTTCTTCAACAGAATTTACCTTCTTACCTTGAGGAGCTCTTTCGGTGTGCCATTCGGAATAGTTGATCATCATATCATCAAGTAGCTTTGTTGCTGCACCTAAAGTGATGGACATAAAGGTTCCTCCAGAGGCTGAATCCAATAAGTTCCTTGAGGAAAAATTTAATCCTGCATAAAAGGTTTGGATGATCATCCAAGTAGTCAGTCCATGAGTGGGACAATTCTTCACCAAAGATTTCATTCTTTCCCAAGCTTGAGCAACATGTTCATTATCAAGTTGTTTAAAATTCATAATGCTACTTCTCAAGGATATAATCTTAGCAGGAGGATAATATTTCCCTATGAAAGCATCTTTGCATTTTGTCCAAGAATCAATACTATTTCTAGGCAAAGAAAGCAACCATTCTTTAGCTCTTCCTCTCAAGGAGAAAGGAAAAAGTTTCAGTTTTATAATATCCCCATCCATATCCTTATACTTTTGCATTTCACAAAGTTCAACAAAGTTATTAAGATGGGCAGCAGCATCATCAGTACTAACACCAGAAAATTGCTCTTTCATAACAAGATTTAATAGAGCAGGTTTAATTTCATAAAATTCTGCTTAGAAGCAGGTGGAGCAATAGGAGTGCATATGAAATCATTGTTGTTTGTGCTAGTGAAGTCACACAACTTAGTGTTCTCAGGAGTACTCATTTTGAAAAACAAAATCAAACGAATTAAACAAGTAACTAATTTTTTTTGTTTTTGATAAAGAGAGCAAACAAGACTAAATAAAAATAAACTAAGCAAGACAAATAACAAAGTAAAGAGATTGGGTGTGAGAGACTCCCCTTGCAGAAGCAATTCGGTTTTCCCCGGCAACGGCGCCAGAAAACGTGTTGCTAGCGCTAAGTTGACGAGGGAATATCTCCCGGCAACAGCCAGAAACAATGCTTGTACGTCACACGTCAGTTGGGAACCCCAAGAGGAAGGTATGATGAGTGCAGCAGCAAGTTTTCCCTCAGTATGAAACCAAGGTTTATCGAACCAGTAGGAAAACGAGGTTGCTTCGAAGGTGTTGGTGAAGGAGTGTAGTGCGGCGCAACACCAGGGATTCCGGTGCCAACGTGGAACCTGCACAACACAATCAAATTACTTTGCCCCAACTTAACAGTGAGGTTGTCAATCTCACCGGCTTGCTGAAAACAAAGGGTTAAACGTATCGTATGGAAGATGATGTTTGTTTGCATAAAACAGTAGAGAACAATGATTGCAGTAGATTGTATTTCAGATGTAAAAGAATGGACCGGGGTCCACAGTTCACTAGTGGTGTCTCTCCAATAAGATAACTAACATGCTGGGTAAACAAATTACAGCTGGGCAATTGACAATTGATAAGTGCATATAACATGCATGTGTGAGTTGTGGTGTCTACTATGAGATTCATTTGGGCATTACGACAAAGTACATAGACCGCTATCCAGCATGCATCTATGCCTAAATAGTCCACTTTCCGGTTAACATCCGTACCCCTTCCAGTATTAAGTTGCAAGCAACAGACAATTGCATTAAGTAATGTGCGTAATGTAAACAATACATTCATCCTTGAATAAAGCATTGCTGTTTTACCCCTAGTGGCAACAACACATCTACAACCTTAGAACTTGCTGTCACTATCCCAGGTTAAATAGAGGTTGAACCCAACTATCATGCATAAATACCCCCTCTTGGAGTCACAAGTATTCACTTGGCCAAGGCTTCAACAAGTAACGGAGAGCATGCAAGATCACAAATGACATAGACATGATAATATAATATTCAGCTCCACATAGGTATCAATATAAGTCAGATCCCAGCAAACACAACATGTAGCATTACAATAAGATGATCTTGATCATGATAGGCAGCTCACAAGATCTAAACATGATGGCACAAGTGGAGAAGACAACCATCTAGCTACTGCTATGGACCCATAGTCCAAGGATGAACTACTCACGCATCACTCCGGAGGCGGGCATGGCGATGTAGAGCCCTCCGGTGATGATTCCCCTCTCCGGCAGGGTGCCGGGAAGAGCTTCAGAACCCCCCGAGTTAGGGTTGACGACGGCGGCAGCGAATATGTTCTGGATGAAAGGCTCGGTGTTTTAGGGTTTTCACGTCTCGGGGAATAAATAGGCGAAGGGGCGATGTCGGCGGACCCCCGAGGGGCCCAAACCACCAGGCGGCGGTGGGCCCACTGCCGCGCCGCCTGTGGTTTGGCCACCTCGTGGCTCTTCGTCTCTCCTTCGGACTCCGTGTACGTGTTGGAAAAATAGGGACTTGGCCTTTTGTTTCGTGCAATTCCGAGAATATTTCCAGAAGTAACTTTCTGAAACCAAAAACAGCAGAAAACAGGGAACTGGCACTGTGGCATCTTGTTAATAGGTTAGTCCCAGAAAATGCATAAAAGTGATACGAAGTGTATATAAAACATGTAGCAAATGGTATAATATAAGCATGGAACAGCAGAAATTATGGATACGTTGGAGACGTATCAGGCCACTAGTGCCAAGACCTCTATTCCCAAAGGTAAAGAGAAGGGTATTGCTTATTTGTTTGAGCAAAAACCACACAAAGGGAAGGAGGGTCTTGGTTATGTAGCCGAGGCAAAGAAGAAAGTGAGCAACAACAAGAAGATCAAGACCAAGCCCACACAAGCCAAGATTTCCATTGCGGGTGGTAGTGCCACAAGGGGCAAGACCACTCGTAGTGACTTTACGGGGCATAACAATCCTAACTACATTCTTTATGTTGATTATTATGGGGATGTTTATGCACAATATGTTGGTTCCTATGATGGTTACATTGATTACTCTATTTGGGTTCCTAAGACCCTTGTTGCTAACCAAAGAGGACCCATTGAGAAATGGGTACCTAAATCCAAACAATGATCTCTTGTAGGACTATGCTTCCGGTGGATCGAAATGGGTGGTTGATAGTTGATACACTAGTCATATGACCAGAAGCAAGGAGATTATGATGGAGTTGAGACCAAATCTAAATCACTCAACTGTTTCTTATGGTGACAAGTCAAAAGCCGAGGTAAAGAGTCTTGGCAAGGTGGTAGTTGCAAGGGATATCACCCTTGTAAATGTCATGCTTGTTGAGTCTCTAGGTTACAATCTTATGTCCGTTCGTGCTCTTAATAAGATGAACTTTGATGTCCATTTTACTATTGATATGGTGGTACTCTTGAGGAGAAAGACTCTAAAGGTCATGTTTGTTGGGTATGTTGAAAATGAGTTGTTTGTGGTGGACTTTTTGGGGTCAACCAACACTAAAGCAATATGATTATTCGGAAAGGCCGACGTGGGATGGTTGTGGCATCGCCGCTTGTCCCATGTCAATATGAGAACTTTGCAAAGTCTTCACAAGGGTGGCCACATTCTTGGACTAAAAGAGGATGTTTCTTATTCTAGAGATCGTCTTTGTAGGGCTTGTGTTGAAGGAAAGATGCATGATTCTCCCCACCCAAGCAACACCATCATCTCATCAAAGAGTATATTGGAACTTCTTCATGTTGATCTCTTTGGTGCCGTACCTCAACCGAGTCTTGGTGGGAAAAAGTATTGTTTGGTGATTGTTGATGACTATTCAAGATTCACTTGGGTTTTCTTCTTCAAGACGAAGGATGAAACTCAACAAACCGTCATCGACTTCTCCAATGAAGTTCAACGTCAACACAATGTTCCATTTTGGCCATTAGAAGTGACAATGGCTCCGAGTTCAAGAACTACACCTTGAATGAGTTTCTTAGTGAAGAGGGAATTCGTCATCAATATTCCGCTGCGTATAGTGTCGTGGGTTTGTCACGTCAGGTGTCATAGATGACTTCGTAGGTGTGGGATTACGCGAGTCAAGCATCTCCGAGCTTGGGATCGCAGGAACAAAGATCAACACAGATTTAGCCAGGTTCGGCCCCCTCAATGTGAGGTAAAAGACCTACTTCCTGCCTACCCTAGATTGGTATTGATATGATAATCGAGGTGTTACAATGGAGGCGATCCGATCTGGTACTCGCCGTATGAGCTAGGGTTTAGGGCTTGATAGCTTGACCCGTCTAAGTCCTGTGAGTCCTCTTTATATACACAGAGGCTCACCAGGTTACAAAGGAAACTTTCCCCACAAGGAATACGTCCGCAGAGGCCTACTCGGAGACTACTTGGTCTTCACGTCCTCCAGGATATGTCTTCTAGATCTTTCTCCTTATGGCGGTTCAATACCGGGCTTGCTCCCAAGTGGGCCTTTGTCCGTGCGAGTAAAGTAAGTCGCATTGGGCCGCGGGTTAATCCAGAAAGTATTCCCCCCGACATATACCCCTCAACAAAACGGTGTAGCTGAGAGAAAGAACCGGACTCTTATGGATATGGCTAGGTCCATGTTGGCGGAGTTTAAGTCTCCACTCTTCTTGTGGGCCGAAGCCATCTCCACGGCGTGTCACTCCTCCAACCGGTTATTCTTTCGCAAAGGAAAGAAGGAAACTTCATATGAAATGCTTACCGGCAACAAGCCCAATGTCTCCTATTACCGTGTGTTTGGTTGTAAGTGTTTCTACAAAATCAAAGGTGTCCATTTATGTAAATTTGAAGCTAAAGCTTTAGAGGGTGTTTTTGTTGGTTACGGTGCAAACTCTCACACTTATAGAGTCTACGATAAATCCTTAGGGAGAGTTGTGAAATCTTGTAGTGTGAGGTTCGATGAGAATGACGGCTCCCAAGTGGCGTAATTTCATGTTTGTGATGTAGATAATGAGGAACCTCAAGATGCAATAAGAAGAATGGGGGTTGGTTTCTATCGCCCCATTGAAGTCCATCATGAGCCTTCTCAAGCAAGTCCAAGCTCCACTCAAGTGGACACTCCATCATCACAAGTTGAAGTTACACCTTCTATGGAAGCAAATGATGCATCTACCCAAGAACAAGTGCAAGACCCTCATCAAGCTGACCAAGAAGCTATGCAAGAACCAAGTACTCCTATTGTCAATTCTAGCCAAGGTCAAGACCATGATAAACCATCTCCTTCTATTATTGAAGATGTGCATCAAGATGATCAAGGTCACCATTCCGGTCAAGACGAGGACTCAAATGATCAAGATGATCAAGCGATTATTCCTCGCAACAATAGGGATATCGAAACACGTCGTCAAGAAAGAGTCAAAAGAGACTTAGAAATCAAGTGTCATAAGCTTGAAGCCATCCTTGGTGACGCAAGTCGCAAGGTCACCACAAGAGGTCAATTGGCAAGCTTTAGTGAACATCAAGCCCATATCTCTATGGTGGAACCAAAGAAAGTCTTAGAAGCTCTTGAAGATCCGGATTGGTTGGAAGCCATGCATGAAGATCTCAACAACTTCAAGTGCAACAAAGTGAGGAATCTAGTGGAGAAGCCAAAAGATTGCCGCAATGTAATAGGCACTAAGTGGATATTCAAGAACAAGCAAGATGAGCATGGAATGGTTGTGAGGAACAAGGCAAGATTGGTAGCTCAAGGGTACTCTCAAGTTGAAGGCATTGATTTTGGAGAGACGTATGCTCCCGTGGCTCGCCTTGAGTCCATCCGTATCCTTCTTGCATATGCATCACATCACAATTTCAATTTGCAACAAATGGAGGTGAAAAGTGCCTTTCTTAATGGTCCTTTAAAGGAGTTGGTATATGTTAAGCAACCTCCGGGATTTGAGGACCCACACTTCCCTAACCATGTCTACAAGCTTGATAAGGCGCTCTATGGTCTCAAACAAGCACCTCGTGCTTGGTATGAGCACCTAAGAGAGCTATTGGTAGACCGTGGTTTTGAAGTGGGGCAAATCGATCCCACTCTTTTTACCAAGAGGGTTAAAGGGGAGCTATTTATATGCCAACTTTATGTTGATGATATCATATTTGGCTCATCTAACAAAGCTTTTAATGATGAATTTTCAAAGCTTATGACCGATAGGTTCGAGATGTCCATGATGGGAGAGTTGAAGTTCTTCCTTGGTTTTGAGATTAAGCAATTGTGTGGAGGAATCTTCATCTCTCAAGCCAAATATATCCAAGACATGCTCAAGAGGTTCAAGATGCAAGATGCTAAAGAGAAGAGGTTTCCTATGGACACCAAATGTCATCTTGAACTTAGTCCAAAGGGTAAAGATGTCGATGAAAGACTCTATCGCTCTATGATTGGTTCTTTACTTTATCTTTGTGCATCTAGACTCGATATTGTGTTGAGTGTAGGAATGTGTGCAAGGTACCAAGCGGCTCCCAAAGAAAGCCACTTAATTGCGTTAAATCGAATCTTCCTATATTTGGTTCATACCCCTAGGTTTGGTTTGTGGTATCCTAAAGGCTCAACATTCTCTCTTGCCGGTTACACGGATTCGGATTGGGCTGGTTGCAAGGATGATATGAAATCAACTTCCGGGGCATGTCAATTCCTTGGTAGGTCCTTGGTGAGTTGGTCTTCTAAGAAGCAAAATTGCATATCTCTCTCCACCACCGAAGCCGAGTATGTGGCGGCCGCTAGTGCTTGCACTCAATTGTTATGGATGAGGCAAACTTTAAAGGAATACGGTGTCCATTGTGACAAAGTGCCTCTTTTATGTGACAATGAAAGTGCTATCAAGATTGGTCACAACCCGCTGGAGCACTCAAGAACGAAGCATATTGAGATTCATTATCATTTCATTCGTGATCACATCAACCGGGGTGACATTGAGCTTGGCTATATTCCCACGAAGATCCAACTTGCCGATATGTTCACGAAGCCACTTGATGAAGCAAGGTTCACTTATTTGAGGCATGAGCAAAATATCGTAGATTCGGGGAGCGTCGCTTGACTATCTTGCATACACACCTATTTCTTAGCTATATGTTTGGTTTAAGTGTAGGCATGGACATAGGGGGAGTGCGGTCCTAATCCATTGGACTATCCCTCCCCCCATTATGCCGATAGTAAGAACTCATTTTGTCCCTATATTGTTCATTTTATGAATTGTGAGCTTAAATGACGAGTAGTGGCGGTGAACCCAAGATATATTTTCGCGGTGTCAGACCACATACACTCATACATGGTGGCCTAGGCCACCGACATCTTCTTTGTGAAGATTTGATCTTTTTGGAGCTTTATGGCCTTTTTGCCTATCCGTTGGTCTTTATGGAAAACACACTCAAATGATGATTCTTATTTGATTTTTGTGCCTCTTACCAAGTTTGAGTGTGAAGTACCATCTCCAGTGACTTTGTGTCTTATCCCAGGCCTATCTTTTCTAAAAACTTGCTCCTCTTGCATCTTGCATGTCCAACTGCAAAAATCTGGCATTTTGAGTCGGTGGGGCCGGAGACTCCGTTCCTTTCGGCTGAATTATCCGGTCGGACTGAATTTTCTGCCCAAAACCCCAGAATCTCTGGCTTAGGCCGGAGACTCCGGTGTGTTTAGGCCAGAAACTCCGGTCTAGGCAGTTTCGCTGGGTTCCTAAGTGGGCTCGGGGTGAGGAGTTGACTCACAACTTCTCCCTCACCCCGACCCCCAAACCTTCCCCAGCCGCCGCCGCCTCGAAGTGCCTCTCCGGCTGCTCCCCACCTCCGGAATCCATCGTGCCTCCGGCCTCCTCCACCTCACCAACGCAGGGGACCTTCCTCTCCTTCGTTTGGGCTGCACCATGAACAAAAAGGGTACCTCACTCTCTCTCCTTAGGTTTTCTTCCTAGATCTAAGTTTGGAGAGTAGTTCCCCTAGTTTTTCTTGGTGTAGAACCTTTAGATGGCAAGGTGTATCCTAGAAGTAACCCTAGAATTCTCAAGCACAAAGTTCTTTGAACTAAATCGTGGTTTCCCCTCTCAGTGCCGGAGACTCCGGTCTTCCAGGCCGGATACTCCGGTCTAGGCTGGATATTCCGCCCCCTGAGGCCGGAAACTCCGGTGTAGGTCAGGATTTTTGTGCCCAGAATTTTTTGGTTACTTCTCCTTTTGTTCCTGGACATGCAAGTTTATCCCCATGCTCTTCTCCTACTCTGTTTCTCATAGGTGTTCAGAGGACAAAGTCTTCCGTCAAACATACTCACAAGATATCAAGGAGAGATCGTTCTCAAACAAGGGACAAGCTGTTGTTTGATCACAGCTCTGGTCGTCTACGTCATCAGAGTGCCATTGATGAGGAAGCCTCAAGACATGCTGCCCTCGGTGGGTTTGATGATGAAGAAGAGGCCGAGAGAGATCATTTTGACTCCTTGACCACAATTTTGGGTATGGGGAAGCTTGAGTTCCGTCGAATGAGATCTCAGCCATTCTTTGACCTGCCATCCAACACCAATGACCCTAACTTTCCAAGGAGAGAGCAGCAGCTGATTATGCATGAGATCTATGCCCACATTGAGAAGCATATGGTTTGTGAGCGAAAGGTGTTGAACCTTGAGAACTTAAACAAGAAGCCATACTTTCAAGAGGCCGTGTGGATTGCTTGGAAGCTTGGACTTGAGAGACTCATCTCTCACACTCATGAAGACTATGATATTCAACTTATTCATCAGTTCTTTGCCACCGTGGTCTTTGATAGTGATGAAGAGGTAACCATGACTTGGATGACCGGTTCTCGCAAGTGCACCTCCAACTTTGTGGAGTTTGGAACGTGTTTGGGCTATGAGTTCAAGGGGGCCAATACTCCTGTTGGAAAGAGGATGCATGTGGAAGGGGTCGCCTACAACAAGCGTCGCTTGCGCCCTTTATATTCTGTTGCATCATCTGTTGGCTCTAATCAAGACCTCCTCCCCACCTTCAACATTTTCCTTCGCATGGTTCGGTTTAGTCTTGCTCCTCAAGCCGGAAATGTGGATGCCATTCGAGGAGGGCTTATCAATCTCCTATAGCATGCGTACAAGGTTCTCCAAGCCGGTCCGGATTGCCAAGGCCAATAAGTTGATGTCATGGATTTTATCAAGTGTGAGATGCTTTGGGCCATTTATGAGCACAAGAATCCTGTTTATGCACCATATGTGATGAAGCTCATCCTCCTCAAGGTACCCACCGTCGATGTCTCTCGCTTCACCAAGCATCCCAAGGGCCCTCTCCACCAACTTAGCAAGCACTCAAAACAACCGTCTTCCTCTCATGCACCTCCTCCTCCACAATCTAGTGATGAGGAAGCGGCGACCGAGGCCCCAATGCCTAGAAGGAGAAGCAAGAATGCCGACCCTCCCTCATATCTTCAAGGAAGGGCCGAAGTGAACACGGAAGTGAGTAAGCTTTCTTGGTGGAAGAGAAATTTGATTTGCATGGATGCTGCACTCCAGAAGGAGAACCACGGGTCATATGTGAGAGAGAAGCACATCATAAGCAACCAAAACATCATGATCAAGGAGTTACGCAAGCTTAACAATGGTAGCATCACACCTCCTCCAGAAGAAGATGAAGATGGCAATCCTATTATCTCCTCCTCGTCCGTCGAGACTATCCCTCTTGACAAATGGAACAAAGACGTCTTTCCTTGGGCTGATTATGAGGATGTGACATCCTTGCCCTCTTCGTCTCGCAACACCGGCAAGGCTCCCATGAACATATCCGATGAAGACTACAATGATAAAGGGGATGATGATGAGGAAGAAGAAGCCTCCGAGTGATCTCTTGGGGTTACGTTAGTTATGCTCTTTTCCCTTTTTGGCGTCTCGATGCCAAAGGGGAGAAGTAGTTCTATTAGGTTCTCTCCGTGGGATTTGCATGGGTTGGACACAAGCATGCGCTTTTATCATTTTTATTGCGCTTGTGTCTCTTTATGTTATTTGGAACTTATTTGCATCCTATGTGTTGTGAACTATGGATGTTTATCTTTGTGAGTGTAAGACATATGGATTTCTTATTATGTATGGTTGAGCCTACATTATTGTGCTATGGTTTATATGGATGTTTATCTATATTTATATGCACAAGGTATGGTTTTTATCTCTAGACTCAACATATATTGTGATATGTCTTATTTGTGCAATGTGTTGTTTACATATCATGTTGCTATATTTTGTTCGAACTCGTCTCTCTATATGTGTGCCTTTGCATTCCAAAGCAACTGAGTTATATGCACACATCTAGGGGGAGCCTTTCCTTTTGTTAAACATGATAGTGTAGTGAACTTTATTGCAAATCCGTGTGTTGTCATCTAACACCAAAAAGGGGAGATTGAAAGGATATTTTGTGATCTCTTAGTTTTGTGTGTTAGTTAACAACACTAGGGAGGTTTTAATTTGGTGATAAGTGATGCAGGTTTAATTGTGTACAACACATGTGCATCAACACCAAAAAGAGAAAAGAGGATTCTGGAGAGTTTTAGGCCGGAGTTTCCGGTCCCCAGGACCAGAGTCTCCGGACTCAGGGCATTTCCTCGAAGAAGCAGTGAAGTGGTTCAGCCCCTGGTGGGGGCCAGAGTTTTCGTCCCCAGGGGCCGGAGTATCCGACCCAGGCCGGAGTTTCCGGCCCCAGAGCACCGGAATGTTTGCCCAAGCTTCATCTGGCTTGAAGTGGTTCAGCCCCTCCGGCCCCAGAAGGCCGGAGTTTCCGCCCCAGACCGGAGTATCCGGCCACTAGGGCCGAAGACACCGGTGTGAAGCTGTCTGCAACGGCTAGATTTTCTGGGAGGGTATAAATACCCCTCCACCTACCTCTAGCCAGCTAGCTCGCCTAGAATTGAAGACACCATTATTGCAAGCTCAAGAATCACTAGATCTCCCAATCCCTCCACCCAAACTCGTTGATCTTTGGTGGATTGAAGGAGAAGGCCTCGATCTATATCTTCACCAAGCCGTTTTCCATTTCCCCCTCATTCACTTGAGGGACCATTTGCTAGGGTTTCCACTAGGAAAACCTAGCCCATTGTTATACTTACCTGCTTGTCTTTGTGACAGATTGTAGCTGTTTGGGAGCCCCCAGTCCTTTGTGGGTTGTGCCCCAAATCGTTGTTGTAAAGGCTCCAGACTCCGCCTTGAAGGTTTCCAATAGTCGAAGTGAACCAATCCTTTGTGGTGCGCTTCACCGGAGAAGAGGGTGAAGCCTTTGTGCCTGTTGAACCATTGTGTTGGTTCACACCTCTCCATATCTTCACCAAGCCGTTTTCCATTTCCCCCTCATTCACTTGAGGACCATTTGCTAGGGTTTCCACTAGGAAAACCTAGCCCATTGTTGTACTTACTTGCTTGTCTTTGTGACAGATTGTAGCTATTTGGGAGCCCCTAATCCTTTATGGGTTGTGCCCCAAATCGTTGTTGTAAAGGCTCCGAACTCCGCCTTGAAGGTTTTCGATAGTTGAAGTGAACCAATCCTTTATGGTGTGGTTCACCGGAGAAGAGGGTCAAGCCTTTGTGCCTGTTGAACCATTGTGTTGGTTCACACCTCTCCAACGAGACGTACTTCCCTAAAAAGGAGGAACTCGGGATACATCCGTGTCTCCGCGTGCTTTCACTTCGGTTACCTCTATCCTTGTTTACCGCTTTTACTTTCTATATCGTGCTTAGTTGCTAGCTTGTCATATAGGTAAATTCACCGTAGTTGCATATCTAGAGAATTTACCTTTTGTGTCAAGCCTAATTTGAAAAAGACTAAAATTTGGAGTAGCACCTATTCACCCCCCCTCTAGGTGTCATACCGATCCTTTCACCGAGGGCATCACCGCTCAACACATCACCGAGTTCGTCAATCTTTGGGCGAAAGTGAGCGAGTTGCACCTCGTGGAGTGCACGCCAGACGGCATCACTTGGAAGTTCACCACCTCCGGCGTTTACACGGCGGCTTCCGCCTACAAAGCGCAATTCGAAGGCTTGACGAGATCCACTATGCCGGAGATGGTTTGGAAGAATTGGGCGCCGCCCAAGTGCAAGCTTTTTGCTTGGCTTGTCCTCCAAAACCGGGTGTGGACTGTAGTGACCCAGCACACCACTGCATGTTGTAGTGTACAAGTCGTTGACATAATACTCACGAAAGGACCATTCCGTAAATATTACATCCTTCAGAGTAGTACAACAGAAACATAGTCGGTCCAAGTAACACTATAGGATTACAACACTATTCAATACAAAAACTCGAGAACCTCCTTTACAAACAGAAGTAGGTCTCATGCAAAAGAAACTCCCAAAAGACTCAAATCGAAGCACCAAGCTGGATACCAGCTCTACTTCTAACTCCTAATCCACTACTGTGGTGGTCACAGCCCTAATCTATCCACCTGGAATCTCCGTGTCTAGAGTTGTTTTCCTCCATCCAATTATAGTCATCTTGTCCATAGGAATTGTTGTCGACGTGTCCACCGTTGCACTGTTGTCGCCACGCATCCGTTGGCAAAGTAGAGGTTGACTCCTTCAGACCCACCAGGTTGATTTGACTCCTTGTCGAAGATCTCCCAACATCGCTATGGATTCCTGTCCTTCCTCTGCTGTCTCCAATAATCTAAGCAGGGTCAACGGAGGAAAGAGTGAGCAACACGAGCGTTACTCAGCAAGTTCATATAATAGGAATAAGGTGTTTTATGCACTAGCTACCATCCATACCAAAAGGTCATGGATGAACATGCATATCTTTGTAAAACATTTTTAGGAAAAGATTTATTTTATCGTCAGAAAACTATGCCCGTCATCCATTCACATGTGCTAGGGCCTTGAGGAGCCTCCTTTCCTGCAGCGCTCGTCGTTCCTTCCTGGAACGTGGAGTAACATGTCACATTTTTACACTCTGAAGAGGTGCGTTACTTTACCCATAAGAGACCAACATCATGTTGCACAACCAGGCGTACTTTCCTGTCCACACTTCCTATGGTGTGGGGCCCGATTGTTGATCCAAGCCATTCGCCGTGCTTCTCCAACAACCCCGCATGCCCACCCAATTCATGCATAGCAGAATCACCCCTGGTTCTACCCCTCACGATAGATACCTAGGCATCCCCTTGCAGACCATCATAGGCACCAGAGTCCGTGGGCACTGAGGGGTCCCACCCATGTGCATGTAGTCCCGCAAGATCTACAGCGTACGGCTCTGGCTGCCCGTTGACATGCGAAAGGGAGAAGATCACAGATGACTTTCCCGTCCCATTCCAAGTCTCATGGTTAACGCTTCATTTACGGCGCAAGAACACTGACGGCATTGGTTATTAAGTCCTAGGTAATACTTTCCCGTGCAAATGGAACCTCCACCAACCACATCATACCATGGTTCCATCTGCCAGCCAACAATATTTATATATAGCAATTCACATCATTCGAAAATAGGTTTTTCTTTTTCATGCAATGATAAACCATAGTATTTTCCATTTACTTTGATAAAGATAATCAAGTAGGACATGAGCAAGAGTGAACTTGCCTTTTTGACTGCAAGATTATGCAGCCAAGGTCTTCGATATAATAAAGACTCCAAAATCTGGAAAAAGCGTCATTGGTCCGGTAAGGACTAATGTTTGAAGAAGCAATATGCTATTATGCATAAGTATGAGATGCATCGTCATTGTCCCAAAAATACCCAAACTTAAACAAATAAGCTTTGTCTGAAGCGATAATTCTATAACTTCGTATTCTCTTGACTTAGGAGTGTTTCCTTCACTTTTGGTGATGATTTCATCACTTATGAGTTGATATAGAGATTAGATTAGTGATTCCATAGAGTTTTATGATTTACTTGATTCTTAAATCATTTTAGGGTATTATGTCTTTGGGCATTAGGTGTGTATCACTTTTATTTAATTAAGAAGGTATTATCTTATTCAATAATAATACTTAAGTGAAATTGAATAATCTAAATAATAAGTGTTAGAGTGTTGGATTTATTTTAATACTTAAGAGTTACTTAAGAGTTTTAATAGTATTTAATTTGAAATATTTAAGAGTTCTTCATAATTACTCCTTATAGAAAATATCATTTATTTTATTTGATACCTTCAAGGTTTTGGTTTTAAAATAATCCTTAATTTCAATGATTTTATGAAGTAATTATTCCATTTATTTTCATCAATGTTAAGTGATTAGTTATAAAAAATATACTTATTCCATTTCAACATTTTATTTATCAAGACTTATTGGATTTTAAGCATGTTAAATCAAATACCATGAAAACTATTTTTGTACTTCTTACATAATTTAGTATTTGGATTCTATTGTTGTTATAATTACGAATATATGTATAATTCTTGATTAAGCATTTACAATCAATAAAATAGGAACAAAGGAAAATGATATATATGTTTTTTTTTAAAACAAGTGGGCCTACTAGTACCCACGTACACTAGCTCAATGTTGTTGGGCCAAGCCCATGTATGTGCACAACACAGGCACGTCGCACGCAGGCATGCTCAGCTCGATCCCCTTCGTCTTTCTTTCTCCTGTGCGCGTTGCCGCCGCCACGCATGGCTCCGGCCACCTCCGGCCATCACCGGCGCCGCCTCTCGTCGGAGCTGCTCCGCCCCGACTTCTCCACCGGATCCTTGTCACCGATACGCCGCTTCGCTACCGAGCGCAATGCCGTGGCTAACCCTAGCCGTGTCGCTCGCCTCCGGCTCGATCTCCTCCGCCGGCTTCCGTCGCCGCCCCCCTGCTGTCACGCACCGGCCACGCCCTCTCCAACTCTCCCTCGAGCTCCTGAACCTCTGCCGCGACACCCCAAAGCCCCGGCTCCTTCACCCCTCGAGCACGGCTCGCTGGCGCCCTGGGCTCCTACGCCTCCATGCCTCCTACTGCGCCTCCATGCCTCCTACTGCGCCGTCCTCGTGCCCCTGGTCGAGCACGCCAGCTCGGTGTACTCCTCCATGTCAACCACGACTTCTTCCTCAAGCCTCTGCTCGACAGCGCCTCCTCGAGCTGCAGCGTAGCTCACTATGGCCATTACCTTGGCTGTGGTCAGAAATGGTATTGGTGTGGTGATGCTCTGGTGGTGTGTGTTATGGCTGATGGTGGTCTCGTACGGTGGATGATGCTGCTGCTGCTACGATGGTGGTGTGGTGTGGTGAGGGTGTGGATGCTGCGGGTGGTCAAGGTGCTGTGGTCTGCTGCTCTGGTGCTCCCGCGATCCGTTTCAGTGTGACCTGCCCACGGTGGTGTGGTTGCTGTCGCTGACGGGACGGTGGTAATGCCATTACCGCAACCTCGGCGACCCACGGCCACCTCAACTCAATGTCCTGCCTCGACTACAACTTCACGAGGTGAGCTTCCTTCTGTGACCGGCCATGTGCCGATGAACTGAGGTGATAGGTGGTATATGTGGTGCTCGTGTGGTGCTCCAGTTCGTCCTGGGATGAACTGGTATTTGATTGTGCTGTGCTCCTTACTGTCATATGTGTTAACTGAAGATGTTCTTCAGTTCGGTTCAATTAATAAACATGCTCTGCTTAAGTTAGTGCTGCTGGAATGTGGTTCACTTGCTCAAGTCATGTGCATACATGACCTGGTGTGCGGATGTGCATAGATAAAATATTCCTGGTCATTTAGTATTGTATGCTATTTCCCAAGTATTAGTATTGCTGTAGCTATTTCTAGTCAGTAAAGATGCGTTCTTGATAAGTTAGTAGCATCAGCTTAATAAAATAACTCTTCTTAAGCATTTTATACAAGATCTAGTGTATGTACTGTACACTAGTGCTTGCTGGAATTAAATCCCTATAGCTACATACGCCCTTTATGGTATTGTACTCACATGTAGATGTATTTCTTGCTTGTTTTCAAGCTATAGATAGACAGGAATTATTTTGGAGGTGTTGTGCTTGCAGATATAAATGATTTAGAAATTTCTGGACAACTTCAAGTAGCTGACCAATAACATAAGAATGATTTATTACATAATTTTGTGTCCTAGTATTTGATAGTTGTATTTCAGGATAGATTTAAGTGGTTTAGTGATTTCTGGACAGATCCGAATTTCTGTCCAGCAACAAATACTCTAGTGATTTACTTCCTATGCTCCTCTCTTTTATCCACTTCTCTAGATATGAACTGATAAGTATAGAATTGCTGCCTTCACCCCTGTTTCCCTCTCTGTCAACTAAAGATAAGGACATATGCTAAATAAGATTTAATTATGGTTTAGCTTCAGAGATGATCTCCAGATGATTTTCTCAGATAGTTATCACTGTGGAGTTAATTTATCTTACTATCTTGTCATGTAGGCTTATGCCTCTTTTTTTTATTAAGGTGATATCATGTTTAAATGCCCAGGTTTTCAGTTTGGCCAATTCTTAGGTCTTGGCTGTTGCTCTCTGGACAACCCTTGATGCCACTACTAGAGATGATCTTGCTAGTAACTAGCTGTGGTGATGAACTAGTGGTTCTGTCACTTGATGGATTCAGTTACCTGTTAGTGGCAGTGTAGTAAGTGTATGCTAATAATTCCTAGAATTAATTCTAGGGTTGGTAATATGTTTTAGGTACTTAGTTGTGATTGAGGTGCTCTTCCTCTCGAGGGATTTGTGCCCAGCAACCAAGTGATGGATCTGTGCTACCAACAATTGTGAAAAAGCAACAATTGCTTATGTGCCTTTGCTCAGATCTGTGGATTTATCTCCCTGCCTGTGATGCACAGGCTGAGGCCCTGATTTAATAAGGACAGATACTTGCTTGTGATTTAATTCCCAATGATGTGATAGCATAGCACTTCTATGCATAACTGAGGGAAACACACTACACCCCACACATGTATAACTAGCAGATCAATTTTCTAGTGAGAAAAGATGATCAACCTGTGATCAGGTGTGATGGTGGTGCTGCTGTGTTGCTTGTGGCTTTTGTTTGCTTGATCTGCAGTGCTTGTGGATCTCCTTCTTGTTCACCTTGCTATTCTCTAGCTCCTGGCCTTCCCTCCTTGTTCCTGCTTGGCCTTGTGCTTCTATCCCATCTTGCACTTTCTCTCAGCAAGGTTTTGGGTGATAAAACAATGGTGGATACGATGGTTTTGTGAAGTGCTGTGAGTTGTGGAAGATGAACTCGAGCTGGTGCTTGGGTGAGTGAAAAGGTCATGCTTTGCTACCTTGCTGCTATGTTTCCCTTGCTCTTATCCCTCCAGGTTGAGTTGCTGTGCTGTTGACAGCAGGGTAAACTGCATGCTTGTGTAAGCTGCTAGCTTGTGTGCCTCCTTTGATGCTTCGGCTGGTTGATCTTATCCACCTTGGATGATTATTTTTGGTTGCCAAGTGGATTTTGCTGCTGCCCAGCCAATGATGTTGCTCTGAGGCTAATACTTGTGAATTAAGAACAGATACTACACTTAGCCCCTAAATACAACACTCAATGATGTTAATAGCAAATCATCTCTTTGCTAGACTGAGAGTTTATCTAACCCATAACCCTCTTTTGTTTTTCTTTAGTTTTGTTTTGCCTTTCTTTTGTTTTGCAGGAACAACTAAGGAATGAGGATCAAGAAGAAGAAATACAAGACATTTAGTTTATGAAACAATTTGTAGTTTTCTTTTTCTTTGTATTTCATTTGTTGTAAGTAATTTGTAAAGACAATGTAATGTGTGTTAAATCAATAAAATGTTTTATTTGTCTTTAAAAGAATTCATAAGTTGTAATATTTATTTAAAGATTTGGATTATTCAAATCTCTATTAATTCGTTTACTTAATTATTGTTTGTGTTGCTTAATTGTTTTAATTTGAATTCACTTTACAAATTCAATTATTTGAATATTCACTTTGAATTCAAATTGCTACAACAAGCAAATTACATAAAAGTCATGTCAAAAATTATCATTTCTACCTAGGATGAATAATAAGAATAACTAGATTATCCACAACTCCTCAAGTAATATTTTGGGGTAACAAGTTATGTTCCCTCTAGGTTTTCGTAATTTTATCGGATACCTCTCCTACCCAAAAATAGGATTCAAGCCAAGATCATATCAAAGTTTATGACACTCGAGTTGATTATCTACTTCAATTCCACCAACTCAAGTGGAACTTCAATCACTTAGTGTTTTGAAAACAATTGCGCGAAAATTCTTCGGATTTTCTGATGCATGAATGCAATGCACACTTCTGTGTCCACTCTTATTTTGGACTCTAATCCTGGGGTATTACATGGACGGCCGACCGACTTGGCCAAATTGCGGTTTATGCGAACTATGCAAAAGAGAGAATGAATCTGCTACACATCTTTTCTTCAAGTGTCGCTTCACCATCCGAGTTTGGAACATGGTGATCTCTCCACGATCAACACTTGCGAATGGCACACTTTTAGCTCAATGCATGCTTGGTGGCATTCCGTCATTCACACCAACGGCACCCTGCGAAAATCCTTGGCCTCCCTCATCATGCTCATTTGTTGGGAGATTTGGACCAAAAGGAATGCACGCGTCTTCCGCCACGTTTCTACAATGCCATCGGTGATTTTACACGGATCAAATCTGAGTCGGCCTTGTGGAGGGCCACCGGGGCTAAGCAGTTGGGATCCATCATGCCGGGAGACTAGTTTTTTTGTGTTTTCAGCAAGTGTGTTTTCGGCAAGTGTTTTTCTCGCTCACGTCGGTTGTTTCAACGAGCGTTCTTGCTCATTGTATGGGGATGTAAACATCTGTTAAACTCCTTTTTATTTAATCAATAAGGCAAGTCTTTTCCCTTCGTTTTCAATTATCGCTCTAGTAACTGACACATCTGGCTCGGTTACATACACATAGCTAACTGTAGCTGGTTCTCACTGGTACTGGCCACCGGTGTTGCGCGGCTGCGGGAAGTCGCTCCCAACATGCGGGTTATGCGCCGCGCTGGGCCTCCCGGTGCCCGTCGCCAGGCCGATTGGCCGGCTCTGGGTCACGCCGTCCTCGAAGTGGCCACCCGTCGGGGCACCTCCGCCGGACGTGATCCCCGGTGCGCCCTGCGACGTGTCGTACGTCCCGCGGCTGGCCCGCTCCTTGGCGGCGGCGTTGGCGAGCATGGCGTTCTGCTTCTCCTTCTCCGCTCCCCGCACGCGCTCCTGCATCCTCACATCGGCCGCCTCCTTGTCGGACGCGTTGTGCGCGGTGGCCTTCTCCACCTGCCCCTAGACGGTGGCCCGGGTCTTCTCCATGCCGGAGTGCGCCGAGGCGCCGATGTTGGCGGCGGCCTCCTTCTTTTTTTAACATGGGAGATTTTATTGATTTAGCAACACTGTACATATACAAGCTCGCAATACATGATGCAAGATAGCGCAAGCACATCAGCATTGAGACAGCTATTTGTGCCTGATCCTAAGCACCTGGAGCTAAAAGAACCGTTCTGCACTTTTAATGCCAATTTAGCCTGATGATGAGCTCTGAAGTTACATCCTCTATTCACATGGTAAATCCTGGATGCATCAAAAGCTGAGGAAGCTGCTATGTGGGCTAGTTGTGGTCTGATGGACCAGTGACCTGGAGCAGATATCAAGTTTTGCGACGCTGCAGCAACCGCCAACATCGCATTATCTGTCAAGAAAGTCGTCTGTTGTAGATGAAGGGTACCTGCAATCTGGGTTGCTAACATGAGGCTGTATGCCTCGGCCTGAATAGCAGTTGTTGCTGGCGGGGAAATGCCTGATATGCATAACTTGGAGCAGCGTCTGGTAACACCAAACTGAATGAAGACACCTAAGCCAGCGATTGCCGGCTGGCCGTCCGGACCTGGAGACTATGCAGCATCGGAGAATATGATTGGGCCTGAGAGGTTGGAGATGCTTCCAATTGTTCTCCGGGAATTGGCGAAGTTTGTTGGACAGAATGGTTATGCGTTTGCTTCCCATCTTCGTCAGGCGCCCTAGGATTTGTTGAGCGAATTCCTGCAGTAATTTGAGAGGATGCCGCCATCTCCATGTTGGTGCCCTGTATAATTGCATTTGCTGCAGCATAGACCTGGGAGGGAGTACCTAGTTTCCTGCAAAAGCGCGCGTTGTTTCAAGATTTCCAAATACACCATAAAAAGGTATAGAGAGAAACTGCGGTTATGTGTGGGTGATTGGAAGTAAGCAAAGCTTTAATCATTTCAGAAATTGAGCTATTGTGTTGGGCAAGATACTCAACTTTCACAAACCAGGGAAAACTATACCAAGCTGCTTTTGCAAATGGGCATAAGAAAAAGAGGTGCATTTCATCTTCATAATTTCCACATGTAGGGCAGTTTTCACTAATGTGTTTGGAATACCTACCCACCCTTTTACCTGTAGCTAGTGCATGCCTAAGGAGTCTCCAAGCGAAAGTTTGAACTCTTGGTGCCATTTGTTTCTCCTGCCACACTTGATTGAGCAAAGCTGTAATCTGTGAAGAGAAAATTTTTGGTCCCTGCCTTGGGGGAAGTTGGAGATTATTAAAGCAATGCTTGTATGCACTTTTGGGAGAAAATTGTCCTGTAGGGGTTAGTTTCCAAACAAGAATGTCCTCACCAGCAGCAACAATAATAGGAGTTCGTAGAATAGAATCAACTACTGCAGGACTAAACAAGGAGTTTATTAAGTTTGCATTCCAAAGTTTTTGGCCAGGAATCCAACGATCTTTTATTTGAGCAGGATAACTAAAAGGTTGTTGTTGAATTATGAGATTGTCATAAATACCTTCCCAGCCCTCAAACCAAGGTGTGCTCCAAACTAAACTATTGTCATCAATAATTTGATAAGTTGATGCTGAAATAAGAAGTGACTTTACCTTTAAAATTGCTGTCCAGAATGCAGATTTCTACATGTTAGATTTTGCTCGCCAGACAATTGTGTCATGATGGTACTTGGCCTTGAGTATTTGAGCTAGTTGGCTGTGTGGTTCCTTTACAAGTCTCCACGCTGCCGAGAGAATTAGACCTCTCTTCCCGGCCTGCATGGCTAGCTCCTTCTTGATATTTCTCTCGAGTGTACGAGTATGGTTTCTCTTCCTGGCTTTGTTTCGCGTAGTTCAGGTGATATCGTTAACTGGTTGGATAGATACTGTGGGACTATGCGGTCTGATTTATAGTGGCGCGGCGATACACGTAGCAGTGACCTAGGTGACGACGCGTGTGCTGTGTACGTGTAACGCGTACAGCAACCGCCGATGAGGTGTCTCGACACGAAGCACATTTCATCACGCTAAGAGCTCTAGTCGTAGGTACAAGGAATCAAACTCTTTTGTTTGGAGCAGGATATCTCTGTTTCCGGAATCCGATGCTCTCTATCTATGGACTGTGCTACTAAGCGCACGTGCCCTACATTAACAATCTCTCAAGCATGCATGCAGTCCACCTAGATTCTTTTGTGATTTTGAAATTTAAAATGTTTTATCTGAGATCTGTTTTCATGGTTGTCTTTGTCTCGACGAAATCTTCGAAACTAGATCCCATATTGATATATTTTGATTTTTTTTCTGACTCTAGTTGCTAGATTACAGTCACTTGTTCACCAGGCATAGTCCAGTCGGCTACCGGGCTAAAGTCAAATAGTTGTCAGATATTCGCCCTTACAAATTTTAAGACTTTCCTAGTGGTAACCACATATTTTACGTTTATACAGTGATCAAATACTCATAATCTTGACATGAACATCATGACTATGACAAAAAAAAACTATCTGGTAACTATGTATTATTTGGATGGTTACTGTTAATCAGTATTATAGTCTGACAACTGACGATAAAAAAAAAGTTTGTGAAAACATATTAAGATGGGATCTTGTTTTAAAGTACTCGCCGAGACGAATCCAACAGTGAAAACGGATCGTCATTTGGATTAACGATTTAAGAGATAAATTATTTTGAATTTTCGAATTAGGCAAAGATTCCCTGCATGCAACATGATTTGGTTCATCTTAGCAGCGCCGGATGGAATATCTTCGTGGGGCACGTTCCCTAGTTAGAAAATCCGTTAATCTATATCTATATCTATACCTAATAATAAAGACACTAAGGCTTCCGCCGTTTGTTTTGCTTTGGTAGGTCACCAAACTTACCCCTAAAGTTGTAAATAATTACCCGTCTCTGCCCACCCATAAGTTAAAAAATACCATTTCGTTTTTCTTTCCATCAAATCTCAATGGGCCGCTGATAATCCCCAAGAGCAAGAAACACTGTAGCACTATTCGATAAGTATTTGAGTGTCGAACCCACGAGGTGCTGAAGGTAAACTATCTATTCTCTAAAGCCCTATAACCCTCTTATATGGCCTTTTATGCAAAGCAATAAATTTGAATATGAAAGGAACTAACTAATGGAAGCAAGTGATCTGGAATGGGTTTATCTAGTAACAAGTTTCTTAGAGCAAGTTTCTCTCAACAGTTTTCTCAAGCAAGTTTCTCAAAGTAGCAAGTAGCAAAGATCTCAAGTAGCAAATATCTCAAGGGAGCAAATGTTCTGTCAATTGTTATTTCATTCGTGTGGTTGTCACAATTAGTGAAGCACATGTTTCAGTCTTAATTGTTTCTTCTAGGAGGGAGCCATAAATAGGTGTAGCCAAGTAAATGAGCAAATTACACAACTCTTATGATGGATCTCATGGCCAAATAAATGTGCAGCACAAGAATTATTAAGACATAATTGTCCCACCATAGCCTTAAGTTCTAGGGTCCCCCATATATATCCCCCATAAAGTAACTTCAAGTCTCAGACCACGGTTTCTCTCTACTCCGACCCGTTCTACTCAATCCATTACACTACGGTAATCACCTTACATGCATTCCCCAACATATGCGTGCACTCATACATTGTACATCAAGACAATCATAAAAGATAACAAAACTTGTATGTAACCAATCAACGAACTATTTCACTATTGCCATGAACAAATCACTTCTCAAACATAGATGGGGAGACACAATAGATCAAGGGAAAAGTATATTGCATCATACATCATGTTTGCCAAGAGTTTACAGTGGGGAGATGGAGGTGATCTTGCTGTAGATGTTGATGATGAACACGCCGGAGGGGGGTGGAGCCCTCCGGAGGTGATTTCGGCGGCGTTTCCCCCCTCCGATCTTTTCCAGCGGCAGCCTTCTGACTCTCTGTTTCGTGGTTTTCTGTTTCTCCGCCGCCTCCTCTCGAAACTCCTCGGGGAACTATTTTTATAGGCGTTTTAGGTCACGACTAGGTCGGTGGAGAAAAGATCGATGGCAGCGGAGCTCCGAGGCCCAAAAGAGGTGGGTCCACGTGCCCAATTACAGTGGCCGCGTGGGACCCTCTCATTTCTAGCTGGTTGGGCTTTCGGTCTTCATTTTAATCCCATTGCGTTCGTCTCGAAAATTCTGAACCGTGCTCTTTGGCCTTGCCCTTTTTGGAGTCCCGAAGCTCACGGAAAGTCTGAAACACTAAAAAAGA
Organism: Poa pratensis; assembly: GCA_947311845.1. Taxonomy (NCBI): domain Eukaryota; kingdom Viridiplantae; phylum Streptophyta; class Magnoliopsida; order Poales; family Poaceae; genus Poa; species Poa pratensis. The sequence continues at coordinate 87,553,315 of CAMZMU010000027.1, forward strand.
CGTTTTCTGGAAAACAGGGTTAGTTCCAAATAAATGGGAAAACTATGAAATATTCCCAAAATCATTATAAAACATTGATATAACCCTTATATGATGCAAATATGATTAAAATATAAGTAAAATAATGCAAAGTTCATGTATGCATTTTACATGCATCAACATCCCCAAGCTTAACTAACATGGACTTTGCAATATAACACTAACAATAGATATCAAAGATAATAACTATTGCTGCATAGAATCAAATGATTCATTCTTCAAAGGAGTAGCAATATGCAAGATAGTTTATGAAGTGATATCAAGTATTCAATGTAATGATGTTCAATGATAGTTCACAAAGTGTAACATAGAAGATAGTAATATGGACCACATGTATGTATGATGATAAGTAAGAACATCCTACATTGGCCATAGAGTGGAGATGAAAAATCTGAATATAAAAGGTAGATGTATATGTGAGTAGAGGTAAAGCATGCATAAGTTTCATCTAACCTCCAAACTCTTCTACTTAAGTTAATGATTGCAATGTGGTAATCCTTGGCAATGATTAAAGTTTAATGTGAAAGCAAATATGAGTAGTGTGCTTGACAAAGTAAAGGTTAGGTGTCTCATGCCCCTTGAATACAAGTACCTACACCATGAGTTACTCAACTTAGGAAACAAAGCAAGTTCAAGTTATATATCATTGTAAGTAATAATAGTATCATCAAGAGTGTCAACTGGGGTACCTCTTGTCCCAGGATATGGAACAAGCCCATATCAAATGACAAACAAACAAGATGAACAAACTGTGGGGACCCCGGACTAGCTGTCCAAAATACCCGATTATGCTTAACACAACGATCCCGTGATCAGTCTGTCGTTGCACATAATCCGAATTGGATACCAAAGTTTACATCCATTACAGTACCGAATAAAAGTCTTACATAAATGGTCATTTAGACCAAATTCTTACATAGGTGCCTTCATGGGCCAAACCAAATATAACAGCGGAAGCTACGGCGTAATCGACATCATATTCTAACGATGATGACCCGACAGGCAGCTGACTTGGGGAGATCCTTAGTTGGCGTAGAAGTCGCCATATTCCTGCTCTGCGTAGTGTTCCTCCTCGTAGTCTGGCTAGGACAATAGCCAGGGACGAAACCAATATGAGTACATTTGGATGTACTCGCAAACTATCCCAACATGAGTATGCACCAGTTTTATTTTAGTTGACAACTTTTCTTATTTAAAACATCTCTATATCTTTATTGAAAAAGGTAAGAAGAGTTTTATAACTATCTTTGAAAGAATTCACCATCTCATTTTGTTTCTCCAAAACTCCTCCTTTTTCTGACCATGGCTCACCATGGTCCGTTTTTACCAACAACTCATACCACACCATTTGGTATAGCTGTGTAACACCATCACCATTTCAGTTTCTTTCAAACTTAAAAGCTTTTCCAAAAACTTGCACATGGTCTAGGACAGCCTTCCAACTGTCCATATCCGAGGACTCGGCTATTCGAATAGTTTTACACTCTGCAGAGGTAGCACGCTTTTCCCCCATCCATCCGGCAACTCATCGTGTCTGCCACGTCTCGCCATACAAGGTGTATGCGAAGTAAGCCGCCGACCATAGCCTGTCCTTTGCTCATGCTAGTATAGGACCCTGCCGCTACGAAACTTCCATCGACACTCAGGCTAATTTCCCAACAGAAACCCCAAGTGTGAGGACTCGTAGTTCTGCCCGGCGAGCGAACCCTTCAATCCTCCCACCATCGTGTTAGGACCCAGGTCAGGGGTAGGTCACCAAACAATCCCCTCATGGAACGAGGTCATCCTCGTTGTTGAGGTATCCCATACTAATATGAGCAAATTATATGACTACGCCCTTTCCCATATGTGGGTAGATGTGGTCGCACAGGGTATGATTGGTTGTCATAGTACTAGGACACAATGTGCATTTTTCATAAACATCACCATTCTCCACTTCTTTACTTTCACACCGACATCTCGGTATTCCATAACCACACAAGTCTTTTTAAAGGAGTTTTGAATAAACAACATTGTTTCCCATCCTATAGTTTTATATAAGCTACTACATAGGGTGGCAAAATAATATCCATATACTTTTCGAAAGGGTTTTGTAAACCATTGCTTTAAGAGTAAATCATTTGATCAAAGTAGATGCATATGTATTTAGGTGCAAGCTCAGGGAATAGCTTGCCTTGCTTGGCAAAGTGATCTTGCTCTTGTTCTTCAAATTCAGCAAACTCTCCTTCCTCGATATATCCGACAACGTTCTCGTCTAATGAACAAACAAACAATGCAAACAATCACTAAGCTATACAAGCAATCATCTCAACATAACCATCATCAACATCACAATTAGCTACTGCACACATCAAACCACACAATTGATTTTCAAACAAAATTGAATTAAACACTTTTTAATTACTTCTAAATTATGGCAGAACTAGTTATTCATGTTTAATTCCACAACTTGAGTTCTGTTGGTCACAAAATTGGTCCTAACTCATTTGGATCAACCAATAAACATATTTGTCTCTTTTAGTCCAGAAGGGTTTATCTTAAAGTCAACAATTTATACTACTTAATTAATTCTACCAAAATTAGGGGAGCTAACACAAGGCAGTACTAAGCTAGCAAAATTGGTTTGGAATTATTTGGACTAACAGAGCATCAGAAACAAACAAGTTTAGAATTTAAACCTTCTGTAGCATTTTCAATAATACTTTTTACTCATTTAACTAAATGACATGAGACCAATTGTGTTGGTTAAACAATTTCATAAGATTTCCATAACAGTTGAGTTTGATTTATTTGGATTCCTAAATCTCGAGATATTTAATTTCAAAGTTGACATCAGTACTGAGAATTTCAGAGAATTTAAATTAGAAAAATCCACTGCTGTGGATAATGTTGAAATCCCTGACGGGTGGGTCCTACCTGTCAGTGACTCAGCGAAACGGTACGCGCGCGAGGGAAAAGATTAAAATTATGACAGTGGGACCCACATGGCAGTCTAACTTAATACGAAGCGGTACGTGGCCGTAGATCTTCGATCCAACGGCTCACGGAGGTCGCCATCGGCGACGACCTAAAACGAGCGGCGCTGCCGTGCCGGCGACGGCGAGGTGGACGGATCTCTCACCTAGGGGCTCGGGAGGAAGCGGCGAGGACGCGAATCGACGGCGGCGGCTCGGGGAAGACGATGGTGCGAGCGGCAGTTGCTGGGAAGTCTCTGTCGACGGCGGCGATGTCGCGCTCTTCGTCGGCGTCGGGCAGCAACTTCGGCGGAGCTTCGGGGTCGCGTCCGTGCGCTAAAAAGAGGGAAAAGAAGCCTGGGTGAGTGCGGTGAGCTTGGGCAACAGCGTAGAGGGGTCAGAGGGAAGAATGGGAGGGTGTGGCGTTGTGGTGGTGCTCGACCTCAACGGCGGCGTCGGGTGCGGCAGTGCACTGCCCTCCGGCGGTGCACAGACTAAATTGAGGCGAGGGAGAGCACGGGGGAGAGGTGTGGTGTTCTAGTGAGGTCTCAGGGTGCTTTTATAGGCTCGGGGCAGTCCACGATGGTCGGGGTCTACGGCGGCGGCCAAGGCGCGTCCACGGCGACCATTTCTGCGATTACACGGCGATGGTGCAGAGGCTCGTGGCGGCTTGGGGCTTAACGGGGTCCGGCAAGGTTCTAGAATCATCTAGAGGAGTGGTGCGTGTCGGGGAGCAGAGACGGGGGCCAATTTGCTCGGCGCCGTCCAATGCATCCGCGGCGGTCGTCGGGGAACATCGGCGTTAAGGCGACGGGAGAGGTGCCCGTTTTCTTCCCTGCGGTGCAGAGAGGTGCAGAGACGCAGGAGCGAGGGAGAGCGCGGTCAGGGGGGTCCTGGCGGCGAAGAAAACGGCGACGACGGTGAAGGCGACACGGCGATGGTCATCGGGGCTGAGGTCGATGACCATTTTGCAGAAAACCCCCTCCTTCCTCTTTTCTTTTATTTTTCAGTTTTATTTCAATATCCAGAAGCTTTTCCTGGATTTAATTGAGGTACTTAAACATTTTAGAAAATTCTGCAAATATTTGTGGGGCCTCCTCATAACATGTAGAAGCTCCACAAAAATTGGCATTGCCAAATAAAATGTTTGGCAACATTTTCTTTCATAGTACTTTGTTTATGTTATTTTAATTTATTTCACTTGTTTTTATTTTTGAATTTTAAAGCTAGTTCAAAAATAATATTTGAGAGGGGAAAGTGGTAGGAACAAATGGGGAGTGTTTACAATACAACTCCACTGACTTTGGTTTGAAAATAATTGAGTTTGTCACTTGGAGATTTTCATGTGACAACTTGTCACTTTTATTTTTCTTGCTTTGATTTTATATTTTGTTTTCTTTCTTTCTTAGTGTTCACTAGTGCAAACACTCACACAACCAGCAAGAACAACATCTCAAGTAACAAAAGCAATTAACATACAATAAACAACAAAAAGTTTTTGTTGGCTCTCATTTTTGGAATATAATATTGATAATAATTTTGGGATGTTACAATCCTTCCCCCCTTAAAATAAATCTCGTCCCGAGATTTGCTAGGCTTAGGTTTTAAGGAGGTCTGGGAATTCGCTTCTAAGATAATCTTCGCGTTCCCAAGTTGCTTCTTCTTCAGAGTGGTTAGTCCACTGGACTTTGTAAAACTTGATCGCACGTCTTCGGGTAACACGAACATTTTCTTCGAGAATTTTGAGGGGTCTCTCACGATAAGTCAAGTCTTGGTTCAGGTCGATGGAGAGGTGGTCGATGTTTTTGAAAACATCAGGCTGGTTAGGAAATTCAAGACACTTCCGGAGCATGGAAATGTGGAAGACATCATGATACTCTCCTAACTCCTGGGGTAACTCCAGTTGATAGGATACTTCTCCTCGACATGGAAACGCTGCATTCCCTTGAGGGGTGTCACTCGGAGATAACATAATCTCCGACGTTGAAGGTGAGGTCACGGCGCTTGGTGTCAGCGTAACTCTTCTGGCAGGATTGGGCAGTTTTGAGGCGTTCACGAATAAGCTGAACTTGCTCTTCAGCTTCTCGGAGGGTATCTGGTCCGAACAATTTGCCTCTCTCCGGTATCGGACCAATTCAGGGGTGTACGACACTTCTTGCCGTAAAGGGCTTCAAAAGGGGCCATTTGCAGACTGGACTGATAACTGTTGTTGTACGAGAACTCTGCAAACGGAAGACAATCTTCCCACTTGGAACCATAGGATAGAACACATGCGCGAAGCATGTCCTCCAATATCTGGTTCACTCGCTCAGTTTGGCCATCGGTCTGGGGATGATAAGCTGTGCTAAATGCTAACTTGGTTCCGAGGGCTTCATGAAGGGATTTCCAGAATCTTGAGGTGAATTGCGTGCCTCTATCAGATACAATCTTCTTAGGCACACCATGCAGGCTTACTATTCTGGAAATATACAGGTCTGCTAACTGGGCTCCATTGTGAGTGGTCTTGACGGGTATAAAATGAGCAACCTTGGTCAGTCGATCAACGATGACCCAGATTGAATCATGGCCTCGGTTGGATCTTGGAAGTCCGGTAATAAAATCCATTCCAATCTCATCCCACTTCCACTCGGGAATTTTCAAAGGTTGAAGCAATCCAGCGGGTCGCTGATGTTCAGCCTTGACTCGCTGACAGATGTCACACTTGGCTACGAATGAACCAATCTCTCGCTTCATTCCATGCCACCAAAATCTTTCTCGAAGGTCTTGGTACATTTTGGTTCCGCCGGGGTGGATTGAATAAGGGGTCTCATGGGCCTCCTTCAGGATTAACTCCTTAAGTTCCGTGACATTGGGCACACAGATACGGTCATTGAATTTCAGCACTCCTTCAGCATCTTCGGTAAAACCGGGTGCTTTGCCGAGGGAAATCTTCTTCCTAATTCCCTCAATGCTTTCATGACCTTTTTGGGCTTCTTTGATTTGATCCATCAGGGTTGGGGTTAACTCTAAATTGGCGAGATAACCATGGCTAACAAGCTCTAGTCCAAAATCTTGGAACTCTTTGAACAAGGCTGGCTGTTCGGCTTGGATCAGGGCATTCAGGGTGCAAGGTTTGCGACTAAGGGCATCGGCAACTACATTAGCCTTTCCAGGGTGATAATGGATTCCAATATCATAATCCTTGATTAATTCCATCCATCTCCTCTGTCGCAGGTTCAGATCTTTCTGGGTGAAAATATACTTCAAGCTTTTGTGATCTGTATAGACCTCGCAGCGATGTCCCGCAAGATAGGGACGCCACTTCTTAAGAGCAAAGACTACAGCAGCTAACTCCAAGTCATGGGTTGGGTAATTCTCTTCATGCGGTCGCAACTGCCGGGACAGATACGACACAACTTTGCCTTCTTGCATCAGAACGCAACCAAGTCCGAGGCGTGATGCATCGCAATACACGTCGAAACTCTGGGTGACGTCTGGCATGATCAATTGGGGCTGAGGTTAGTCTCTTCTTCAGTTCTTGGAAACTATCCTCACACTTCTGAGTCCATTCAAATTTCTTGTCCTTCTTCAACAGTTGGGTCAGAGGTTTGGCTATACTGGAAAATCCTTCAACGAACTTGCGGTAATAACCGGCAAGTCCGAGAAAGCTTCGGATTTCAAAAACATTGGTTGGGGATAACCAGTCAAGAATGGCTTGTATCTTCTCAGGGTCAACAGAAATTCCTCCAGCGGATACAAATGTCCAAGAAATGCCACTTCACTGAGCCAAAACTCACACTTGCTAAGTTTGGCATACAGCTGGTGCTCTTGGAGGGTCTCCAAAACTAGACGCAGGTGTTCAGCATGCTCTTCTTCGGTCTTGGAATAAATAAGGATGTCATCAAGGAAAACTACCACGAACTTGTCGAGGTACTCCATGAAAATCTTGTTCATGAGATTCATGAAATAGGCTGGGGCATTGGTCAGCCAAAGGACATGACGGTGTATTCAAACAAACCGTAACGGGTGGTGAAGGCGGTCTTGGGAATATCTGTCTCTCGGATCTTCAACTGATGGTAACCTGTCCGAAGATCGATCTTTGAAAAGACTCGGGCTCCGTTCATTTGATCGAACAGATCCTCGATCTTGGGAAGAGGGTACTTGTTTTTAATGGTCACGTCATTCAGCTTGCGATAATCCACACACAGGCGTGTGGTACCGTCTCTCTTGTCCACAAAAATAATGGGTGATCCCCATGGTGAAGCGCTTGGGCGGACAAGACCTTTGCTTAGCATATCAGCCAACTGCTTCTTCAACTCACCAGTTCTTCCGGATTCATCCGATAAGGCTTTTGGGATATGGGGGATGTCCCTGGGATAAGCTCAATTATGAACTCAATATCCCGTCTGGCGGCATACCAGGCAATTCTTCTGGGAAAACATCCTTGAACAGGTGAACAACACGGATCTCATCTAGGGCGGGTCGAGCTATGCTCTCATGGCATCCGGGTCTGGTCTGGCTGGTCTCAGATGCATACTCCACTTCAACTCCATCATCAGAAGTGAGAGAAACAGCTCTTCGGGCACAGTCAATACGACCGTGATACTTGGCTAACCAATCCATTCCAAGAATAACATCTATGCCTTGGTTTCCTAAGATAATTAGGTCGGCTGCAAACCTTCCTCCTCCAATTTCTATGGGGGTTTCGGAACACATCTGGTTGGTTTTGGCTAACAGTCCTGGGGTTTGTACCAACATTGGTTTGGGTAAAAGACTCCCGACTAAACCTCCCTTAGAAACAAACTCTTTGGTAATAAACGAATGGGTGGCACCAGAATCAAACAGAACAGTTGCAGGTACTGAGTTGACAAGGAACGTACCCAGCACAACATCTGGCGCTTCTTCAGCCTCTTCAGCATTGATGTGGTGCAGACGGCCTCTGACAACAGCATTCCCGCGGGGTGCGGCATTCTTGCCATTACCATTTCCATTGCGGCCTTGACCATTGTTCGGTGCAGGTGCATTGGGGCGCTGGACAGGCTTCTTGGGATTGGGGCATTCTCTGGAGTAATGTCCTGGCGCCGCATTCAAAGCAGACAACCTTGGGGCGGAGATTGAATTATTGAAGTTTCCTCCAGAACGGTTATTGTCATTGGGGCGGTTGAAGTTGTTTGGGCGGTTAGGGAAATTGGGGCGTGGTGCTTGGGGTGGACGATAGGCAGGCCTGGGGTTCTGCTGAAAGATACGGGTTTCTGGCTGCTCGAACCTTCCTGAGCATTCATCCTCCTCTTGCGACCTTCATACATAGACTTGCGCTTGGTCTCCAGCTGGATGGCTTTGTCCACAAGTGACTCCAGATCACGGAAGTCATGGATAACCAGAGCACACTGCAGTTCATCATGAAGTCCACTCATGAAACGCTCCATCTTCTTCTCTTCTTTGTCGGTGTCATCAGGAGCATACCGAGATAAGTCGGTAAACTCCTCAAGATAACCGACCACATCTCTACTTCCCTGCCTCAGCTTACGGAACTCATCCTTCTTCCTCTCAATGAGTCCATAGGGAATGTGCTTCTTGCGGAACTTCTCCTGGAACTCAGCCCAGTGATGACATGACCAGCTGGCTGGAGAGTCTTGGTAGTTTCCCACCAAGCTCTTGCAGGTCCAGCGAGATAGTGGGTTGCATACAACACTTTCTCATTTCTCCCACAGCAGCAACTTCCAGATTGTCGATGGTGCGAAGCCAATCATCGGCTTCCAGTGGGTGAAGTCCCTTGGAGTAGGTGGGTGGGTTGGTCTTCTGAAATCGCCTAAGGTAGATCGCTGGTTTCCATCGCCATTGCCGTTACCACCATTGTTGTTGTTGTTGTTATTGTTGTTGTTGTTTTGTAAGCGGCTGCGAGTTGTTGTAGGCAGCGAGATGAGCTGGCGCTCTTGCCGGGCATTTTCACGCTCCTCCATGATAAGTGCGAGAAGTTGGGTGGGGGTTGGGTCCGGTGGTGGTGGTGCTGATCCTGATCCTTCCGCATTGCTGCGACGGGGTGGCATCCTGAAGCACACCGGGTATAAGAGACAAGGCAAGAAAAGTTCGACTAAGGGAAAAGATGATCTCTCAAGTGGTTGATTAATCCTAAGATTTATATGAAAATAGTTCACACAGATTTAAACAAGACAAACATACTTATATTTCACAAACAACACATCAAGGAGTTCACATCAACATCAAGCTTACAACATCACCTTACATCTAAGATACATAACATCTGGTTTCCAAAAGAACCACTACTTCTACTCGACTAGCTATAGGGGTCAACCTAATCCTGCGGTAGTGATCAAGTCACTCGCCTACTGAGGTGGAACCTCCAGCTCTAACACGTCAGCATCTGACTGGTAGGCTGGCTCCTCGGGATCCTCCTCCTCGTCCTCGAGAACTGGCTCGAGTGGCTCCTCCTCCTCGTCAACTAACTCCTCCTCATCATCCTCCTCCTCACAGTCCATCTCCTCCACGAAGTCATCATCGTCACTGAGGAAAGCGTCGTTCTCCTTGCGGAGATCCTCGCCCTCCTCCTCCATCTCGTCAGTATGGTGCTCTAGATCCTCAATCAGTCCATCCTGCTCTGCCACCTTCGTGCGGAGCTTCACGATAGTCTTCCTCAGCTGGGCCCTCTTCCTGAGAAGAGCAACCTTCTCCACCATCAGCTTCATCTCGTTCTCGCGAAGCTCAACGAGCGACTCGCGGTCGAAGTGGAGCTGAATCCTAGTGCGCAACAGATCATCCTGAGTGCACTGAAGTAAGATCTCCATGTCCATGATGTAGCTCCCAAACATCGGGTGGTAAGGTGAAGGAGTAGGGTGTCCATCACAGTTGCGCCTCCCGTAGAACCGGAAACGGGAGTCTACTAACTCCGCCTTGTGCTCCTCACAAAGTCGGGCTAGCATCCTCTGTGTAGCAGTACAGAGACCGTCAACCCAGGTGGCCTCCTTGGTGGTGAAGATGAGCGTCCTGGAATGGGAGACTTGATGTTCCTGCGAACTGACGATCTGATGAGCCAGCTCAGCCTTCCGACACCGTGAACATCAATCTGAGCTCCCTCAAACTCTGGAGCGGGGCGACCTAACAGCTTGGTCAACTCGAACAAGTCCCTCTCAAACGTCAGCTTGCTGTCCTTCTCCAGCTGAACGAACTCGGTCCAATGGAGTGCCATCTACAGTTTTTAAGCAAAATTTTAAGTTAGTTAGGTGACAAGTAATCAAAATTTTAATATAGTAGGGCAACAAGTGAGTCAAATTTTAACTTAATGAGAGGTGTACAAAATTTTAGGGATACAAGGAAAATGTAATATTTAATGAGAGTAAATTTTGCATAAGTAAGAGGATTGGAGATAAGCAATTTTCGAAAATACTTCATTCCTTTCTTTTTAGAAATTCATCTTTTGTAACATTTGACAAACGACCATGCTAACTAAGGTTTCCTAAAGTCAGGATGGCTCTGATACCAAGTCTGTGGGGACCCCGGACTAGCTGTCCGAAATACCCGATTATGCTTAACACAACGATCCCGTGATCAGTCTGTCGTTGCACATAATCCGAATTGGATACCAAAGTTTACATCCATTACAGTACCGAATAAAAGTCTTACATAAATGGTCATTTAGACCAAGTTCTTACATAGGTGCCTTCATGGGCCAAACCAAAATATCAGCGGAAGCTACGGCGTAGTAGACATCATATTCTAACGATGACGACCCGACAGGCAGCTGACTTGTGGAGATCCTTAGTTGGCGTAGAAGTCGCCATATTCCTGCTCGGCGTAGTGTTCCTCCTCGTAGTCTGGCTAGGACAATAGCCAGGGACGAAACCAATATGAGTACATTTGAATGTACTCGCAAACTACCCCAACATGAGTATGCACAGTTTTATTTGTTCAACTTTTTTATTTAAAACATCTCTATATCTTTATTGAAAAAGGTAAGAAGAGTTTTATAACTATCTTTGAAAGAAGTCACCATCTCATTTTGTTTCTCCAAAACTCCTCCTTTTTCTGACCATGGCTCACCATGGTCCATTTTTCCAACAACTCATACCACACCATTTGGTATAGCTGTGTAACACCATCACCATTTCAGTTTCTTTTAAACTTAAAAGCTTTTCCAAAAACTTGCACATGGTCTAGGACAGCCTTCCAACTGTCCATATCCGAGGACTCGGCTATTCGAATAGTTTTACACTCTGCAGAGGTAGCACGCTTTTCCCCATCCATCCGGCAACTCATCGTGTCTGCCACGTCTCGCCATACAAGGTGTATGCGAAGTAAGCCGCCGACCATAGCCTGTCCTTTGCTCATGCTAGTATAGGACCCTGCCGCTACGAAACTTCCATCGACACCAGGCTAATTTCCCAACAGAAACCCCAAGTGTGAGGACTCGTAGTTCTGCCCGGCGAGCGAACCCTTCAATCCTCCCACCATCGTGTTAGGACCCAGGTCAGGGGTAGGTCACCAAACCATCCCCTCATGGAACGAGGTCATCCTCGTTGTTGAGGTATCCCATACTAATATGAGCAAATTATATGACTACGCCCTTTCCCATATGTGGGTAGATGTGGTCGCACAGGGTATGATTGGTTGTCATAGTACTAGGACACAATGTGCATTTTTCATAAACATCACCATTCTCCACTTCTTTACTTTCACACCGACATCTCGGTATTCCATAACCACACAAGTCTTTTTAAAGGAGTTTTGAATAAACAACATTGTTTCCCATCCTATAGTTTTATATAAGCTACTACATAGGGTGGCAAAATAATATCCATATACTTTTCGAAAGGGTTTTGTAAACCATTGCTTTAAGAGTAAATCATTTGATCAAAGTAGATGCATATGTATTTAGGTGCAAGCTCAGGGAATAGCTTGCCTTGCTTGGCAAAGTGATCTTGCTCTTGTTCTTCAAATTCAGCAAACTCTCCTTCCTCGATATATCCGACAACGTTCTCGTCTAATTAACAAACAAACAATGCAAACAATCACTAAGCTATACAAGCAATCATCTCAACATAACCATCATCAACATCACAATTAGCTACTGCACACATCAAACCACACAATTGATTTTCAAACAAAATTGAATTAAACACTTTTTAATTACTTCTAAATTATGGCAGAACTAGTTATTCATGTTTAATTCCACAACTTGAGTTCTGTTGGTCACAAAATTGGTCCTAACTCATTTGGATCAACCAATAAACATATTTGTCTGTTTTAGTCCAGAAGGGTTTATCTTAAAGTCAACAATTTATACTACTTAATTAATTCTACCAAAATTAGGGGAGCTAACACAAGGCAGTACTAAGCTAGCAAAATTGGTTTGGAATTATTTGGACTAACAGAGCATCAGAAACAAACAAGTTTAGAATTTAAACCTTCTGTAGCATTTTCAATAATACTTTTTACTCATTTAACTAAATGACATGAGACCAATTGTGTTGGTTAAACAATTTCATAAGCTTTCCATAACAGTTGAGTTTGATTTATTTGGATTCCTAAATCTCGAGATATTTAATTTCAAAGTTGACATCAGTACTGAGAATTTCAGAGAATTTAAATTAGAAAAATCCACTGCTGTGGATAATGTTGAAATCCCTGACGGGTGGGTCCTACCCGTCAGTGACTCAGCGAAACGGTACGCGCGCGAGGGAAAAGATTAAAATTATGACAGTGGGACCCACATGGCAGTCTAACTTAATACGAAGCGGTACGTGGCCGTAGATCTTCGATCCAACGGCTCACGGAGGTCGCCATCGGCGACGACCTAAAACGAGCGGCGCTGCCGTGCCGGCGACGGCGAGGTGGACGGATCTCTCACCTAGGGGCTCGGGAGGAAGCGGCGAGGACGCGAATCGACGGCGGCAGCTCGGGGAAGACGATGGTGCGAGCGGCAGTTGCTGGGGAAGTCTCTGTCGACGGCGGCGATGTCGCGCTCTTCGTCGGCGTCGGGCAGCAACTTCGGCGGAGCTTCGGGGTCGCGTCCGTGCACTAAAAAGAGGGAAAAGAAGCCTGGGTGAGTGCGGTGAGCTTGGGCAACAGCGTAGAGGGGTCAGAGGGAAGAATGGGAGGGTGTGGCGTTGTGGTGGTGCTCGACCTCAATGGCGGCGTCGGGTGCGGCAGTGCACTGCCCTCCGGCGGTGCACAGACTAAATTGAGGCGAGGGAGAGCATGGGGGAGAGGTGTGGTGTTCTAGTGAGGTCTCAGGGTGCTTTTATAGGCTCGGGGCAGTGCACGATGGTCGGGGTCTACGGCGGCGGCCAAGGCGCGTCCACGGCGACCATTTCTGCGATTACACGGCGAGGGTGCAGAGGCTCGTGGCGGCTTGGGGCTTAACGGGGTCCGGCAAGGTTCTAGAATCATCTAGAGGAGTGGTGCGTGTCGGGGAGCAGAGACAGGGGCCAATTTGCTCGGCGCCGTCCAATGCATCCGCGGCGGTCGTCGGGGAACATCGGCGTTAAGGCGACGGGAGAGGTGCCCGTTTTCTTCCCTGCGGTGCAGAGAGGTGCAGAGATGCAGGAGCGAGGGAGAGCGCGGTCAGGGGGGTCCTGGCGGTGAAGAAAATGGCGACGACGGTGAAGGCGACACGGCGATGGTCATCGGGGCTGACGTCGATGACCATTTTGCAGAAAACCCCCTCCTTCCTCTTTTCTTTTATTTTTCAGTTTTATTTCAATATCCAGAAGCTTTTCCTGGATTTAATTGAGGTACTTAAACATTTTAGAAAATTCTGCACATATTTGTGGGGCCTCCTCATAACATGTAGAAGCTCCAAAAAAATTGGCATTGCCAAATAAAATGTTTGGCAACATTTTCTTTCATAGTACTTTGTTTATGTTATTTTAATTTATTTCACTTGTTTTTATTTTTGAATTTTAAAGCTAGTTCAAAAATAATATTTGAGAGGGGAAAGTGGTAGGAACAAAATGGGGAGTGTTTACAATACAACTCCACTGACTTTGGTTTGAAAATAATTGAGTTTGTCACTTGGAGATTTTCATGTGACAACTTGTCACTTTTATTTTTCTTGCTTTGATTTTATATTTTGTTTTCTTTCTTTCTTAGTGTTCACTAGTGCAAAAACTCACACAACCAGCAAGAACAACATCTCAAGTAACAAAAGCAATTAACATACAATAAACAACAAAAAGTTTTTGTTGGCTCTCATTTTTGGAATATAATATTGATAATAATTTTGGGATGTTACACAAACTCAACGCCCTTTTTATTTACCATTGGAATAGCTTTTTATTATAAGGTGTATCACAGAGAGTTCACCATAGCATGTAAGTAAATTTCCACCATGAATGATGCATGGCTTATATTAGCGGCCCAGGCGTCTCTCTAACCATTTATACAAACTCATTTAAACTACTTCATTTCCACCTTATTTCATCATGATAGGCATCCATAAACGAGAGTACATGATATCAACTAAACGAAGTGAAGCATGTTGGAAGCTTGCCATGTGACAGCACATATGAGCTAACTCCCAACCTCAAACATTTATCAAGCCACTAACATCATAATCTTAATCACAATGGGTCATGTTTTATTTAATGCTATAAAAGTAAAGTGTGCATCAAGTTCGTGAGAGCTATATAACCAACTTTTCCCATGACAATCAATAACATAAACATTTTCATTCAGAGGTATAGATAACACAAATATCATGATATACATACTCGGAACAGCATAAAGCCATTAGGTAGATATGGTGGACTCACTGGAATAACTTTGGTTGAAGGTGTTGGAAACAAGTTTTTACTTGTTGGAGTTTTTGGGCTAGCAAGAGGGAGAAAGTTGACCATCTAGATGCATGCATGAGTGTCCATAGAACTAACTAATCCATGTTAAACAAAGTAAAATAACTTTCAACATCAAAACATGAATAAGTGATAGCTCTTGATAAAGCATTTGCAAATTATTACTCATAAACAAGCTCATGAATCAGGCAACTATATGTATCATTAAAAATCAACTCAAACATCCTTTTTCCCAATACAATAAAAGCATCCAACATATTTCAACCCATATTTCCAGTAGCTCTTTCTTATATAAATGATAGTGTGGTGGTCTCACAAAATAACAATCAAACAGAAAACAAACAAAAATACGCTCCAAATTTATTCGATAAAGTGTTTCGATCGAAAAATAGTAGTTAGACGGGTGCAAACCGAGAGTGTGTAGGTACAGTGGGGTTGTCTTCACATGCCCAAGCTTGTGGTCTTCACCATCCTTGGATAGCTCTTGATGCATCTCCTCTAATCCCTGTGAAAAAACTTCAAAACAACATTTCTCCCATTTCTTTTCTGTGGGGTGCATTAGTAGTGATAAACAAATTGCTTTCTTGCTGCATATAACCCTTGGACAAAAATGCATATGAATGTCCAGAAAGTATATAGTGTTGTATGCCTACTCATAAACTCAATTGGATCAAAAATATTCAACTTAAAAGCTCAAAGCATGCATCAAACAAAATGGGACAGGATCTGTCCAGAAAAACAGTACCAGCGAAACGTATTTTTCTACCCTACTGAATTTTGTCGAAAAATTCCGAAAACATTCATGCAGACAGAGGATGAAAAGTTGCAACTACAGTTCAAATATGAGCTCATTCGGAGTTACAGAATAAGAACTAAAAATCATACCGTGCACAGATTCGTGCAGGAATAAAATCTCCGAACGCTATAAGCAACTTTTCAAGATCAAAATGGGTAAAACTTGGCACTTTATTAAAAACTCCAGAAACTAAACTATAAACAAACTCTCTTGTTACAGCAAGAGGACACAAATAAAATCACACACAAAAATAACCGGGTTGCCTCCCGCAAAGCGCTTTCTGTATAGCCATAATAGCTAGGCTTCTTACTTGGTATCAAGATGGTAGAGTGAGGTGGCTTGGCATCCCCAAGCTTAAATTGTTGTACTTATTTGATATATGTAGGGTGATCCTAGGGGTAAATCCCCAAGATTGAGTTTTTTCCCTCTTGATCTTGTTCATCACCCTCAGTTCTTCCACCTTAAAATTCTCTTTACACCAAACTCATCATAAACTTGATTAGGGGGTTAGTACCTTCATAAATTAAATCCACATAGGTACAACAAAGACATATCATGAATTGATTCTAAACATTAGCTACCGTTACTACGGTTGTGTAATGCTCCTTGATCAAAATAACCGCACAAAACACAAGTAATGAGAGCAATGCAAAATGAAGACAGAATCTGTCAAAACTGGACAGCGAATTACTATTATTCGATCCTATCTCTCAAAAGAGGTTATTCTTTCCAAAAAATAAGATACAAAGGTGATTTTACAGCAGTAAACAAGCACCTTGACTCAAAAACCAAAGAGGCAAAAGAACCAAGAAAGATTCAAGAGAAACAAACAAAGAAGAAAGAATATATTTTTGTTGTTTTTGATTTAGCAAAAAGGCAAAAGAAGAAGCAAATATAAACAAAATTAAAACACTCTTTTTATTTGATTTTAGATTTGGGAAAAGTTTAAATGTTAGAGACTTTTCAACGGTTCCATTGGAATGAACAACACATGTTCAAGGTCGACCCCAACTTCTCCAATACTCATCCTTCTCATTTACTTTCCCAAATTTTATATAAAATGAAAATCTTAAACTAATTGTTGGAAAACAGTAGGTAAAGTTATTTTGCAAGTTCTCAAGATATAAAGGTGTGATTAAACTGAATAGGAAATAAAAGCATAAAGAGCACACCTCAAAACATTAAACCATTAACTTTTAAGTCTAACTCTTTTCCTATGCATTGGCATTTTATATATGAATAAATAACAAACCATTTGAGGTAACCAATGCATATAATGATCAATAGCTTGCATTTTAAATAACATAGAAACATAAAGGGGATTCTTATCTCTTCCTCTCTCATAATAGTTGCAAGCATTAAAGTTAAACATACCCACATAATTTTGAATAGAATCACCACATAAAGACTTATCATCTAATGAGCATATTGGATCATCAAACTCACATAAATCAATTTCATCCTCAATAGTAGGGGGACTAAAAATATCATATTTATCAAAACAAACTTCCCCAAGCTTAAGGTTTTCCTCAGTATTAGCAATAAAGTTGTTCAAAGAATTAGTACTACCACAAACATGATTGTTATGCAAATAAATTTAATTTTCTCCTCAAACACTTCATGTCCTAACTCAAGATAGATATTATACAATTCCAGGATTGTTTTGTTGTTTTCCATTTTATAATTTTTTTGTGTTTCAGATTTATATGTTAGTATGCAATGCAAACAAGAATAAAGTTTAGCACAACGCTCCCCGTCAACGGCGCCAGAAAAGTACTTGATAATCCCCAAGAGCAAGGAATCACTGTAGCACTATTCGATAAGTATTTGAGTGTCAAACCCACGAGGAGCTGAAGGTAAACTATCTATTCTCTAAAGCCCTATAACCCTCTTATATGGCCTTTTATGCAAAGCAATAAATTTGAATATGAAAGGAACTAACTAATGGAAGCAAGTGATGTGGAATGGGTTTATCTAGGAACAAGTTTCTTAGAGCAAGTTTCTCTCAACAGTTTTCTCAAGCAAGTTTCTCAAAGTAGCAAGTAGCAAAGATCTCAAGTAGCAAATATCTCAAGGGAGCAAATGTTCTGTCAATTGTTATTTCATTCGTGTGGTTGTCACAATTAGTGAAGCACATGTTTCAGTCTTAATTGTTTCTTCTAGGAGGGAGCCATAAATAGGTATAGCCAAGTAAATGAGCAAATTACACAACTCTTATGATGGATCTCATGGCCAAATAAATGTGCAGCACAAGAATTATTAAGACATAATTGTCCCACCATAGCCTTAAGTTCTAGGGTCCCCCATATATATCCCCCATAAAGTAACTTCAAGTCTCAGACCACGGTTTCTCTCTACTCCGACCCGTCCTACTCAATCCATTACACTACGGTGATCACCTTACATGCATTCCCCAACATATGCGTGCACTCATACATTGTACATCAAGACAATCATAAAAGATAACAAAACTTGTATGCAACCAATCAACGAACTATTTCACTATTGCCATGAACAAATCACTTCTCAAACATAGATGGGGAGACACAATAGATCAAGGGAAAAGTATATTGCATCATATATCATGTTTTCCAAGAGTTTACAGTGGGGAGATGGAGATGATCTTGCTGTAGATGTTGATGATGAACACGCCGGAGGGGGGTGGAGCCCTTCGGAGGTGATTCCGGCGGCGTTTCCCCCCTCCGATCTTCTCCGGCGGCAGCCTTCTGACTCTCTGCTTCATGGTTTTCTGTTTCTCCGCCGCCTCCTCTCGAAACTCCTCGGGGGACTATTTTTATAGGCGTTTTAGGACACGACTAGGTCGGTGGAGCAAAGATCGATGGCAGCGGAGCTCCGAGGCCCAAAAGAGGTGGGCCCACGCGCCCAGGTACAGTGGCCGTGTGGGACCCTCTCATTTCTAGCTGGTTGGGCTTCCGGTCTTCATTTTAATCCCATTGCGTTTGTCTCAAAAATTCTGAACCATGCTCTTTGGCCTTGCCCTTTTTGGAGTCCCGAAGCTCCCGGAAAGTCTGAAA
Organism: Poa pratensis; assembly: GCA_947311845.1. NCBI lineage: Eukaryota > Viridiplantae > Streptophyta > Magnoliopsida > Poales > Poaceae > Poa > Poa pratensis. Next base: position 87,571,925 of record CAMZMU010000027.1, read on the forward strand.
CACTAAAAAAGACGTTTTCTGAAAAACAGGTTAGTTCCAAATAAATGGGAAAACTATGAAATATTCCCAAAATCATTATAAAACATTGATATAACCCTTATATGATGCAAATATGATTGGAATATAAGTAAAATAATGCAAAGTTCAGGTATGCATTTTACATGCATCAGCCGCTGGCTAGAGAGACAGCACAGCACCCGTCCTCGACCTCCATACTACTGTCCGTTGTTGACGTTGGCCAAAGTGGAACCTCGCGTCTCAGGCAGTAGAAAATGTGACCGGCGGTTGTCCTACGCTGAGTCGGCGCGCTCTATCAGCAAAACAGATGCTCATGTGAGCGAGACACAGTGCATGTCGTTGCGCCGTCGTGTCAACGACCGCGTACCGCGGCTCACCGCCTCACTCCTAGCACGTGATCTCGGCTTTCTTGTGGGCGCTCAAGCGACCGGCCAGTGATGGCGAGCTTGGACTAATCTCTGACATTTTTTCTCATGACCAGACGACCCATGTCCGTCCTTGCTGCACCTCCGGCCACAGCTCTCCCCAACCCGCGACTGGAATCTAGAGTCTGGAGGTGGCGGCGCCGACGATTAATTTTGCATCGCCACAAGCCCACAAGAGGCTCGAATCAAGCTGGGGCAGAACGGAGTGCGGTCACCGCCGTCAATGGACTTCAGCAGCGGCAAGGACATGACAGCGAACTGGCATGATTTCTCATCGCAGATTACAGAAAAAGTTGAGAAGGAGATTCAGACAAGGAGATGTAGAAGGCGAGAAGTGCATGCTGTGTTTCAAGTGCGTGGCGTATTATGAGATTTTCCCCTCTAACTTGGTGTGTCGTGTTACGTGTGCTTGCATTCAGTTCATGAGCGAGGCCGAAGCCGTTCTCATTTTCAATAGAATAGGCTATTACACAGAAAAGTACAGAGAAAATATTAGTTGGAAATATATGTACACATGTTGGAAATCCACCTTCATTGCTTTGTGGTTTTTATTCAGTCTTCCAAAAAGTTTTCTGACCAACAAATAAGTTACGTTATTAAAATATTATATATTATTTTCTAAAGTTAAGAGAATTTACATAATCATGTATAGATATGTTACGCATTTTTCGAATCATACGGTGATTCTTGAGAGGAACAAGTAGTCGAACCGTTCATGCTCGATGAGGCCATCAATGACGACAACACCATTATGCAGCTCTTTCTTGTACCCTTATTGGTCGGTGGTCAACAAGGCCACCCACGGCGTTAATTAATCATCGCTCTACACCTCGGACACGATGGAAAGGCTGCTCTGCGTATTTGTTTTTCAGAGTTACAAGGTTTGATACATTGATACATCTTTACACATACGACACGGAAGGAATGGGGAAAGAGTGGAGGATGGTGACCAATTCGCTTGGTGTACCGTGGTGAGGTCGGCTATCATGAATATCATATAATTAACAACCTAATACACATCAAATAAGAACCAAAGATTCGATATTCTAATTCCTAGCGATCCTCGTTTTTTTACCGTTGCAACGCACGGGCACATTTCCGATTAATAATAAAAGCATTAAGTATTCTTCTCGTATGATTATTTTTCTTTCCAATTTTGCCCTCCCACCAAATCACATATTACGCACATTGCCATCGTACCCTTTCGTTAATAACCCTTAGCACCAGACAGAGAAACCCCCTCCATGGCTTCCGGTCCCGCTTGACGAAGGTGGGCTGAGGGAGAGAGGACACCAGCTCGCTTGGGAGCCATCGGGGCTTCGACGGAGCGGGTATATTGCAGGGTGGTTTTTCGCGTCGCGTAGATCTAGGACGGCGGTATGGCAATGATAACCCACAAGTATAGGGGATCGCAACAGTCTTCGAGGGAAGTAAAACCCAAATTTATTGATTTGACCCAAGGGGAGATAAAGAATACTTATAAGCCTTAACAACGGAGTTGTCAATTCAGCTGCATCTGGAAAAGCACTAGTAACAGGGGTGATGTGAAAGCAGCAGTAATATGAGAGCAATAGTAATAGTAACACAGCAGCAGTAGCAGTAACACAGAGGCAATGGTACCAGAAAATAGTTGATACTACTTCTAATAGTGTTCTTGACAAGGGAGTAATGATGATTACAAATGGACCGGGTTCCCAGCTATCTACACTAGTGGTAACTCTGCAATAACAAGTGTTGGGTGAACAAATTACAGTTGGGCAATTGATAGAATTGAAATAGCATTAAGATAGAACATCTAGTCTATTAATTATACGTAGGCATGTTTTCCATATATAGTCATACGTGCTCGCAATAAGAAATTTGCACAACATCTTTTGTCCTACCAGCCCGTTTGCAGCGGGGCATCAAGGGAATCTACTGGTAATTAAGGTACTCCTTTTAATAGAGCACCGGAGCAAAGCATTAGCACTTAGTGAAAACATGTGATCCTCATATCTAAACCATCCCCTCCTGTTATCCCAGTTGCTGTCACTCTGGGGCCTCGGGTTTCGGATAGAGACATGTGCAAACAACTTGTAGATACAATCTAAACAATAATTATAGAGATTAAATCTAAGATCATGCCACTCGTGCACTAGTGACAAGCATTAAACACAACAAGATTGTAGCAATAATAACTTCACAAACTTATAGATAGACTGATCATAATGTAACAATTCATCGGATCCCAACAAACACAACACCGATTACATCAGATGGATCTCATTCATGTAAGGCAGCTCATGAGATCATTGTATTGAAGTACATGGGAGAGAGTACCAACTAGCTACAGCTAGAACCCGTAGTCCATGGGGAACTACTCAAGGAGCATGATGGAGGTGGTGGCGTCGATGGAGAAGGCTCCGGGGGTCGATCCCCGTCCTGGCAGGGTGCCGGAACATGACCTTCTGACCCCCGAAACTAGGTTTCGATGGCAGCGGCGCTCCGGGACTCTTTCTGGAATATGATCGACCCTTTAGGGTTTTCGAGGCAGGAGGATTATATAGGCGAAAGGGCGGCGTGAGGGGGTGGCCTAGTCGGCCTCACCACCTGGTGGCGCCACTCCCCTCCAGACCACGCGGGGACATGGTGAGGAGGCCGTGGGCCTCCCCCGGGCTTGCCCTTCTGGCTCCGTGTACGTGTCGGGAAAATAGGAGGCTGGGCTTTTGTTTTGTCCAATTCCGAGAATATTTCCAGAACAACTTTTCTCAAACCAAAAACAGCTGAAAACAGGAACTGGCACTGTGGCATCTTGTTAATAGGTTAGTCCCAGAAAATGCATAATAGTGATATATAATGCATATAAAACATGTGACATTGATATAAAACAAGCATGAAATATCAGAAATTATAGATACGTTTGAGACGTATCAAGCATCCCCAAGCTTAGTTCCTACTCGTCCTCGAGTAGGTAAAACGATAAAAACAAAATAATTTCTGAGGTGACATGCTGCCAACATAACCTTGATCCAATAGTGATGTAAGGCATGTGAGCTGAGATCAAATCATTCAAAACAAATGTCTATAATTGATATTAAATAAGAGATAATAAAGCAAGATAGTTAAACAAGCTAAAAGTTTTCATGTACTATTGCTTTAAAGACATGAAACCGTACAAGGTTCATTAAAGATGTTTTATGTATCCAATGTAGGAGTTCTATCCTTCAATTCGAAGTATCAAGTAAATTTTCACAACATAGAGTACGGATCCAGTCAAGTAAAAATAAACATGAACGTTATGAATCAACTATTTCGAAGCCTACTCAACCGGTGAGCATAAGCATTTGGTATTGGCACCAGGATGTTATGGCTAAGAGAACATTAATGGGGGTTTGGAAGGCCAATGGAAGAAAGTCTCACAAAGCTATAAGTGATCATTAGACAAGAGGAAGTCTTATAATCGAAGCTATGTAAGGGGTAGTGATTGCCATGCAACGGATGCACATAGAGCTATATTTGTATGAAAGCTCTCCAATGGAACTAATGGGGGTGCATCCAACTTGGTTGCTCATGAAGACCTAGAGAACTTTTGAGGAAGCTCATCATTGGAATATACAACCCAAGTTCTATAGTGTAAATTCCCCCACATAGTTATACTAGTAAAACATGAAAACTCTCTCACATGGAGTATAGGTGCTAAACATGAGCACAAATGATGACTATGAATACTACAGGTGCTGAAACATGAGCACAAGTGTGGATAAAGGATAGTAATGTTGCCCCCTTTTTCTTTATTCCCTTTTTTGTTTTTTTCTTTTTTTTTTCTTTTTCTGTTTCACTTTTCGATGGCCTCTTTTCACTTTTAGGGGCAACATTCTAATATGACAACACACTTTTTGGTACAAATAACTCATAATAAATAAAACATGATGTATGAAACTGTATGCCTCTGCCAGTGTAGCAGGATGTGCAATGATTTAGCGTAACATGGGTAAACCACACATCAGCTGTATAGAATCACGCAAAGCAATATATAAATGGTAAATGACAACAAGTCATGTAATGCAAGATGGAAGTTGCATGGCAATATATCTCGGAACAGCTATGAAAATGCGGTGGTAGGTAGGTATGGTGGCTGTTTTGAGGAAGATGTATGGGCTTATGTGTAGGAGAACAAGAGAAAGTCCTCCCACGGGTTTGGATGTACTGGCGAAGTGAGGACAACTCTCAATGTGAGCAGAAGGCAATGCACAACACCGAAGAGGCTAGCAAATTTGGATGGTGGGAGTGCCAAAAACCGTAGCTTAACATTAGTCAAAAAGAACTCACAAGTTTATTGCAAACAACTAGCAGGTTCAACATTAAGAGCAGGATTAAAATTCACTCCGAGAAGGGCTGTTCATGGCGGCACAAGTACCCCGCTAGATCCCTCGACCTTCAGCACAACTCAGTTATTACGAATTACCTTTAGACATGGAAAGATGTCAGGTCCAACTACACCTTCAACAATTTTAGTAGAGTTTGTAGTACGGTACAAGCTTAAAGACAACAATCCACTAATGATTTTAACTTAATTAACCAGCAAACTTTGCCATCTATTACTTATTACCTCAAAACATTTGCAAATAATCAGGTTATCAAAGTTCAATGATGTACAAGATTATGCAAGTTTTTCATTATACTACTACCACATGCAACATTTTCTGAACCAACACATCAACCAAGCAACTCTCCAAACAAATATAAGTGAAGGAAGAGAGTACTTTCTATAAAAGAACCAATAGCTCTGAACAAGAGATACATGAAAACCAAGAGCTAGAAGCTAAACTGTGCGAAAACAGAATACTCAACAGATATAAGTGAAGAATAGGAGTATTCAAATAAAAAAGCAGAGCGTGTCTCTCTCCCAAACAAGATAGATAGGATCCGACATTGATATGATCAGAAAATAAAAATAAAAAACTAAAACTAAAAGCACACAGACGCTCCAAGAACAACCCATATGATGTGAAAGAATTAAAATATAATTTCACTAGAGATAACCTGATAAGTTGTTGATGAAGAAGGGGATGCCTTGGGCATCCCTAAGCTTAGATGATTTAGTCTTCTTAAAATATGCTTGGGTGACCCACGGGGGCATCCCCAAGATTAGGCTCTTCACTCTTCTTGATCACATTATATCATCATTCTCTCTTGACCCTTGAAAACTTCCGCCACTCCAAACTTCTCATAAACTTCATTAGAGGGGTTAGTACTCAAAAACATTAATCCACTTTGGTTCTGTTGTGACACATTGCAAGAAATCAATAAAACATTAGCTACAACCCTCCATGATAGAGAGCCTTTCTTAAAGCCCACAAGAGACAATGCAAAAAAACAGAGACAGGATCTGTCAAAACAGAACAGCCAGTAAAGACGAATTTTTCCGAGGCACTTCCGTTGCTCAAATCAGAAAACTCAAAACTAATGAAAGATGCGTACATATATGAGGATCACGCATGAAATTTTTCAGAATTTTCCATTTTTCTGGAATTGATACAGCTTAAAATGGTGGACAGCAAAAATATGTCCCTGCGCAGAAATCCAAATCTAGCATCATCTAATCATTAGAGACTATGGCACCCCGATCCATAGGATTGGATTACCCCATATACCAGTCCTAGAAACACTGGATATATGATAACTTGATACACAGAGACATAACCAAATATTATTATGGTTCCGAAGGGTACATCATTACAACAAGGGTTAGGCTTCAACGGTCGCGCAACAGGCGCACACGACGGTATGTACATTATTCTTCTAAAGGAAGAGCCTCGATCAGAGAGTGGCAGCGGATACGTCGAGATGGCAGCGGAAACGTTGATGGTAGCATGGCAACAGTGGGCTTTACTTCACAGGGTTCTGCCTGGAATACGGGTTCCTAGTTCTCGTACAGCGGGTACTCAGCGACGGGAGTAGCGGGTTCTGGCCACATGAAAAGCCAGGTGAGTACATTGAATGTACTCGCAAGACATTAGCCCTAAATGAAACAAGGCCTATCTATATGGCATGGCATAAGTTCAGAAAGTAGCATGGCATGAGTTCGGGTATTCAAGTGCGAGTCCAAGCTTAACGGTTGGACTAAACTTACCTACTTACCTTTGTAGGGGTGTTTCATTGTTGCTAGAATGAGATCTTGTTTCTCATCCAACAACATTTAGGCTTTCAAGCCTCTAGCCAACTCTGGCTTAAGTCTAGCCAACTATGGCATTCACTCAAGCCAACTCTGGCTGTCATACCAGCCAACTCTGGCTATCAATTCAGCCAACTCTGGCTATCGTTTCCAACCAACTCTGGCTTTAGGGTTGGGTTCACATTCATTATTTCTCCATATTCGACAGGACTGACTCATAGCGTGACTTGACCCAAACAACGTCCCATAACCCAGGGACAAGGCTAGACATCCAGATTTACACTCTCGAGAGGTTACAACTTTTATCCACACGCTGAAGTCTAAGCTTGTACCACCGGTACCGAAGTACTAAAACCAACCACGGCGGACAGTACAAACCCATACTTCCACAGTCGTTTACTCTACCAAGACACTCCCTGTATAGCCACCGACATAACTCTATGCCTTATGCAGAAGTGAATCCGGCATGTCCCCAACCCATGAGCGACGCCTATCTCCGAAACCTTCGCAAGACTAGCCCCGACCAACTATGGTAACCGACTAGACTTTCCAAAACGGTGGCATCAAAGGAGGCTGATAAAATACCCGGCCATGGTCCGCCCATATGAACGACGCATGGTTGTGCTGGTTGTGTTTGGTGAGTGGCACTATGTGACTCAATCTAGTCGAGGGAGGTGATTATCTTCTTAGTCATTTTGTTTAATTACAGACATCAACATTAACAAAGTAACACATGACATCCATATAATAATTTCAGCAGTAAATAAACATATCCACCGGCATGTACCAAAGTCCAAGCATAGCAAAATAAAACGTCAACCGATGACTATGGCGGCGAACCCGCCGACCAGCGCCTTCTCGTTCGACAAAATAAAAGAAATGTCAACCGGATGACTGTGGCAGCGATTCCGCTGGCAAGCGCCTTCTCGTTTGACAAAATAAAAGAAATGTCAACCGGATGACTGTGGCAGCGATTCCACTGGCAAGCGCCTTCTCGTTTGACAAAATAAAAGAAACGTCAACCGGATGACTGTGGCAGCGATTTCGCTGGCAAGCGCCTTCTCGTTTGACAAAATAAAAGAAACGTCAACCGGATGACTGTGGCAGCGATTCTGCTGGCAAGCGCCTTCTCATTTGACAAAATAAAGGGTGTTGCGATGATCCACATATATATATATATATATATATATATAAGTGCGGCAATATTAAAATGCAACATGGCATATGAGATGCAACAGTTATCTATTCAGACAGTCAAGCAAATTTTCTAAAGTTCGACCGAGCTTGAGATCGGGTTAATGGCTTGCCTTCAGCAGTGGGGTAGTGTCCGGGTCCAACTTCAACTTCGTTGGAGAATTTTGAATCTATTTAAAGAATGAAATTGCATTAAAAACCCTTCCTACGGCATCGAATAAATGATCAAGCAAATGAACTCCAAATGAAATTCTTTTGATAACATTAGACAGACATTTTGAAAACTAAGCCATCAAAAAAAGATTCATATTTTTTTGATGATTTTTGAGAGAGATACTGATTTTCAAAGTTTCTGCCATTTATTTAAACAGAAAAAAGAAACAGAAAAACCTTTGGAAATGTTTAAAACCCTGACAGTGGGTCCCACTAGCACTGTGCTGAACCGTTATTCTACTGGAAAATAGAAAAACGTACTGTTTAACTCCGGCGAGCTCTCCGGCGAGGGTTTCCCGGCGACTGGGGGCAGGGGAGGCGAGGGAGAGGGTGCGGGGATGCTCGGGAGGCGTTGCGCAGCTCGTCGGCGTAGTTGTACTTGCTGGGGAAGCCTAGCGTGGGCGGAGCTTCCACGACCGCGGCGGTGGCGATGTGTCGACGATGAACACGACAAATTCGGCCACCTTTTACTCTGGAGAGGGCTTTAGGAGGCTCGCCATGGACGGAGGAGCTTCTACGGGGAAGAATTTGAGCGGAGGCCGGGCAGCGGAGGCGACCTCGAATCCGGCAGAGGGAGCTCCTCTGGCTTCGATACTGCGTGGGAGGGGGCTTGGGTGATCGAGGGAGGTGGTGCGGTGGTCTAGCGGTGCTGGGAAGGTCTATTTATAGCGAATCGAAGATCGCCAATTATCGGAGCACGGTGGTGGAGATTACCGCTCGCCGTGGCTGTGCTGGGCGGTGCGTCGCGGTGCTGGTGGTGTCAGCGGGCGTCGTTGGGCATCATGTAACATCCCAAAATTATTATCAGAATTAAATTCCAAAAGTGAGAGCCAACAAAAACTTTTGCCTAATTATATGTGTTGATCTCTTGCTGTTGCTTGTGTGGTCTAATTCTTGTTGCTTGTGTTATTCCTTCTTGCTAGTGGTATGTTGTTAGATCTAAATAAAAACAAGAAGAAAAGAAAAGAATTGAAATAGCAGATAAAGCAAGAAAAATAAAAGTGACATTTGTGTCCCACAAATGTCCCAAATGAGAATTTCAATTGGTTTCAAACAAAATTCAGTGGAGTGGGTTTGTAAACACTCCCCATTTTGTTCCTACCACTTTCCCCTCTCAAATATTATTTTTGAACTAGTTTTAAAATTCTAAAATAAAAACAAATTGAAATAAATTAAAATAACATAAACAAAGTATTATAAAAGAAAATGTTTCAAAACATTTTATTATTTTATGCCAATTTTTGTGGAGCTTCTGTACATTATGGGAAGGCCCCACAAATTTTGAATTTTTTTATAAATTGTTTAAGTGCCCTAATTAAATCCTAGAAAACCTTCTGGATTTAACAGAAGGACTGAAACAGAAATAAAAAGAAAGCAGAGAGGAGGCAGGGGGTTTTCTGCAAAAATGTCATCCCCTACCTCTCTCCCTCGCCCCGACGTGCCGCCGTGTCGCCGTGCCGCGCATCGCCGTTTCCGAGCCGCCCAGGCCCCCCTGGCCGCGCTCTCCCTCTCTCCTATGCCTCTGCAGCCGCGGCGCCGCAGAGGAGGGCAGTTACGCCGTCCCTTGCCTCGAATCCATCCCAGCATCGCCGTGGCAAGCTCGCCGTCGTCGACCCAAATTCACCGCACTCGCTGCACCTCGACATGCACGACTTGGTCGAGCCCTTCTAGAACTTGTCCGGACCCCGGTGAACGCCTAGTCTCCACGTCCCTCACACCGCCGCGTCGGTTGGAGGAGAAATATCTCCGCCGTACGCTGTGGACGCCGTCCTTGCACCTCGTCCACGATACGCCACCCCCGCGCTATTTAAACCACCCCGAGCCTCTCTGGAAAGCCCACACCACTCTCTCGACCTCTCCCTCACTCCAATTTCACCAGGGCACCGCCAGAAGGGCGTGCTCGCTGCCGCCACTGCCGTCGTCGAGGTCGGACATGGCCGCGACGCCACACCCTCCCATTCTCTTATCTCTGGCCCCTACGCTATTCCTTAGCATCACTGCACTCACCCCATCCCTTTTCCCCTCTGTTTCGTGCACAGACGCGCCCACAGGAGCTCGCCGGAGTTGCTGTCCGTGGCCGTGGAAGATCAGCACCTCGCCGCTAACGAACCAGCCCTCCCCAGCAAGTGAGACTCACGCCACGACCTTCCCTGAGCCTCCGCCGTCAATTCACGTCATCACCGCCATCTGCCGTACCTTCTAGGTGAGGTTTCCGTCCACCTCGCCGTCGCCGGAGCCTCGTCGCCGCCCAGAAATGGTCGTCGCCGTTGCCTTTGAACACGGGCCGTTGGATCTAAATCCAACGGCAGCGTAACGCTTCGCTGTAACCAGCCGCTGATGGCTGACCCCACCCGTCAGCATTTTAATCATTTCCCCGCGTTCACTGAGTCGCTGACGAGTGGACCCCACTCGTCAGATTTCTCAGCATTATCCAGAATAGTAAACTTTTCAAATTTAAATCTCTCTGTGAATTCAGTACTGGAGCCAACTTTGAAATTCAATATCTTGAGATTTAGGAATACAAATAAATCAAACTCAATTGTTCTGGAAAGCTTATGAAATTGTTTAACCAACCCAATTGGTCTCATGTCATTTAATTAAATAAATAAAAAGTATTATTGAAAATACTACAGAAGGTTTAAAATCTAAACTTGTTTGTTTCTGATACTCTGTTAGTCCAAATAATTCCAAACCAATTTTGCTAGCTTAGTACTGCCTTGTGTTAGCTCCCCTAATTTTGGTAGAATTAATTAAGCAGTATTAATTGTTGACTTTAAGATAAACCCTTCTGGACTAAAACAAACAAATATGTTTATTGGTTGACCCAAATGAGTTAGGACCAATTTTGTTAGCTCACATATAGCCATGTTTAGTTACCCCTAAAAGGGTTTAATTTTTGGAACAATAGAATTTAAATGGTAGCTAAAACTTGATTATTAAGCTACTGGATTCAATCCAATGTGTAGGGAGTTTGGTAACTCCAAATGATCCAATTCAAATTGGGTTGTCTTCTACACATCAGTAGCTTTCTATAGAATTTAGTTTGTATTTTTGTGACCAACAGAACTCAAGTTGTGGAATTAAACATGAATAACTAGTTTCTGCCATAATTTGGACTTAATTAAATAATGTTTAATTCAATTATTTGAAAACCAAATTGTGTGGTTTGATGTGTGCAGTAGCTAATTGTGATGTTTATGATTGTTGTGTTGAGATGATTGCTTGTATAGCTTAGTGATTGTTTGCATTGTTTGTTTATTAATTAGACGAGAACGTTGTCGGATATATCGAGGAAGGAGAGTTTGCTGAAATTGAAGAACAAGAGCAAGATCACTTTGCCAAGCAAGGCAAGCTATTCTCTGAGCTTGCACTACAAACATATGCATCTACTTTCATAACATGTTTTACTCTCAAGCAAGATTTATAAAACCCATTTCAAAAGTATATGGAAATTATTTTGCCACCTATGTAGAATACAAGATAGTTATATCAAATTATAGGATGGGAAAAACAATGTGTTTTATTCAAAACTCCTTTGAAATTACTTGTGAGTTTATGAAATACCGAGATGTCGGTGTTGGAATGGAGAAGTGGAAAAGGTGATGTTTATGAAAAATGCACAGTGTGTCCTTGTACTTACGTCAACCATCCGATACCCTGTGCGACCACCTCCACCACATATGGGAAAAGGGCGTAGTCATATAATTTGCTCATATTAGTATGGGACTCCTCAACAACGAGGATGACCTCGTTCCATGAGGGGATGGTCATGGCGACCTACCCCCTGACCTGGGTCCTGGCATCTGAGGATGGGGGATTGAAGGGTTCGCTCGCCGGGCAGAACTACGAGTCCTCACACTTAGGTTTCCCGACGGGGAATCTGGACTGGGTGTGATGGAAAGGATATAATTTCGTAGCGGTAGGATCCTATACTAGCATGAGCAAAGGACAGGCTATGGTCGGCGGCTTACTTCGCATACACCTGTATGGCGAGACGTGGCGGACACGATGAGCTGCCGGATGGATGTGGGATAAAAGCGTGCTACCTCTGCAGAGGGTTAAAACTATTCGAATAGCCGAGTCCTCGGATATGGACAGTTGGGAGACCCTACTTTGACCATGTGCAAGTTTTGGAAAAGCTTTTAAGTCAAAAAGAAATTGAAATGGTGGTGTTGTGACACAACTATACCAAATGAGTGGTATGAGTTGTTGGAATAAATGGACTATGGTGAGCCATGGTCAGGAAAAGGAAGGGTTTTGGAGAAACAGATAAAATGGTGGTTTCTTTAAAAGTGATTATAAAACTCTTCTTACCTTTTTCAATAAAGATATAGAGATGTTTTAAACAAACAAAAGTTATAAGTTAGTAAAACTAGTGCATACTCATGTTGGGGTAGTTTGCGAGTACATTCAAATGTACTCATATTGGTTTCGTCCCTGGCTATTGTCCTAGCCAGACTACGAGGAGGAGCACTACGCCGAGCAGGAGTATGGCGACTTCTACGCGAACTAAGGATCTCCACAAGTCAGCTGCCTGTCGGGTTGTCATCGTTAGAATATGATGTCTACTACGCCGTAGCTTCCGCTGATATATTTGGTTTGGCCCATGAAGGCACCTATGTAAGAACTTGGTCTAAATGACCATTTATGTAAGACTTTTATTCGGTACTGTAATGGATGTAAACTTTGGTATCCAATTCGGATTATGTGCAACGACAGACTGATCACGGGATCGTTGTGTTAAGCATAATCGGGTATTTCGGACAGCTAGTCCGGGGTCCCCACAGACTTGGTATCAGAGCCATCCTGACTTTAGGAAACCTTAGTTAGCATGGTCGTTTGTCAAATGTTACTGAGAATGAAGTATTTTTGAAAACTGCTTATCTCCAATCCTCTTACTTATGCAAAATTTTACTCCATTAAATATTACATTTTCCTTGGTATCCCTAAAATTTTGTACACCTCTCATTAAGTTTAAAATTTGACTCACTTGTTGCCCTACTATATTAAAATTTTGATATACTTGTCACCTAACTAACTTAAAATTTTGCTTAAAAACTGTAGATGGCACTCCATTGGACCGAGTTCGTTCAGCTGGAGAAGGACAGCAAGCTGACGTTTGAGAGGGACTTGTTCGAGTTGACCAAGCTGTTAGGTCGCCCCGCTCCAGAGTTTGAGGGAGCTCAGATTGATGTTCACGGTGTCGGAAGGCTGAGCTGGCTCATCAGATCGTCAGTTCGCAGGAACATCAAGTCTCCCAGTTCCAGGACGCTCATCTTCACCACCAAGGAGGCCACCTGGGTTGATGGTCTCTGTACTGCTACACAGAGGATGCTAGCCCGACTTTGTGAGGAGCACAAGGCGGAGTTAGTAGACTCCCGTTTCCGGTTCTACGGGAGGCGCAACTGTGATGGACACCCTACTCCTTCACCTTACCACCCGATGTTTGGGAGCTACATCATGGACATGGAGATCTTACTTCAGTGCACTCAGGATGATCTGTTGCGCACTAGGATTCAGCTCCACTTCGACCGCGAGTCGCTCGTTGAGCTTCGCGAGAACGAGATGAAGCTGATGGTGGAGAAGGTTGCTCTTCTCAGGAAGAGGGCCCAGCTGAGGAAGACTATCGTGAAGCTCCGCACGAAGGTGGCAGAGCAGGACGGACTGATTGAGGATCTAGAGCACCATACTGACGAGATGGAGGAGGAGGGCGAGGATCTCCGCAAGGAGAACGACGCTTTCCTCAGTGACGATGATGACTTCGTGGAGGAGATGGACTGTGAGGAGGAGGATGATGAGGAGGAGTTAGTTGACGAGGAGGAGGAGCCACTCGAGCCAGTTCTCGAGGACGAGGAGGAGGATCCCGAGGAGCCAGCCTACCAGTCAGATGCTGACGTGTTAGAGCTGGAGGTTCCACCTCAGTAGGCGAGTGACTTGATCACTACCGCAGGATTAGGTTGACCCCCTATAGCTAGTCGAGTAGTAGTAGTGGTTCTTTTGGAAACCAGATGTTATGTATCCTAGATGTAAGGTGATGTTGTAAGCTTGAGTTGTAAGCTTGATGTTGATGTGAACTCTTGATGTGTTGTTTGTGAAATATAAGTATGTTTGTCTTGTTTAAATCTGTGTGAACTATTTTCATATAAATCTTAGGATTAATCAACCACTTGAGAGATCGTCTTTTCCCTTAGTCGAACTTTTCTTGCCTTGTCTCTTATACCCGGTGTGCTTCAGGATGCCGCCCCGTCGCAGCAATGCGGAAGGATCAGGATCAGCACCACCACCACCGGACCCAACCCCCACCCAACTTCTCGCACTTATCATGGAGGAGCGTGAAAATGCCCGGCAAGAGCGCCAAGCTCATCTCGCTGCCTTACAACAACTCGCAGCCGCTTATAACAACAACAACAACAATGGTGGTAACGGCAATGGCATGGAAACCAGCGATCTACCTTGGTGATTTTCAGAAGACCAACCCACCCACCTACTCCAAGGGACTTCACCCACTGAAGCCGATGATTGGCTTCGCACCATCGACAACAATCTGGAAGTTGCTGCTGTGGGAGAAATGAGAAAGTGTTGTATGCAACCCACTATCTCGCTGGACCTGCAAGAGCTTGGTGGGAAACTACCAAGACTCTCCAGCAGCTGGTCATGTTATCAACTGGGCTGAGTTCCAGGAGAAGTTCCGCAAGAAGCACATTCCCTATGGACTCATTGAGAGGAAGAAGGATGAGTTCCGTAAGCTGAGGCAGGGAAGTAGAGATGTGGTCGGTTATCTTGAGGAGTTTACCGACTTATCTCGGTATGCTCCTGATGACACCGACAAAGAAGAGAAGAAGATGGAGCGTTTCATGAGTGGACTTCATGATGAACTGCAGTGTGCTCTGGTTATCCATGACTTCCGTGATCTGGAGTCACTTGTGGACAAAGCCATCCAACTGGAGACCAAGCGCAAGTCTATGTATGAAGGTCGCAAGAGGAGGATGAATGCTCAGGAAGGTTCGAGCAGCCAGAAACCCGTATCTTTCAGCAGAACCCCAGGCCTGCCTATCGTCCACCCCAAGCCCACGCCCCAATTTCCCTAACCGCCCGAACAACTTCAACCGCCCCAATGACAATAACCGTCCCAGAGGAAACTTCAACAACTTCAACCCCAATGCCAATGTTGTCTGCTTTGAATGTGGCAACAAAGGTCACTACTCCAGGAATGCCCCAATCCTAAGAGAATGTCCAGCGCCCCAATGCACCTGCACCGAACAATGGTCAAGGCCGCAATGGAAATGGTAATGGCAAGAATGCCGCACCCCGCGGAATGCTGCTGTTGTCAGAGGCCGTCTGCACCACATCAATGCTGAAGAGGCTGAAGAAGCGCCAGATGTTGTGCTGGGTACGTTTCTTGTCAACTCAGTACCTGCAACTGTTCTGTTTGATTCTGGTGCTACCCATTCGTTTATTACCAAAGAGTTTGTTTCTAAGGGAGGTTTAGTCGGGAGTCTTTTACCCAAACCAATGTTGGTACAAACCCCAGGACTGTTAGCCAAAACCAACCAGATGTGTTCCGAAACCCCCATAGAAATTGGAGGAGGAAGGTTTGCAGCCGACCTAATTATCTTAGGAAACCAAGGCATAGATGTTATTCTTGGAATGGATTGGTTAGCCAAGTACCACGGTCGTATTGACTGTGCCCGAAGAGCTGTTTCTCTCACTTCTGATGATGGAGTTGAAGTGGAGTATGCATCTGAGACCAGCCAGACCAGACCCGGATGCCATGAGAGCATAGCTCGACCCGCCCTAGATGAGATCCGTGTTGTTCATCTGTTCAAGGATGTTTTCCCAGAAGAATTGCCTGGTATGCCGCCAGACAGGGATATTGAGTTCATAATTGAGCTTATCCCAGGAACATCCCCCATATCCCAAAAGCCTTATCGGATGAATCCGGAAGAACTGGTGAGTTGAAGAAGCAGTTGGCTGATATGCTAAGCAAAGGTCTTGTCCGCCCAAGCGCTTCACCATGGGGATCACCCATTATTTTTGTGGACAAGAGAGACGGTACCACACGCCTGTGTGTGGATTATCGCAAGCTGAATGACGTGACCATTAAAAACAAGTACCCTCTTCCCAAGATCGAGGATCTGTTCGATCAAATGAACGGAGCCCGAGTCTTTTCAAAGATCGATCTTCGGACAGGTTACCATCAGTTGAAGATCCGAGAGACAGATATTCCCAAGACCGCCTTCACCACCCGTTACGGTTTGTTTGAATACACCGTCATGTCCTTTGGCCTGACCAATGCCCCAGCCTATTTCATGAATCTCATGAACAAGATTTTCATGGAGTACCTCGACAAGTTCGTGGTAGTTTTCCTTGATGACATCCTTATTTATTCCAAGACCGAAGAAGAGCATGCTGAACACCTGCGTCTAGTTTTGGAGACCCTCCAAGAGCACCAGCTGTATGCCAAACTTAGCAAGTGTGAGTTTTGGCTCAGTGAAGTGGCATTTCTTGGACATATTGTATCCGCTGGAGGAATTTCTGTTGACCCTGAGAAGATACAAGCCATTCTTGACTGGTTATCCCCAACCAATGTTTTTGAAATCCGAAGCTTTCTCGGACTTGCCGGTTATTACCGCAAGTTCGTTGAAGGATTTTCCAGTATAGCCAAACCTCTGACCCAACTGTTGAAGAAGGACAAGAAATTTGAATGGACTCAGAAGTGTGAGGATAGTTTCCAAGAACTGAAGAAGAGACTAACCTCAGCCCCAATCCTGATCATGCCAGACGTCACCCAGAGTTTCGACGTGTATTGCGATGCATCACGCCTCGGACTTGGTTGCGTTCTGATGCAAGAAGGCAAAGTTGTGTCGTATCTGTCCCGGCAGTTGCGACCGCATGAAGAGAATTACCCAACCCATGACTTGGAGTTAGCTGCTGTAGTCTTTGCTCTTAAGAAGTGGCGTCCCTATCTTGCGGGACATCGCTGCGAGGTCTATACAGATCACAAAAGCTTGAAGTATATTTTCACCCAGAAAGATCTGAACCTGCGACAGAGGAGATGGATGGAATTAATCAAGGATTATGATATTGGAATCCATTATCACCCTGGAAAGGCTAATGTTGTTGCCGATGCCCTTAGTCGCAAACCTTGCACCCTGAATGCCCTGATCCAAGCCGAACAGCCAGCCTTGTTCAAAGAGTTCCAAGATTTTGGACTAGAGCTTGTTAGCCATGGTTATCTCGCCAATTTAGAGTTAACCCCAACCCTGATGGATCAAATCAAAGAAGCCCAAAAAGGTCATGAAAGCATAGAGGGAATTAGGAAGAAGATTTCCCTCGGCAAAGCACCCGGTTTTACCGAAGATGCTGAGGAGTGCTGAAATTCAATGACCGTATCTGTGTGCCCAATGTCACGGAACTTAAGGAGTTAATCCTGAAGGAGGCCCATGAGACCCCTTATTCAATCCACCCCGGCGGAACCAAAATGTACCAAGACCTTCGAGAAAGATTTTGGTGGCATGGAATGAAGCGAGAGATTGGTTCATTCGTAGCCAAGTGTGACATCTGCCAGCGAGTTAAGGCTGAACATCAGCGACCCGCTGGATTGCTTCAACCTTTGAAAATTCCCGAGTGGAAGTGGGATGAGATTGGAATGGATTTTATTACCGGACTTCCAAGATCCAACCGAGGCCATGATTCAATCTGGGTCATCGTTGATCGACTGACCAAGGTTGCCCATTTCATCCCTGTCAACACCACCTATCGGGGACATCAGTTGGCCGACTTGTATATTTCCAGAATAGTGAGCCTGCATGGTGTGCCTAAGAAGATTGTATCTGATAGAGGCACGCAATTCACCTCAAGGTTCTGGAAATCCCTTCATGAAGCCCTCGGAACCAAGTTAGCATTTAGCACAGCTTATCATCCCCAGACCGATGGCCAAACTGAGCGAGTGAACCAGATATTGGAGGACATGCTTCGCGCATGTGTTCTATCCTATGGTTCCAAGTGGGAAGATTGTCTTCCGTTTGCAGAATTCTCGTACAACAACAGTTATCAGTCCAGTCTGCAAATGGCCCCTTTTGAAGCCCTTTACGGCAAGAAGTGTCGTACACCCCTGAATTGGTCCGATACCGGAGAGAGCAAATTGTTCGGACCAGATACCCTCCGTGAAGCTGAAGAGCAAGTTCAGCTTATTCGTGAACGCCTCAAAACTGCCCAATCCCGTCAGAAGAGTTATGCTGACACCAAGCGCCGTGACCTCACTTTCAATCGGAGATTATGTTTATCTCCGAGTGACACCCCTCAAAGGAATGCAGCGTTTCCATGTCAAAGGAAAGTTAGCGCCAAGGTATATTGGACCCTTCAAGGTCATTGCTCGTCGAGGAGAAGTATCCTATCAGCTGGAGTTACCCCAGGAGTTAGGAGATTATCATGATGTCTTCCACATTTCCTTGCTCCGGAAGTGTCTTGAAGTTCCTGACCAGCCTGATGTTTTCAAAAACATCGACCACCTCTCCATCGACCTGAACCAAGACCTGACTTATCGTGAGAGACCCTCAAAATTCTCGAAGAAGATGTTCGTGTTACCCGAAGACGTGCGATCAAGTTTTACAAAGTCCAGTGGACTAACCACTCTGAAGAAGAAGCAACTTGGGAACGCGAAGATTATCTTCGAAGCGAATTTCCAGACCTCTTGTACCCAGGCCTAGCAAATCTCGGGACGAGATTTATTCTAAGGGGGGAAGGATTGTAACATCCCAAAATTATTATCAGGATTATTCCAAAAATGAGAGCCAACAAAAACTTTTGTTAATTATATGTGTTGATCTCTTGCTGTTGCTTGTGTGGTTTAATTCTTGTTGCTTGTGTTATTCCTTCTTGCTAGTGGTTTGTTGTTTGCTCTAAATAAAAACAAGAAGAAAAGAAAAGAATTGAAATAGCAAATAAAGCAAGAAAAATAAAAGTGACATTTGTGTCCCACAAATTCTCCAAGTGAGAATTTCAAATGGTTTCAAACAAAATTCAGTGGAGTGGGTTTATAAACACTCCCCATTTTGTTCCTACCACTTTCCCCTCTCAAATATTATTTTTGAACTAGTTTTAAAATTCTAAAATAAAAACAAATTGAAATAAATTAAAATAACATAAAAAAGTATATAAAAGAAAATGTTTCAAAACATTTTATTATTTTATGCCAATTTTTGTGGAGCTTCTGTACATTATGGGAAGGCCCCACAAATTTTGAATTTTTTTTATAAATGTTTAAGTGCCCTAATTAAATCCTAGAAAACCTTCTGGATTTAACAGAAGGACTGAAACAGAAATAAAAAAAAGCAGAGAGGAGGCAGGGGGTTTTCTGCAAAAACGTCATCCCCTACCTCTCTCCCTCGCCCCGATGTGCCGCCGTGTCGCCGTGCCGCGCATCGCCATTTCTGAGCCGCCCAGGCCCCCTGGCCGTGCTCCCTCTCTCCTGTGCCTCTGCAGCCGCGGCGCCGCAGAGGAGCGCAGTTACGCCGTCCCTTGCCTCGAATCCATCCCAGCATCGCCGTGGCAAGCTCGCCGTCGTCGACCCAAATTTACCGCACTCGCTGCACCTCGACACGCACGACTTGGCCGAGCCCTTCTAGAACTTGTCCGGACCCCGGTGAACGCCTAGTCTCCACGTCCCTCGCACCGCCGCGTCGGCTGGAGGAGAAATATCTCCGCCGTGCGCCGTGGACGCCGTCCTTGCACCTCGTCCACGATACGCCGACCCCGCGCTATTTAAACTACCCCGAGCCTCTCTGGAAAGCCCACGCCACTCTCTCGACCTCTCCCTCGCTCCAATTTCACCAGGGCACCGCCAGAAGGGCGTGCTCGCTGCCGCCACTGCCGTCGTCGAGGTCGGACATGGCCGCGACGCCACACCCTCCCATTCTCTCATCTCTGGCCCCTACGCTATTCCTTAGCATCACCGCACTCACCCCATCCCTTTTCCCCTCTGTTTCGTGCACAGACGCGCCCACAGGAGCTCGCCGGAGTCGCTGTCCGTGGCCGTGGAAGATCAGCACCTCGCCGCCAACGAACCAGCCCTCCCCAGCAAGTGAGACTCGCGCCACGACCTTCCCCGAGCCTCCGCCGTCGATTCACGTCATCACCGCCGTCTGCTGTACCTTATAGGTGAGGTTTCCGTCCACCTCGCCATCGCCGGAGCCTCGGCGCCGCCCAGAAATGGTTGTCGCCGTTGCCTTTGAACACGGGCCGTTGGATCTAAATCCAACGGCAGCGTAACGCTTCGCTGTAACCAGCCGCTGATGGGCTGACCCCACCCGTCAGCATTTTAATCATTTCCCCGCGTTCGCTGAGTCGCTGACGAGTGGACCCCACCCGTCAGATTTCTCAGCATTATGCAGAATAGTAAACTTTTCAAATTTAAATCTCTCTGTGAATTCAGTACTGGATCCAACTTTGAAATTCAATATCTTGAGATTTAGGAATCAAAATAAATCAAACTCAATTTTTCTGGAAAGATTATGAAATTGTTTAACCAACCCAATTGGTCTCATGTCATTTAATTAAATAAATAAAAAGTATTATTAAAAATACTACAGAAGGTTTAAATTCTAAACTTGTTTGTTTCTGATACTCTGTTAGTCCAAATAATTCCAAACCAATTTTGCTAGCTTAGTACTGCCTTCTGTTAGCTCCTCTAATTTTGGTAGAATTAATTAAGTAATATTAATTGTTGACTTTGAGATAAAACCTTCCGGACTAAAACAAACAAATATGTTTATTGGTTGACCCAATTGAGTTAGGACCAATTTTTTTAGCTCACATATAGCCAGATTTAGTTACCCCTAAAAGGGTTTAATTTTTGGAACAATAGAATTTAAATGGTAGCTAAAACTTGATTAATAAGCTACTGGATTCAGTCCAATGTGTAGGGAGTTTGGTAACTCCAAATGATCCAATTCAATTGGGTTGTCTTCTACACATCAGTAGCTTTCTATAGAAATTTAGTTTGTATTTTTGTGACCAACAGAACTCAAGTTGTGGAATTAAACATGAATAACTAGTTTCTGCATAATTTGGACTTAATTAAATAATGTTTAATTCAACTTATTTGAAAACCAAATTGTGTGGTTTGATCTGTGCAGTAGCTAATTGTGATGTTTATGATTGTTGTGTTGAGATGATTGCTTGTATAGCTTAGTGATTGTTTGCATTGTTTGTTTATTAATTAGACGAGAACGTTGTCGGATATATCGAGGAAGGAGAGTTTGCTGAAATTTAAGAACAAGAGCAAGATCACTTTGCCAAGCAAGGCAAGCTATTCTCTGAGCTTGCACTACAAACATATGCATCTACTTTCATAACATGTTTTACTCTCAAGGCAAGATTTATAAAACCCATTTCAAAAGTATATGGAAATTATTTTGCCACCTATGTAGAACTACAAGATAGTTATATTAAATTATAGGATGGGAAAAACAACTGTGTTTTATTCAAAACTCCTTTGAAATTACTTGTGAGATTATGAAATACCGAGATGTCGGTGCTGGAATGGAGAAGTGGAAAAACGGTGATGTTTATGAAAAATGCACAGTGTGTCCTTGTACTTACGTCAACCATCCGATACCCTGTGCGACCACCTCCACCACATATGGGAAAAGGGCGTAGTCATATAATTTGCTCATATTAGTATGGGACTCCTCAACAACGAGGATGACCTCGTTCCATGAGGGGATGGTCATGGCGACCTACCCCCTGACCTGGGTCCTGGCATCTGAGGATGGGGGATTGAAGGGTTCGCTCGCCGGGCAGAACTACGAGTCCTCACACTTAGGTTTCCCGACGGGGAATCTGGACTGGGTGTAGATGGAAAAGATAATAATTTCATAGCGGTAGGATCCTATACTAGCATGAGCAAAGGACAGGCTATGGTCGGCGGCTTACTTCGCATACACCCTGTATGGCGAGACGTGGCGGACACGATGAGCTGTCGGATGGATGTGGGATAAAAGCGTGCTACCTCTGCAGAGGGTTAAAACTATTCGAATAGCCGAGTCCTCGGATATGGACAGTTGGGAGACCCTACTTTGACCATGTGCAAGTTTTGGAAAACTTTTAAGTCAAAAAGAAATTGAAATGGTGGTGTTGTGACGCAACTATACCAAACGGAGTGGTATGAGTTGTTGGAATAAATGGACCATGGTGAGCCATGGTCAGGAAAAAGGAAGGGTTTTGGAGAAAACAGATAAAATGGTGGTTTCTTTAAAAGTGATTATAAAACTCTTCTTACCTTTTCAATAAAGATGTAGAGATGTTTTAAACAAACAAAAGTTATAAGTTAGGGTAAAACTAGTGCATACTCATGTTGGGGTAGTTTGCAAGTACATTCAAATGTACTCATATTGGTTTCGCCCCTGGCTATTGTCCTAGCCAGACTACGAGGAGGAGCACTACGCCGAGCAGGAGTATGGCGACTTCTATGCGAACTAAGGATCTCCACAAGTCAGCTGCCTGTCGGGTTGTCATCATTAGAATATGATGTCTACTACGCCGTAGCTTCCGCTGATATATTTTGGTTTGGCCCATGAAGGCACCTATGTAAGAACTTGGTCTAAATGACCATTTATGTAAGACTTTTATTCGGTATGGTAATGGATGTAAACTTTGGTATCCAATTCGGATTATGTGCAACGACAGATTGATCACGGATCGTTGTGTTAAGCATAATCGGGTATTTCGGACAGCTAGTCCGGGGTCCCCACACATCACGAGCACACAGGGGGAAGGAGCAGGCACGGGGGGGAGTGGTGGCATCGCTGTGGCTCGGCAGTGGCGGCACTGCTCTGGCGGTGCGTCCTCTAGCTGCTCCGCTGCTTGTGGGGAGGAGGAGGGGGAGCGACGCATGCTGGACTGAGGTTGAGGAGGTGCTGTGGAGCAAGGGGGGCACGGGAAGCAGCGGGGTGCGGCATGCCGGAGATCGACATCTGGCCGTACTATGGCGAGCGGCGCGTCGTCTAGCGCAAGGGGCGTTGCGGCGAAGACCTTGCCGGCGTCGGGTGGTTGCTGGAGGGTGGGGGAGGTGGAGGTGGCCGGGGAGACACGGGGAGCGGCTGGGGGGCCGTGGCGTGGCGTCGAACACCTGGCGGCGCCACTGGCGTGTCCATGCCAGTGGTGAGCATGCCAGGGGCATGCCGACACCGGCATTGAGCCATAACTCGCGAACCACTGAACCAAATCGAGTGAGGTTTGGATCTTTGTGCGCCAAATGTGATAACCTCCAACTTTCCTGAATATTGTTTTGCCAAAATCAAAAGTTGGTCTATAGGAATTTTCAAAAAAACACTTCTGGTCAAAAGAGGAAATGTTGTTTTGGTGAAGCAAATGAAATGTAAAAGGGTTCATAAAATTCCCTGAGGTGTGTGTGTCCATTGTGGTTGTATCAAGGGCCTTGGCTCTCAAGAATTAAAATGTTTGCTTTGCATTTGAGAAAATAAGAAGCAAAAGGGCAGAAACTTGGGTGGAGAAATACTTCTGAATTTTGCAAACAAGGTGTCAAATGTTTTTGCATATTTGGGCTAGATATTGCCCAGGGGTCATCCCCTAATTTTTGCAGAATTTTAGGAAAGATATTTAGGGTACTTCCTTTGTAAAGTCACAATAAAGGAATTTTGGTAATTAAAATAAGGAAAATATAGAAATAACATTTCTGGGTGAAATGAGCCAGCAACATGTTTACCAAGTGGGAGAGAATTCAAACATAAGATCCCAAACTTGGACAAGGTTTCGTAAATGGTCGAGAATTTTTTAAAGGGTTACCAAACCGAGGGAAATTTTAATTCCAAATCACAAGAATGAGTTTTTGAAAGAAATTTTTTGAAAGGCCAAATTTCAGGATGTTACAGACCTTGCCCCCTTAAATTGAATCTCGTCCCCGAGATTCGGGTTGCTTGCTGACTAGGTATAATTCTTTGAGTTGAACGGGTAGGAAGCTCAAAAATTGACTAAAATCAGCGCGGTTCTGTACACATACCAAGCGCTGCATTCGTGGCTTCATAGGCTTCTTCGGCCGACATGTGGACGCGGGCAACTTGAGGAGCCTTGACTGCATTGGCAGGGTGGTTCTTGTTGAAGTTGATGTTGTTGCCGGGGTTGTTGTTGAGGGGACACTCCCTGATATAGTGTCCTGCCTTGCCACACTTGAAGCAGGCGTTCCCCATTTTGCGTCATCCGCAATGGGGCGCTGGTGGTAAAATCCTTCACGAGGGTATCCATCTTTGTTGGGCTGATTCCCAGTGGTCTGGGGGT
This sequence comes from Poa pratensis, assembly GCA_947311845.1. Lineage (NCBI taxonomy): Eukaryota > Viridiplantae > Streptophyta > Magnoliopsida > Poales > Poaceae > Poa > Poa pratensis. The sequence continues at coordinate 87,596,225 of CAMZMU010000027.1, forward strand.
TTGGGGTCGGGTTGCTGGGCTGCCAGGTACGGGGCTTGAAAGAAGTCCTTTCTTGGTGGTTCTTGCGGGGCTCAAACTTTCTCTTGTGGGAGTCGTAAATAGTACGGTGCTCCTTCTCTGAGATCAGCGCTGTGTTGATCATGGCCTGGAAATCTTGGAACTGCAGTACACTGAGCTGGGTCTTGATTGCCTGGTGCATTCCCTGGAGAAATATGTCCTTCTTCTTTTCTTCAGTGTTGGTGTCGTTGGGGGCATAACGGGCGAGATTGTTGTACTTGGTGAGGTACTCGCTGATAGACTGGTTACCTTGGGTGAGTGCCAAGAATTCCTGTTGCTTCATCTTTATGAGACTGGAGGGTATGTATGCCTTGCAGAAGGCTTCTTGAAATTTCTGTCCAGGTTGCTGGGGGTCCGTCTCCTCTTGCAGTCTTCTGGTTGTCCCACCAAACATTGGAAGGGCCTTCAAGATAGTGGGTGGAGAAGAGTACTTTGTCCAGCTCGTAAATGCGAGCAAGCTCTAGCTTCTTTTCAATGGTGCGGAGCCAATCATCAGCTTCAAGCGGGTCATCCGCAAAAGAGAACTTGGGTGGCTGGGTGCGCTGGAAATCTTTTAGCTTGGAGTGACCTGGGCGTGGAGCATTTTGGGCTTGCATATAGGTTCCAAATTCCCTCATGATCTGTGTCAAGTGCTGGCTATGGTGCTCATCCATCATCATCATAATTTGAATCAGACTTGGTTCCTGAACTAGCGGTGGAGGAGGTGACTGAGGTGGCGCAGGATCTTCGCCAGCTTGTCGTGCGGAGCAACGAACTGGTGTTCCTTGACTACCACTTGCACCATTATTGGGCCTCATCCTGAATGGTTGAACGTGGGGCGCGTACCATGAGCATTCACTTGGGGAAGTGTAACATCAAAGAAAAACCAAATGGAAACTAGGTTTGGCAACACATGGGAAAAGAGTGGCATCCAAGAAAAACCAAATGTGACCAAGGGTTGGCAAAGACAACAAGCATGGTGTTATACAACGGTTGGCGGGGTTACACGGTTCTAGCTACACGCCAAGCTACACTGGATGCAGGATAAAAGATACAAGCTACACGATACATAAAGCGAGATATGAATCTACCACTACATTATTCGAGCGTACGATAAGGCGGAAAGGTAAGATACACTAGGCGATGCGATCTCTGAACGTCTAGAACTCCATCTCGAGGGCGTCGCTGGTGGAATGGTGCCGATGTCCTCCCTCGCGGTGCTGTAGTCGGGTGAAGCGCGTCATCTCCGGAGTCTCCAGAGCGAGGGGGTGTGTCGGCACAGATGTGACGATACTGAGTTCTTGCCTCGGAGGTACGGTAGGGGACAAAACGTGAGGAGTGGCGAGGGGTGCTGCTGGGAGCGCGAAAAGATGGCGGCGGGACGCGAGGAACAGGAGTGGGAACAAGTGCTCTCCGGATCTGGTCAAGGGAGCTGCGGGCGAAGGTGAGAGAGCGAGGTAGGTGGCGATAGGATCTAGCTCCAGCTGCTCGGGTCATCTCGGCCATATCCACGTTGGCGCGAAGTGAGGCAAGCTGGGCAAGAGTAACGTGGAGATACTGGTGGAGAAGGTTGGTGTACTGAAGGAGAGTGGTGAGAGCTGAGCGGGGGTCACCTAGGCTGGGAAAAAAGAACATCCCCATTTTCCAAGTCCAACCTCGGAAAGTAGACGTGGCGGGTACACTGCCTCATGACGGGGTCATACGTGCGGAGGAAGATGATGGCATCTGCTGCAGCCTCCTGGATAACACAAATAAGTAGAGAAACAGTCAAAAAGCAGGCAACGTAAAAGTTCTATACACTAGTACAGAATGACACATCGGATACCCCTCTATGGAAACGGTAGGAGTTAGGCGACGGAGAATCGAGCCTTCCGCGCGGAAAAAGCCACCCGCGAGGGCTATCCTCCCGCGACCCACGACACATCAGCAACGGTTGTGCTTTCCGCAACCGTTTGCTTTATATGAGCAACGAACATATTTTCGTGTCCGTATACATTATTTTCATTATTGTAAACGGTTAATATGGATGACCATATCCGATGATTCCATCCAGACCTAACGCTATGAGTGGTGTCGGGTTAGCCAGCTGCGGAGATTCCCATAAGACTGAAAGATAGGAGCGGCGGCGAGGGCGGAGGCGGAGGCGAGGGCGGAGGCGGAGTCCAGATCTTACATCTGTGCTGCGGGCGTCGATAGGCACACGGTGGTTGCCGGCGTCAAGAGGCAGCGCGTTGGTTGCCGGCGTCGAGAGGCAGCGCGTTGGTTGCCAGCGTCAAGAGGCAGCGCAGGGAAGCTTGGGCCCGATTCCACAGCTACTGGGGCGGTGGTATAACCCGAAAACCTACTACTTATTTTTTTAATTATTTTGATTTAGGAGCGCGGAGTATAAATCTTACATATGTAGTTTGCCATTTTACTAGATGGTTCTTGATCGAGCTTGGATGTACGGTGGTCACACGAGTCCTGAATTCTCACAAGGTGTGGTTGAATTCTTGGACAGGGCTTCGCAACACATGCTAGAAAGTAATGAACCGAAGATGTTTTGTCCTTGTGTTATCTGTAAGAATGAAGTCTTGTGGCCTACAAGACAAACGATAGAAGAACACATTATTTTGAGGGGATTTATGGAATCGTACACATGTTGGTCAAAACACGGTGAACAACAACCAGCAATCTTTGCCGACAACCGTGATGATTGAGAAATGATAATCATGAAGTCAATGCTAGAGATGGTTTGGGCAACACTGATGATGATGTGCATCCAGATGAAACCAGAGCCGATGGTCCACAAAAAACCTAGAACAGATGATCAATGATTTGGAGAATAATATGGAAGGTAATGATGAGATAAAGAATTTCCTCTGTCAGTCGGCGGACTCGAAGAAACCTCTGTATCCGGAATGCAAGCTCAGCAAGTTGGATGCGACACTAGAATTGTTGAAATACAAGGCAGAGAGTAGTACATCCGATGTGAGCTTCATAAAGCTATTAAAACTTGTCGCATTATTACTTCCACCTGGAAATTACTTGCCAGCGAACACTTACCATGCCAAGAGGGTGATCTGCCCCATTCCAGCCGAGTACGTGAAGATACACGCTTGTAAGAATGATTGTATTCTCTACCGAGGGAAAATGAAAATATGCGGCGTTGTCCCATATGTAAGTTTCCTCGTTACAAACACAACCTAGCAAAAGACAGAGACAAGGGCGAGGATGAGGTCACAACGGGAGTCCCCTACAAGGTTGTGTGGTATTTGCCAATAATACCCAGATTGAAGCGTATGTATGCAGACCCAAAGCAGTCAGAGCTGATGCGTTGGCATGCCGATAAAAGGAAAAAAGATGGACTGCTCAGACACCCGACTGATGGACCACAGTGGAGGCTTATCGATTATGAATCCCCAGACTTTGGCAGGGACCCCAGAAATGTAAGGTTTGCACTAAGTACAGATGGAATGAATCCTTTTGGCAGCATGAGCAGCAGACATAGCACTTGGCCAGTTCTTTTAGCAATGTATAACCTTCCTCCTTGGTTGTGCATGAAGAAGAGGTATATCATGATGTCGATGCTTATTCAAGGACCAAAACAACCTGGGAATGACATTGATGTTTACTTGAGTTTACTTGTCGAAGAACTAGAGCAATGTTGTTTCTGACCATTCAAGATTATCCTGCACTTGCGAACTTGTCAGGGCAGAGTTTGAAGGGATCCTTTGCATGTGTCCTTGCAAAGAGAGAACAAAAAGTCTTTGGCTGCCGAATTCAAGGAAGACAGTGTATATGCGGCACCGAAGGTTTTTGGCAAAGAATCACCCGTATCGTAGATTGAAGGCCCCGTTCGATAATACGATTGAGACCGATGACATGCCAGAACCATTTTCAGGAGCGGATGTCGATGACCAGACGAAGGATGTACACACTATTTTTGGTAAGGGGAAGAAACCCCAGTCTCGTGAGAAGGCAGTGTGGAAGAAAAGATCGGTTTTCTGGGCATTGAAGTATTGGGCATATCTGGACGTTCAACATTGCATCGATGTCATGCATGTCGAGAAAAACGTAACTGAAAGCGTTCTTGATGTGTAATGAATAATAAGGATAAAACGAAGGATGGTATGAATTCACGGCTAGATATTCTTGCATTGAAATATAAAAGGAAAAAGTTGAAGCCACAAGAGAAGCCTAATGGGCAGTGGTACCTCCCACCTGCTTGCTACCAGTTATCGAAGGAAGAGTTGAAGGAGTTCTTGCAATTCTTGTATGATATGAAAGTTCCGTCAGCATACTGCGCAAACATCAGGACTCTGGTGTCGTTTGAAGAAAAGAAACTGATGGGGATGAAGTCACATGACTGCCATGTGATGATGACACAGATGCTCCCTGTGGCAATTAGAAATATGTTGCCTAAACCCGTTCGAGAGGCTCTCATGAGGTTATGTGATTTTTTCAACGCTATATACCAGAAGGTAATAGATCCATTCAAATTAGACAGATTGCAAGAAGATGTTGTGAAGACTATCTGCCAGCTGGAGATGTTCTTCCCCCTTCGTTTTTCGACGTAATGGTCCATCTAATTGTACACATTGTTTATGAGATAAAGCAATGTGGTCCAGTGTATCTGCGCACTATGTATCCGTTCGAGCGCTTCATGGGTATACTCAAGCACTACGTCCGTAACAGGTATCGGCCAGAGGCAAGTATCGTTGAAGGATATCTTTCGGAGGAGGTGGTTGAGTATTTCATCAGCTACATGGATGGCCACCGACCTATCGGGGTGCCTCTGTCCAGGCATGAGGGGAGGCTAGATGGAAAAGGGTTAATGAAAGATAAATCATGTTGGCCAGAGTGTGAATTATTTGAGAAAGCACATTTGTACGTATTGCAGCACCTTGCAGTCGTTACACCATATGTGGATGCTCACAAGGATCTACTTAGAATTGAGCTAGGAGGCCGAGGCTTGACAGAGAATCAGAAGGAAGCACAAGTCTTGAAACTGCACAGCCAGAGATTCGCTGATTGGCTGATGACGAATTGTGTCGGAGATGATGACGAGACTTTAAAAAGTTTGGCAAGAAAGCCAAACTTTACGGTTCATAAATGGGAAGCATATGACCTGAATGGCTACACCTTTTATACAAAGAATAGAGACAACAAGACCATGTATCAGAATAGCTCTATTAAAGTGGAAGCGGTAGATCCGAATGGGAGGAAGGATTGGTACTATGGAGTAATTGAGGAGATTTGGGAGCTGGAGTACGATACATTACTCACGGTTCCATTGTTTAAATGCAAATGGGTCAAACTGGGTCATGCGAAAGTTGACCAGTACGGCACTACATATGTCAATCTCAACGAATTGGGATACAAAGATGAACCTTTCGTTTTAGCTACCCAAGCCACCCAGATCTTCTATGTCAAAGACCTACTACATAAAAATTGCCATGTTGTGATGAATGGGAAAAGGAAGATCGTTGGGGTGGATGACGTTACTGATGAAGAAGAGTACAACCAGTATGAAGACTTGCCAGCAACTGGAGAACGCATACAGATCAATGACCGACAGGCTCCTGGAGATGGCTTTTACGCAAGAGATGATCACTCCGATGGGGCAATTTACAAAGGAAATATTCAGGTTGATCCAGTTTTACTAGAGGAGGACGAAGAATGAGCAAATTAATTTGTACCCTAAAGTGATAATTGTATTTCTTAATTGGCAAAGTAATGTGCTGTTGTTATTTCTTAATTTTCAACCGTAAACGCTACGTTTATTCAAATTCCGAAATATAATTTATTTATACCACATCGGCAACGGTTTTTTTGAATGCACCGTTGCCGATGTGACATAAACCCTACTTCCAGACTTAAACTTTGGGGACCAACCTACCACCCCTCGCATTTCCCCCCGCTCACCGTCTTCAACACCACCCCCGGCGGCGTACTCACGCTCAGCTGAGTTCATTATGCGGACTACTCGGGCCGCCCTTGCGGCGCAGGCGGCTTCCCTGGCCGTCCCCCCACCCACGGTCTCAGCTGAGTTAGTTATGCGGACTACTCGGGCCGCCCTTGCGGCGCAGACGGCTTCCCTGGCCGTCCCCCAACCCACGCCGCGGGGCAGCTCCAGGCTACGACGGCGTCGCGCCGACGCCGTGGTCAGCGAAGACGCCCAGAGGGTGGGCTCTATGCCCCCCTCAGGCGACAACCGCGGCCGCCGTCTCCACTGATTTGGCTCCCGGAGATGCTGCCGCCACAGATCTGGCCGCCGTCTCCACTGATTTGGCTCCCGGAGCTGCTGCCGCCACAGATTTGCCCGCAATAGAGGAAGGGGCAGACAGCGGCGACCTCATACATGCCGGAGACACACTTGGGACAGGTTAGTTGTGCTGATTAACTGTATTACACACTGTAAAGTCGGACCTTTTAGTTTTAATTAGATCCACCTTCTATTATTCACCTGTTATTCAGAGCTGTCGTCTGGTGATGAAGGGTCCTCGAGCTCATCCTCGCAGCAGGATCAGTTTATCATGAAACAAAGGGGTCGAGGAATTAGAAAACCAACCCTAAAGCCAAGAGGAACATTTACAGTGGAGATGATTGACAAGAAAACTGGTGCCCCGTTGAAACCAGTCAAGGCACATAGGAAATTTAAGACATTGTGTGGGTGTGTAGTCAGGGAAAAGGTCCCCATTACGGTTGACGACTGGAGTCAAGTCACTCCAGAAGAAAAGACTTTCATCGTCAACGCCATAATGAGCCAGTTCCAGCTCGCAAATGAGGAATGGAAGCCTGCAGTTCAAGCTGCTGCTCTTTCTAAAGCAAAGGATTCGTTCCGTAACTTCAGGCACCGTCTGTACTCCAAATTCCAGAAGAAAAATCGGGATGCTACACTTGTATACCCCTTCATTAAACCTGACGACTGGAAGGAGTTCAAGAAGTATAGGAGGACGGAGGAGTTCCTAACAAAGAGTAAAGCCGGCAGCGCCCTCATCAGTAAAAACAAGCATCCCCACAATATGGGGGTTCTTGGATATGCTGGTTCGAAGCCCATATGGAGAAAACAGGATGAAGAAGCAGTTGCTTCGGGGGGCACGGTTCCTTACTCTGATCTTGAAGGTGAACGGGCACGAGACTTCTTGAGGGCGAGGTCTAAAACAAACGAAGTTGGTGAACTTGTTATAACTCACCCCGAGACCCAAAAGTTACATAAAACAATGGTAATAACCATATATAACCTAAGTTGTTTCCTCCTTAACTGACACAATATTTCCTTGTGTACTGAATTCAGTGTACTACTTGTCTTATCTCCAGCTGGAGCTGAAAAATAAAAAGGACAGCGGAGAGATTCTGGCACGAGGGAAAGATGACATTCTCTCAAAAGCTTTGGCTACGCCTGAGCCCTCTGGTCGGTCTCGGACGTACGGCACCCATGTTGGCCACAAGAAGGCTTTCGCGATAGACCAGGCTGAAAGGCAGGCAATGAAAAAGGCCAGACATGACGCTCAAATGAAAGCACTAGAGACAAATATTACGGCCAATATCGTTAAGCATCTTCGAGACGGTCACCTTGATCCCGGTAGGGGGGAGTGCCCTGCAGCCAGGAGTAGTTGTGGATCATTGTCGGTTGATGGTCTTGTAGACACCGGCAAATATGCTGTGGACGACATCACGAGCCCGGTGAGATGCAAACTACATGTGCCTGTAACCGTGATGACGCATCATCCCCTGGTGGCAGCACTAGGTATGGTTCAGCCACCTACCGATGTGGTACCTCAAGTGGATGGTGTGCCCTTAAAGCCAGGTTTTGCAATGTGCTTTGTGGACAAGGTCATGCCTGGCTTCGAAGGCATCTTGCTATTTAACACCTGCGTCGATGCAGACGTACAAAGCTTGGGCCAGGCTAAGCTGAGATACGTACAGTGGCCCAAGAAGGAGATTTCTCTTCTCAGTGCCCTGCCATCCACCTCAACAGCTTCTCGACAGATGGCGTCGTCTGAAGGCCTCCGTTCAGCACAGCTCCTCCTTGATATTGCGGCCAAACAGCCTTCCAGAGAACAAGCAGTTGAAGATACAACGGTTGCACAGAGTTGTGAAGCCACACCAACACCGCCTGTCGATGGTAACTCACCTACTGCCCTTGTGGTGAACAACACCACCAACTTGGTTGAAGCTACACCAACACCGCCTACGCCTCCGCCTCAGCCACAGCAGGCTTATCTGCCGCCTCCGCCTCAGTCACAGGAGGCTCAACTGCCGTCCCTGCCTCCTCAGCCACAGCAGGCTCATCTGCCGCCTCCGCCTCCGCCCCAACTTGTTCGGACACGTAGAGGCACCACACCCGTCCGGGCGAAGGACCATGCCAAGATGGCCCCGATAAATAGAACCCCGATGAAGCCCAAGCCCAAGACCATTAAAAATAAAAAAATACTGCACCGATTGACAGCGACCAATACCTAGATGACGAAGAATTTAATAAGAAATACAATGCAGAGGTGCAAAGTGGCCCCAAATACGTGCGTGGACAGCCATTGTTGACTAGAGATGGATTACAAAGATCAGGCTTGGCTTGCCAGCAGCTTCATGAAAAGTACCTCCTATGTTGTGAAGAGAATAAGGAGATGACCTTCAGTGTCAGGAAAGAGGATTTTTACGGCGTCGAAGGTGACGTTCGTTATAACTGGGAGTTTTCAGAGATGTTCCAAGTTTTCAACCTGAATATGTTGATGGCACGTTCATGCGTTTGTTCACATTGTATGTGCCTTACAAATACTTTTCACATTTTAATAGCTTTCTTCTGTTCAGTACATGCTAACTATTCTCTTTCTTGTACTTAGGAGCCAGGTATTCGAGTGCAACCGCAGGAAAGAACCGGTAGGTTTCCTTGATCCGGCTCTTATCAATTACACGAACATCTGCAGCAATGGATACGACGATATATTCAACTATGCTGTGAAAGCGTTGACTCATTATCAAGACAAAGAGTTGATCCTGCTTCCTTACAATCAGGCGTAAGTTTGTTATCAAAAATTATCTGTACATCCTGCTTCCTTACCATCAGGCGTAAGTTTGTTATTTTCCTTTGCAGTTCTCACTGGTTCTTAGCTGTCATCATTCCTAAACAGAACAAGGTATTGTATATAGATTCCCTACTTGGAAGTATAAATTATACACCCTTGGAGGAATTCTTGAACAGGTATTACATCGTTCCCTAGTTTACTTTATGATTTAACTTTCACGTGTTGTTTTCTCAATCCGCCAACTCATTACTTTTGTAGTGTGTTCGAAAAGTACTTGACGATAATCAAGAGACCGTTGGCCAAGAGAGGAGAACAGGAGGCCATATTGAGTCACGTACAAGTTAACCCGGTAACAGTTGCTACTTTATTCCTAGTTTTCACAAATACCTGCTAGCAAACCAAACTAAGTGAGCGATTTTGTCACCAACATTACAGTGCCCTCAGCAACCACCTGGTACAAATCTTTGTGGGTATTATGTGTGCAATGCAATATTGAAAGTCGTTCCCACCTCGAGAAGTCTGCCAAGCCTCGATTCGGTTAGTAATCATCAACAATTCATGTTTCCTAACAATATTTGCAGACATACATGACGAAAGATACCTAACTAAGAATCTGCCTGCATTATTGGAATGGGACGTGCACCTTTGAAGAAGGATGTTCTTACGATGGTGAGAGGCAAGTTTGCTGCGTTCGTCCTTAAACACATCGTAAGCAAGGAGGGAAAACTACACGACCCTAATCCATGATCATGAGATCCTATTCGGCATTTGTTCACCTGTCCATACCGGCATTCTCGCTGGTGAGACTATAGATTTTTCCAAAACAATTGTTGTCACCATTGTGGTGTAACTTCTTTAAATTGTGTCCACTTTTTTCCGAACAATGGCTGAAAACTTTGTATTTGTAGCAATAGCAATAGCTGTGAACTTGTATTCCAACATTTGCTGTAAACTTTGTGTTCATATGATTGTTGTAAACTTGTATTGCTGAATGTCTGCTAAATAATTGTTGTAGCACGGGCGTGCAAGCGCAGCTAATTACTATTAGCTTGCAATTAGACATAGGAAACGGGCAAACAGAAATAGCCGTTGCCGACATGATACCACACTGGTAACGGAGGACAAAACCCTCCGTTGCCGAAATGGTCACACATTGGTAACGGAGAGCCGGAGGCTCCGATGCCGAAATTTTCTCACATCGGAAACGGTGTTCTGCCACCGTTACCGATGAGGGCCCCCACATCAGTATCGGAAGCGGGGACACGGACCCTTTCTCCGTTGCCGAAGGGGTTTTTGGCCCGTTTCTGATGTGTCGTTCTATACTAGTGATACTGAGTCGTCCGTAGAACTAGGGTATCCTACAGGCAGTTAGGCTCTGATACCAAGCTCTGTGGCACCCCGATCCAGAGGATCGGATTACCCCACATATACCAGTCCCAGAAACACTGGATATATGATAACTTGATACACAGAGACATAACCAAATATTATTATGGTTCCGAAGGGTACATCATTACAACAAGGGTGAGGCTTCAACAGGCGCGCAACAGGCGCACACAACGGTATGTACATTATTCTTCTAAAGGAAGAGCCTCGATCAGAGAGTGGCTGCGGGTACGTCGAGATGGCAGCGGAAATGTAGACGGTAGCGTGGCAACAGCGGGCCTTACTTCACAGGGTTCTGCCTGGAATACTGGTTCCTAGTTCTCGTACAACGGGTACTCAGCGACGGCGACGGGAGTAACGGGTTCTGGCCACATGAAAAGCCAGGTGAGTACATTGAATGTACTCGCAAGACATTAGCCCTAAATCAAACATGGCCTATCTATATGGCATGGCATTAGTTCAGAAAGTAGCATGGCATGAGTTCGGGTATTCAAGTGTGAGTCCAAGCTTAACGGTTGGACTGTACTTACCTACTTACCTTTGTAGGGGAGTTTCGTTGTTGCTAGAATGAGATCTTGTTTCTCATCCAACAACATTAAGGCTTTCAAGCCTCTAGCCAACTCTGGCTTAAGTCTAGCCAACTATGGCATTCACTCAAGCCAACTCTGGCCGTCATACCAGCCAACTCTGGCTATCAATTCAGCCAACTCTGGCTATCGTTTCCAGCCAATTTTGGCTTTAGGGTTGGGTTCACATTCATTATTTCTCCATATTTGACAGGACTGACTCATAGCGTGACTTGACCCAAACAACATCCCATACCCCAGGGACAAGGCTAGACATCCAGATTTACACTCTCGAGAGGTTGCAACTTTTATCCACACGCTGAAGTCTAAGCTTGTACCACCGTACCAAAGTACTAAAACCAACCACGGCGGACAGTACAAACCCATACTTCCACAGTCGTTTACTTTACCAAGACACTCCCTGTATAGCCACCGACATAACTCTATCCCTTATGCAGAAGTGAATCTGGCACATCCCCAACCCATGAGCAACGCCTACCTCCGGAACCTTCGCAAGACTAGCCCCGACTACCTATGGTAACCAACTAGACTTGCCAAAAGGGTGGCATCAAAGGAGGCTGATAAAATACCCGGCCATGGTCTACCCATATGAACGACGCATGGTTGTGCTGGTTGTGTTTGGTGAGTGGCACTATGTGACTCAATCTAGTCGAGGGAGGTGATTATCTTCTTAGTCATTTTGTTTGATTACAGACATCAACATTAACAAAGTAACACATGGCATCCATATAATAATTTCAGCAGTAAATAAACATATCCACCGGCATGTACCAAAGTCCAAGCATAGCAAAATAAAACGTCAACCGGATGACTATGGCGGCGAACCCGCCGACCAGCGCCTTCTCGTTCGACAAAATAAAAGAAACGTCAACTGGATCACTGTGGCAGCGATTTTGCTGGCAAGCGCCTTCTCGTTTGACAAAATAAAAGAAACGTCAACCGGATGACCGTGGCAGCGATTCCGCTGCCAAGCGCCTTCTCGTTTGACAAAATAAAAGAAACGTCAACCGGATGACTGTGGCAGCGATTTCGCTGGCAAGTGCCTTCTCGTTTGACAAAATAAAAGAAACGTCAACCGGATGACTGTGGCAGCGATTCCGCTGGCAAGCGCCTTCTCGTTTGACAAAATAAAGGGTGTTTCGATGATCCACAGATATATATATATATATATATATAAGTGCGGCAATATTAAAATGCAACATGGCATATGAGATGCAACAGCTATCAATTCAGACAGTCAAGCAAATTTTCTAAAGTTCGACCGAGCTTGAGATCGGGTTAATGGCTTGCCTTCAGCAGTGGGGTAGGGTTCGGGTCCAACTTCAACTTCGTTGGAGAAGTTTGAATCTATTTAAAGAATAAAATTGCATTAAAAACCCTTCCTATGACATCGAATAAACGATCAAGCAAATGAACTCCAAATGAAATTCTTTTGATACCTAGACAGACATTTTGAAAACAAAGCCATCAAAAAAGATTCATATTTTTTGATGATTTTTGAGAGAGATATTGATTTTCAAAGTTTCTGCCATTTATTTAAACAGAAAAAAACAGAAAAACCTTTGGAAATGTTTAAAACCCTGACAGTGGATCCCACTAGCACTGTGCTGAACCGTTATTCTACTGGAAAATAGAAAAACGTACTGTTTAACTCTGGCGAGCTCTCCGGCGAGGGTTTCCCGGCGACTAGGGGCAGGGAGGCGAGGGAGAGGGTGCGGGGATGCTTGGGGAGGCGTTGCACACCTCGTCGGCGTAGTTGTACTTGCTGGGGAAGCCTAGCGTGGGCGGAGCTTCCACAACCGCGGCGGTGGCGATGTGTCGACGATGAACACGACGACTCCGGCCACCTTTTACTCCGGAGAGGGCTTCAGGAGGCTCGCCATGGTCTAAGGGGGCTGTGGGTGGGAGGAATTGGACGGAGGAGCTTCTACGGGGAAGAATTTGAGCGGAGGCCGTGCGGCGGAGGCGAGCTCGAATCCGGCGGCGGGGAGCTGCTCTGGCTTCGATACTACGTGGGAGGGGGCTTGGGGGATCGAGGGAGGTGGTGCGGTGGTCTAGCGGTGCTGGGGAGGTCTATTTATAGTGAATCGAAGATCGCCAATTATCGGAGCACGGTGGTGGAGATTACTGCTCGCCGTGGCTGTGCTGGGCGGTGCATCGCGGTGCTGGTGGCGTCAGCGGGCGTCATTGGGCATCACGAGCACACAGGGGGAAGGAGCAGGCACGGGGGCTTGTGGTGGCGTTGTTGTGGCTCGGCAGTGGCGGCACTGCTCTGGCGGTGCGTCCTCTAGCTGCTCCGCTGCTTGTGGGGAGGAGGAGGGGAGCGACGCGTGCTGGACTGAGGTTGAGGAGGTGCTGTGGAGCAAGGGGGCATGGGAAGCAGCGGGGTGCGGCATGCCGGAGATCGACATCTGGCCGTACTGTGGCGAGCGGCGCGTCGTCTAGCGCATGGGGCGTTGCGGCGGAGACCTTGCCAGCGTCGGGTGGTTGCTGGAGGGTCGTGGGGGAGGTGGAGGTGGCCGAGGAGGCACGGGGGAGCGGCTGGGGGGCCGTGGCGCGGCGTCGAACACCTGGCGGCGCCACTGGCGTGTCCATGCCAGTGGTGAGCACGCCAGGGGCATGCCGACACCGACATTGAGCCATAACTCGTGAACCACTGAACCAAATCGAGTGAGGTTTGGATCTTTGTGCGCCAAATGTGATAAGCTCCAACTTTCCTGAATATTGTTTTGCCAAAATCGAAAGTTGGTCTATAGGAATTTTTAGAAAAACACTTCTGGTCAAAAGAGGAAATGTTGTTTTGGTGAAGCAAATGAAATGTAAAAGGGTTCATAAAATTCCCTGAGGTGTGTGTGTCCACTGTGGTTGTATCAAGGGCCTTGGCTCTCAAGAATTAAAATGTTTGCTTTGCATTTGAGAAAATAAGAAGGAAAAGGGCAGAAACTTCGGTGGAGAAATACTTCTGAATTTTGCAAACAAGGTGTCAAATGTTTTTGCATATTTGGGCTATATATTGCCCAGGGGTCATCCCCTAATTTTTTCACAATTTTAGGAAAGATATTTAGGGTACTTCCTTGGTAAAGTCACAATAAAGGAATCTTATATTTACTAATTGGAGGCACCATACAAGGCTCCACGTTAATCCTGGAGGTTAGAAATTTTTGTTCGTCGGATGTAGCCGTAATCCGTCGAAAGCCGTTGGATTAACGTCCGTCTAACGTGCACAGGCGTAACCCTTCTTGCACCTATCTCTCTCGGCGTGAGTTCGAATCCCAAGTCATACTCCAGATCGGTATTGTCTTACGAAACGAGGAACGCCTGGAAAAAAGGACAAAACGGATCTGATGACGAGACCTCGGACGTTGGCCTCAATTGCAGGATTCTAAACCTAGGAGCGCTCTGTGGCGTTATTGTCTGGCAGCAAGCGCTGGCCGGGCTGGCCGATCGGCCGGGCGCCACGGCGTGCGGTGTATTACGGTGGCAGCGTGCAATTTACGACACTGAATAAAATCCATTGGTACACATGCATGCTGCCGGCCGGCCTGCATGGTATTATCTTAACTATTTTTACAATCACTGCATGCACAAATTTATACTTCGTATATCTTTAATTTGTGGTTGAAATTCCGGATGAATGTATTGCATGCAGGTTTGATGGAGAACATGGCAGAATAATTCATCAGATAATTCTCTTTCTTTCCATACAGCGGAAGGTGCCAAATTAGTCGAAGCCATGCATTAGAGATAGGCCAACGTGAAGATTAAGGTTCACACGTGCATGCCCAAAAAGAAGAAAATTTGACCTCACCATCAACGACGACATGATCAAAATATAAATTTTCCCCTAATGCAGTCTAGGTGTTTGAGGAATTGTTAACTGACTAAATTTTCAACAGTAGTGAAAGGATGCATTGAGCGTATAGTTCGATCAACTTGCATTACATTCATAGTATGCACAGGAGAGGAGATAGACGTATCAATCTTCATGTTTGTCAAGTGTGTTGTTTCTACTAGATGCGTGTATGCAGGAAAGCAGCTATCGCTATGCTCCTAATACGAGTCACAATTTTTTTTGAAGAAACTAATTTTTAGTACAAAGAGTGGTAAACAAGACACCCTTTAGTTTAGGCGCATTATATCTGTGCTAAACTATTTCTATATTGCACATTGCATATTTCTTTGCTAGCACAAATCTGTAGTATTATTCTGGAAGGCGGCACTCTGCACCTGATTGATCTTTATCTATTATAATCAGACGAATTAATTTAACACCATTAACTCCATCAACTTAGTTATTCCTATATGTCAATTAAATGTGTTTGCGGAAAATATCATGCGTAAGTTTACAGGTTTTTATGATGTACAGTACTAAAGATCCATTTAGACATTCTCCTTAGTTACACATGGAACTCTTTTACCATGCTATTCAGTCCTCTCATGTTAGGCTGTCATGAATCAAAGTCCAGCGGCGCATTGCACAACAGGAGTTCCAATGTGAATTGAATAATAGGATTGGTTGATCTTAATTGAGATGCCAATTAACAAGGGAAAAATTGGGTTTGATCAATGTTGGTTCTTGAGAACCATTGCTTTTTTGTTTCAGATATGATATATAGATGTTTCACTATTGATTTATTATGTTATATAAATAATGATTCTGTGCAACAGCTGTAAATTTATAATTACACTAGAGAAACTTTTTCATGTATCATTAGAAGATAATTGTATTACTAAGTCGACGAGCCAAATTGTTTTGTAAAAAAATTAAATTTGGTGTTTGGGTGAGTCCGCTACATCATTATCTCAAATATGAACATCATTTTCCAGTATTTTGCAATATTTAAATTAGTTTGATCCGTTGGTTGTAAAAAAGTGTTATCTATTTTGTATATTGCATGACACATGTACTGACGCTGATCACATGCAAATTTGTTCTCTCTTATGGTTTTTACTTGGGAGAATACATCTTCTTTATCCATTCAAATTAAGTCTATGTTGAATATACGCCTGATGCGCCGCAATATGTTCTTAGTTTGAAATATATTTGTAATTATTACTTAATATACTGCAGTAATATTCCATTACCTGGAAGAAAAAAATCAGAGAGTGGTGAATATCTGATTTATATGATTGGAGAACATTAGGTATGTCCTTTTTCTCCATCATTTACATAAGATCGACTAATACACACATCTTATTTACATGCCCCTTAAATTTTATCAGATATGAATTGACTTTATGTTGGATATATTCTGACTAGAGCAACATGCAACTTTATGGATAAAAATGTATCATTTACGATACGAAGGTTTTGGAGATTGTCCTCGATCCCATGCATCTTTTCATGTCCTATGTCTTGCACATTATAGGTCAATCGAGGTTCTTGGCTCTTCTGTTTGGGAGCAAAAAAGTAACACAAGCTTACATCTAAGCGATATTTTACAAGGTGTAAATTTAATATTTGTACTATGAGGTTCTAATGTAGTCGTGACAGGAAAAGAAACTTTCAACTTGGATTAGTTTTCCTTAGAATAGTTAGTCTCCATTTTTATAACATAGTTTAGTTAACCAAATCAGATTTTTTTTAATATAAGTAAACAAACTAGCCCGTGCAAGTGCACGGGTTGACGACTAGTTTTGGTAATTAAAATAAGGAAAATATAGAAATAACATTTTTGGGTGAAATGAGCCAGCAACATGTTACCAAGTGGGAGAGAATTCAAAACATAAGATCCCAAACTTGAACAAGGTTTCGTAAATGGTCGAGAATTTTTAAAAGGGTTGCCAAACCGAGGGAAATTTTAATTCCAAATCACAAGAATGAGTTTTTGAAAGAAATTTTTTGAAAGGCCAAATTTCAGGATGTTACAGAGACTCTTCTTGGCACAACAATTGGAAAAAGTAAAGATACAAAGGAGTTGTTACAGAAGTAAGCATCTCGTTGACTCAAAAAGCAAAGAAAAATTTCAGAAATAAAACATGGGTTGTCTCCCAAGAGCGCTTTTCTTTAATGCCTTTTAGCTAGGCTTGATAGTTTTAATGATGCTTGCATGAAAATAGAAAATGAAGCAAAAGGACCATCAAGAAGCAAATTCAAAACAGATTTAAGTCTAACCCACTTCCTATGCATAGGAATCTTGTACACAAATAAATTCACAAAGAACAAAGTGACAAGCATAGGAAGATAAAACAAGAGTAACTTCAAAACTTTCAGCATATAGAGAGGTGTTTTAATACCATGAAAATTTCTACAACCATATTCTCTTCTCTCATAATAATTTTCACTAGCATCATGAATAAACTCAACTATATAATTATCACATAAAGCATGTTTTTCATGATCTACAAACACATAACTTTTATCATGCTCAAAAATAGTGGGATTAAAACTTTCAAACCCACTTTTAACAATTTTATAACAAGATGATTGATCAATCTCAAAAGATATGGGACTCCTAGATAAAGTCAAGACCTCTCCAATCCCATTTTCATTAGTAGGACAATTAATATTATCAAGTAACATAGGACCATCATCTAGAGCTTTATCATAAACATTTTCTAAGCAAAACTCTTTAGTACCATGCATTTCGAAGTTAGGCACAAATAAAGGATTATCATAAGATTTTTCGAAATGGCATGTATTATCATAAATAACAGTAGCATAATTATTCTCACAAGTTTTACTCATAGGAAATATTTCAAGAGAATCCACAAGAACATAACATTCATCCTCCTTTGGTAAGCATGGAGGGCAATCAAATAGTGTAAGAGATGAAGAGTTACTCTCATTAGAAGGTAGGCATGGGTAGCTATTCCATTCTTCCTCCTTTTGTTCATCACTCTCCTCCTCTTTTTCATCTAATGAGCTTTCAGCTTCAGCAATTTCTTCTTCCACAGGTTCCTGCAAATTGTGGGTACATTCTTGTGCATGACTAAGTCTCTCTTCATAATGAATGATATAACAATTATTGCTGAAATTTTCTATGCAATAATCAAGGATAGAAGAGACATGATCTTTAAGGTCCTTACAAGCAATACAAGTTTCATAATTTTTAGCCATGAAGGATTCTATTTCAGAGGCTCCCATAAATATAAAAAATTGTTCTACTTCTTCAGCTCCCAGATAAGCATAGTTATAACAATGATAGCTCATAATTATATCTTCTTTACTAAAGCCACATTGAAATTTTAGATGTTTAGTATCCTGTTCAGAGCACAATTTATATCATGTCGTTTAAGTAAAATTTTAGCAATTTGATTCAACTTCTCTAACAGGCCTCTCATGACTTTACCCTTTGTTGATTCTCTATACTTCATATATAATTCTTTAACTTCCATAGAGGTTGTAGCATGTTCTTCCATAGCAACCGTTTTTTTAGATTTTCAGTTTTTAAATTTTTATGGATTTTCGAGTATATAAGAAAAATAAAACAAGACAAAAATAAACTAGACAAAAGTGAACTAAACAAAACATAGCTAAATAGAAATAAACTAAGCACAATAAAACTAGACAAAAGTAAACTAGACAAAGCAAAATGAAATAAAAACAGAGAGACAAGTAGAGTGTACTCCCCAGGTGAACTTATGAGTAGAGCTATGCTCCCCGGCAACGGCGCCAGAAAATAGTCTTGATAACCCACAAGTATAGGGGATCGCAATAGTCTTCAAGGGAAGTAAAACCCAAATTTATTGATTCGACACAAGAGGAGACAAAGAATACTTATAAGCCTTAACAGCGGAGTTGTCAATTCAGCTGCACCTGGAAAAGCACTAGTAACAGGGGTGATGTGAAAGCAGTAGTAATATGAGAGCAATAGTAATAGTAACACATCAGCAGTAGCAGTAACACAGAGGCAATGGTACCAGAAAATAGTTGATACTACTTCTAATAGCGTTCTTGACAGGGGAGCAATGATAATTACAAATGGACCGGGGTTCCCAGCTATCTACACTAGTGGTAACTCTCCAATAACAAGTGCTGGGTGAACAAATTACAGTTGGGCAATTGATAGAATTGAAATAGCATTAAGATAGAACATCTAGTCTATTAATTATACATAGGCATGTTTTCCATATATAGTCATACGTGCTCGCAATGAGAAACTTGCACAACATCTTTTGTCCTACCAGCCCGTTTGTAGCGGGGCCTCAAGGGAATCTGCTGGTAATTAAGATACTCCTTTTATTAGAGCACCGGAGCAAAGCATTAGCACTTAGTGAAAACATGTGATCCTCATATCTAAACCATCCCCTCCAGTTATCCCAGTTGCTGTCACTCTGGGGCCTCGGGTTCCGGATAGAGTCATGTGCAAACAACTTGTAGATACAATCTAAGCAATAATTATAGAGCTTAAATCTAAGATCATGCCACTCGTGCACTAGTGACAAGCATTAAACACAACAAGATTGCAGCAATAATAACTTCACAAACTTATAGATAGACTGATCATAATGTAACAATTCATCGGATCCCAACAAACACAACACCGATTACATCAGATGCAGCTCATGAGATCATTGTATTGAAGTACATGGGAGAGAGAGTACCAATAGCTACAGCTAGATCCCGTAGTCCATGGGGGAACTACTCACGGAGCATGATGGAGATGGTGGCGTCGATGGAGAAGGCTCCGGGGGTCGATCCCCGTCCTGGCAGGGTGCCGGAACAAGACCTTCTGACCCCCGAAACTAGGTTTCGATGGCGGCGGCGCTCCGGGACTCTTTTCTGGAATATGATCGATCCTTTAGGTTTTCGAGGCAGGAGGATTATATAGGCGAAAGGGCGGCGCGAGGGGGTGGCCGAGTCGGCCTCACCACCTGGTGGCGCCACCCCTCCTCCAGACCGCGGGGACATGGTGAGGAGGCCGTGGGCCTCCCACGGGCTTGCCCTTCTGGCTTCGTGTACGTGTCGGGAAAATAGGAGGCTAGGCTTTTGTTTCGTCCAATTCCGAGAATATTTCCAGAACAACTTTTCTGAAACCAAAAACAGCTGAAAACAGGAACTTGCACTGTGGCATCTTGTTAATTGGTTAGTCCCAGAAAATGCACATAAAACAAGCATATAAAACATGTGAAATTGATATAAAACAAGCATGAAACATCAGAAATTATAGATACGTTTGAGACGTATCAGGCAACAGAGGTGTCCAAGCCTGGGAGATCAGCCGGTGGCGTATTCGGCAGCGTGCGACCGTTCTTGGCCAGAGTACAGCTTACCTTCGTTGGGAAATCAATGAGGAAAGCAGCGGGGAAGGCCAGTACATGAAGAATCGGACCGGGGAGGCCCCTTATCGCCGGATTTTTGCCGGCAGCAGAGGTGTTGTCAATGGGATGAGAGAGAAGGATGGACCCGGTGGAACTAGGTTGGGCGCACGAGCTCCAGGACAGAAGCGGGTCGGGGAAAGTGGGAGGCCGGAGCTGGATGTCTGAGAGGACGACGGCAAGGCCGGGCTCGCTGTCCGGCGCAAGGGAAGAGCTCTGTCGCGGGAGCCCGAGGGGAGCTGAGTCGAGCGCGTAGGTCGCTCGGCCACTCCTCTCGCAGTCTCGCCCAATCGGAAGAAGCAGAGGAGGAAGGGGCTCGAGGAAGAAAGGATCGACTACCGATGGCACCCACACCCATTGGGTGTGGGTCGAGCTTAACCAAACCCGCTCCCGTGTCCTGAAATTTTAACCACACCCGCACGCATACCCGCGCATGGGTATAGATTTTGTACCATACCCGCACCCACGTGGAGGGTATAGTCTTTGAAGGTCACACTCC
Source organism: Poa pratensis (assembly GCA_947311845.1). NCBI lineage: Eukaryota > Viridiplantae > Streptophyta > Magnoliopsida > Poales > Poaceae > Poa > Poa pratensis. The sequence goes on from CAMZMU010000027.1 coordinate 87,617,002, forward strand.
TTCGGCAGCGACATCCATCAGGATGGTAGAAGCCGAGGCTGACCTGTGGAGGGTAGCGAGGATGTTTAGGGGTAGCTTAGGACCCGTAGACAGGTAGAGGGTTGGCGAGTGATTCCTTTTGTTTTCCATTAGTGGATTGGCGGTTACGGCGCATATGCTGAAACGTGTTGTAAACGACCGCTTGGCCTCTCCTTCTTGAAACCGATACGTCCGCTTGGACGTATCCTTAAAAGAAAAAAAATACCCGCACCCACGTGGGTATTAAAAACCCACAGGTAAACCCACCAAATGACACAACATATAAGAAACTTATAAGAAACTATCGATATATATATATGCTCATTTATTCATTGATTTAGCAACGACACATATAAAATTAACAACAAAATAACACAACATATATAAATGAACAACAAAACAACTCATTGTGTATGAAAATAACATCAAAACAATACTTTAGATATCAAAAACGACATCATTATAGCCCAACATAAGTCAAGAAAAAATTATGTATACGGTTAGTATTTCGGGATTTTTTCCAAAATAATCTTATGTTACTACAAATATACATGTCATAAAGAAAAATAGCTAGGTACGTGGGTATGCAGGTATGAGTACTACTTTATCATACCCGCGCCCACGATACCCACTGGGTACACATGTTTTACCATTTACGTACCCATGGGTAAAGTTTTTTTCGAGAAACCTCTCAAAGAGGGCAGGGCGTTCCTGCAATTCGTATAGAAGAAAGAATTGACCCAGTTTATAAGGAAAACCGGGCCCAAAAACCATACATATACCCTGTTTATGAGAAAAACAGGGCCAAAAAACCGCACAAGCGAGGGGGCCGTCGCCCACACGACGCTAGCCCACCAAACGCCACGAAAACACACCGCCAACCCGGGGCCGCCGCCCCGACTTACACCACTCGGCACCAAAGCCGCACACGAGCCACAACACCGCACGACCCAACCATCTTGTAGCCCATGCTACCCTTGCTAAAGATGACCGCCCGCTGACCTCAACGTCGCACCAATTCCGGGGCCGCCACCCCGATGTAGCAACCAGATCAAACTCCGCATTGCCCGGAGCCGAACCAGCCGGGTCGACACACCTGCTGCCCTCGCAGCACCAATTCGCCACCCAAAAACCTCGCTAGGAGAAGTGAAAGGACAATGATGTCGCCTAGAGGGGGTGAATAGGCGATTAAAACTTTTCCGGTTTAGGCTTGCTAATTGCGGAATAAAACTAGGTGTTTAAATTAACAAGCCAACAACCTAAATAAACTAGGCTCACCTATGTGCACCAACAACTTATGCTAAGCAAGACAAGCAACAAGGTGATAGCAAAATAGGATACTTCAAGCACGAAGGCTATCACAATGTAAATTGCATAAGTAAAGAGGCTCGGGTATAGAAATAACCGAGGCACGTGGAGACGAAGATGTATTCCCGAGTTCCTCCTTGTTAAGGGAGTACGTCTCGTTGGAGAGGTGTGAATCGACACAACGGTTCAACAACCACAAAGGTTTCACCTTCTTCTCCGATGAACCGCACCACAAAGGCTTGGTTCACCTTCCACTATCGGTATTCCTTCGAGGCGGAATTCGGAGCCTTTCAATAACAATCCGGGGCACAACCCACAATGGGATTGGGGGCTCCCGAACGGCTTTCAGCAACAATCCGAGGCACAACCCACAATGGGATTGGGGGCTCCCGAACGGCTTCAAGTGACCACACAAGGGTCCAACCACCACAAAGGCGTCTAGGGTCCAAGGACCCAAGAGAACAAGTTCACAAGCTTTCAACTTCCACGAATCGTCGTGGAGAGCACACCGATGCACCTAATCCAAAAGGCAAGAGCACAAGTGCTCAAATCCTCCACTCTCAAATTCCAAAAAAGCAACAAATGCTTATGGGGGAATAAGAGAGGAAGAACAAAGAGGAGATGCACCAAGAACTCCAAGATCAAGATCTACTAGGTTCCCCTCACTTAGAGGAGAGATTGATTGGTGGAAATGTAGATCTAGATCTCCTCTCTCTTTTCCCTCTAATTTGAGGCAAGAATCATGGACGAATAGAGAGGGAGGCAAGCTTTTCAAGGTCAACAATGGTGGGAGAGAGAGGGGAAAGCTTGCTTGGCTCTTTGGGAAAGAAGGGGGCCTTATATAGGTCCCCAAAATAAAGAGCCGTTGCAGGAAAACAGGGACCGGATATTCTGGTTTAAGTTAGGACCGGAATTTCCAGCCCAGACGAAAATTGTTCTGGTGGTGACCGGATATTTCAAACCGGATATTTCCAAAAGACCGGAATATCCGGTTTCCTGAAAACTGACAGAAAAAGCAAAACGAAAACTGCAATATCTTTTTCATCCGGACTCCGATTTTGACGTTCTTGGGCTCGTTGGAATCAACACAACGAGCACGACAAGATTATGCAGAGAAACATCATAGTCCATCATGTGAGGAGAAATCCACAAGGAGAGAGTTTGAACTCTCTATAAAAGACAAACCGGTAAAACGTCCAACAACAAAAACGTGACAAGATATACGAATGAAATCCGCTTTTGATGAACTAGAGCTTGGTATGGCGATGAACACAAGCTCTAAATTATCACATGGTTTAAAGCCAAATAAGAACCAGAAAGATGATATGCAAGAATGCAAAGGTTTGAGCTCTTCACAAAGATTTGATCAAGTTACTCACTTGAGAGCCCCTCTTGATAGTACGCCGTTTGTCCTAAAACCCGGTCACCCACTAACACCATGAGACCGGTAAAACAGAAAACCTATCAAGATCATACCTTTGTCTTGCGCATTCCACTTGAGCTCGATGATGACGATCTTGAATCTCTCAAGTTGGAACACCTTTCTTGATTGTGCTTGCTAGCACATGCTTGATGAAGACTTCTCCAAATGTTCCCCCATACTCCATATGGGAGGGTCTCGCTAAGCTCCGTATTCATGTCTCCTTTGCAAGCTTCAATCGAATGATATCTTCCGAGATGCATCATATTGAACTTGCACTTCATCTTCTTCTCTTGATATGTATGATGGCTGTGAGGTAAACATGATAGTTCACTCAATCTTCTTTTCCAAGCCATACTTGCAATGAGCTCAACTCTACACATGACCATTCTTCATATAAACCCTTGAATAGAGCATTGATCATCATGTAATCTTCTAGAGTCCAACACATGAACTCCAATCATTTCCTATGGACAAGATCTACAAGTATATCTCAATGCAAACATTAGTCCATAAGGATTGTAATTAATTACCAAAACCACGCATGGGGCAACACATGCACTTTCAATCTCCCCCATTTTGGTAAATGATGACAATCCCTTTTACGACGGTTTATATAATGAATTTAAGCAACCATGCAACACAAAGAGCAAGGATGCAAGAGAACCGCAAGAGAACAAACCCATATTCTCTTAAACCCTCTAAATTTCTCCCCCATTGGCATCGATTGCCGAAATGGGTGAAAAGTAAGAAAGCCAATATAATAAGAGCTTCCCCATAAGTGTGCATTTCTCATAATGTGAGTGAAATCAAAAGCACTTATCCAATGAAGAATAGATGGAGAGAGATCAAACTATATTGAGGATCCAAAGATTGCAAGAGAATATCAAATAGAAAGATACTTCAACAAAAGAAGCAAGCAATCAAAAGGATCCGAAACATGTTCTAAATATCAAGAGGGAACTCCCCAAGGTACGTGCACAAATAGGATTTCTATTTCAATATAGTGTGCACAACATGGAATCCTCACTCCCTCCTAGATAAATTCGAACACAAGCCCATGCAAGAAAATATAAATGAGAAAAGAGGCAAACAACTTGCAACAAATATTTTTTTTTGCAACATGATCAAGGAGCGGCAAATAAGGATGGGTGTGAGAAAAGAAGACATTTTAGGAGACTAATATAAGGATGAGCAAAAGCATCAACATAGTCTTTCAAAGGAGTTGCACATAGTGCATATCATGTCTTTTCCATACCCACACACCAAAAGAAGATAAATCAAATAGCTCCACCTTTTAGTAAGATGCACAAATCATAACACAAAAAAATAAAGCTTGTGCCATTCAGAAACCACCAAGGAATCAAAAGCAAAAAAAAAGGTGATCACTAAAGAATTGGAATATCAATTAAAGATGTACTATTCTCATGTGTATAAGTTTGTAAGTAGACACGAATCACTAAGATATGGGTCTAAAAATAAACATGTACACACAAGATAGATACAAGGGTAAAGATCATGATATCCAAGAGGAAGTCATAAATACACCAATAAGATTTTTGCTTAAAAGCATAGCACAAAGCTCAATTTTATATTAAAGGGATATAGATAAACTTCAACACACACTTATCATAGCATCAAACATATCCACAAGGGATAAGGTGATAAAAGGGATGCTCCGAGTAAGATAACAAGTATCACGAAAGGCAAATGATTTTGAAGAAACATCAATGTTGCACATGAGAGACTTTAAGTAGAAAGTGCTAGATTGACATACTTGGGATCGATGAATCATAGAAATGAATATATAGTCCCCTTATATGTAATCATCCCGGCTTACTCACATTTGCAATAAAGACGTTTTTGCAAGAACCAAATAAATTGCAACAAAAGAGATTCATGCCAAGATACAACCTACACAAGGTTTAAAGCTAGAAAAGTATGCATGAGGTAGATACTTGTTACCGGGATAGCATTGGTGATGTAGAAGATAAGAGTTAATGATCATCCAAACTTGGCTCCAATGAACACATGGTGACACCACCTTCCTTGTAAATGAGACAAGCTTCCAATGCATCTCCAATGTACCTAAACACTTTCAAGTACAACATGGTACCCAAACTCATTGGGTCCAAAGTAGTTAGAGCAACTACAATACATATGACAAACTCCACATAAATATGTGCATATTAATGTGAAATTGAATTTCATGCACATCTTAGCCATATAGGATTGATGGAGTTTATCCTATATATTGGATCAACGAAAGTAAGCATGCCAAAGATATACATATAGTAAATATGCATGCACAAGACTTTCGAGAACCAAAGAGATACAATTTGGATAAAACACCAATTAAGCCAAGAGAAAAAGAGTTGTCCAAATTATATCAAATATCCAAATCAACACATGATTGAAGATACCAAAAAAAGAAAAGATACCAAATGAAAATATTTTTTTCAAGAACATGCAAAGAATTGCATGTCATGACATTAAGAAGGAGAGTTTTACAAATTACAACCGCGTGTTACTGCCGCAAAAACCCCTATCTACTACTCCTCACGTCTGTCTGCGGGTGTTCTAGCTAGCCGCCATAACTGAAACTCATCCCTAATACGACGGCAAATAACCTCTTCAGTCTCAGCGATCCTATCGAAATACCGGTTGTTTCTTTCCAACCAAAGCCGTCTACAACCTGCGATTACAAGTGAGGCTAGCTCCATCCTCTTCTTCTTTGGTTGATATCCACCGAAAGCGCTCCACCAGCCCCTTAGGTGCATGTCCATCCTCGGTTGCCATTGGCTAAAACCTGCATCCGTGAACAGCTGAAACCAAACTGAGCGTGAAACTGGGCACTACACCAAAAGATGATCAATCGATTCGCGTGCTGATCGCACAGCAAGCAAAGGGCCGGACCTTGCAATCCTCGTGCCGAAAGACGAGTGCCAGTCCAGCAACGATTTCTAAGCGCAGTCCACATGAACAACTTTTCTTTCATCGGAGCCCAGCTGCCCCACACCAGGTCCGCGTAGTCCACCACCACTGATCCAAAGAAAAAAGCTTGATAGGCTGATTTTGCGGTGTATTGGCCATTTGCAGTTAGCAGCCACCTGAACTGGTCTGGTTCCTCGGTGAGAATAGGTGTAGTTTGGATCTCTTGCCACAGTTGCACGAATTGAACAATAGCTGGCACAGAGAGTATCCCCTGAACGCAGGCAATCCATTTGTTTCCCTCCAACGCCTGCGCCACCGTCATGTCTAGGGCAGACACAGGCTTGATGAATTGAATCAGCTACGGTGCAATACTACGAGCGCTTCGACCATTGATCCATATGTCCTGCCAGAAAGATGTGCGCTGTCCATTGCCTACCATGCACTCAGTGGCGGCCGAGAAGATGGCCTCGGCATCCGCTGAAATTTTAAATTTTAAGCCGCTCCAGGCTCGTAGCGGTCCCGCCTTCTCCATCCAGCGCCACCTGATGCGCAACGCGTCGTTTAGAGCTCGGATATTGTGGAAACCTAGTCCGCCAAGCATTTTTGGCTTGCACACTTGCAGCCAAGCCACCTTGCAGTGCCCCCCTCGAGCATCCTCTGAACCCCTCCAAAAGAACCACCGGCAAATCTTGTTGATTGCTCTGATTACCCACGGCGGCAAGTCAAATGAAAGCATGTGGTAGACAGATAACAGCATAAGCACCGATGAAACAAGGATCAAACGTCCGCCTTCCGTGAGTAACGCCGTTCGCCAGGACGCCAATCGGCGGCTCAGTTCGTCGATCAGCGGCTGCCAGTCGATTTTCCGCAGCGCTCTAGGCGACAGCGGCAGGCCAAGGTATTTGCACGGGAATTGGCCCATCTGACAGGGGAAGGCTTGAAGGATTTCCGCTGTGTCTATGTTCTCACACCGAATCGGCAGGATCGCGCTCTTTGCCAAATTGGTCACCAGACCCGAAGCCTCCCCGAAGCACGTAAGGAGCTGCCTGGCCGCCGCCAGCTCGGATTTGCAGGGCCTGATGAACATCGCCACGTCGTCCACATAAATCAAGATGCGATGCCGAATCCCCCATCTATGTAGCGGCTCGAAGATCCCCGCTGTTTCCGCCTTGGCGAAAACCGCCGTCAACACGTCCATGATTAAGATGAAGAATTGCGGCGACGCCGGGTCTCCTTGTCGCAATCTGTGGGCGTGGAACACCTGCTCTCCAGGAAACCATTCACCAGAACCCTTGTGTTTGCAGTTGCAAGGATCACCGATACCCATCTGCAGAAATTAGGGCCAAAACCCCGGCATCGCAGGACTTCGAAGAAGAATGGCCAGGACAGGAATCGAAAGCCCGTGCTATGTCCAGTTTCAGAAATAGAGCAGGTGTGCGTCGCTGATGGAAGGTTTTCAGAGATTGATTGACTAGCATGAAATTGTCCTGGATCGTGCGCCCCTTGATGTAAGCGCTTTGATTGGTTGCCAGTAGATCATTTAGCTTCGGGGCGAGGCGAATTGCAATTGCTTTTAAGAAGATCTTAGCAACGCTGTGCAGCAGACTGATCGGGCGGAATTCAGGTACATCAGTCGCCCTGTCATATTTTGGCAGCAGCGTAATGAAGGCATTGTTCAGGGACCTGAAGCTACGGCTATCGCTCTTGGTAATATGGTTAATTGCAGCCATGACATCTTCCTTGATTACCGCCCAGCTTGTTTGGTAGAAACGCAACGAGAATCCGTCAGGTCCCGGTGCTTTGTCAGGCGGTAATTCCCTAATTGCATCCCAGATTTCCTTCTCTGTGAAATCCGTCTCCAGGCTTGATAGATCGACCTCCGGAAAGTTCAGATTGTCGAGATTAAGAGTGGCCGGCCTTGGCTGAGGTGTGCCAATGAGGTCGCGGAAGAAATTAGTGGTGATCTCATTCATGCCCTCCTGCATCGTAGCCACTGTCTCTCCTCTCTTGATACGGAACAGGTGGTTCCTTCGGCGTCTGTTGCTCACATGCGCATGAAAGTACGCTGTATTCATGTCGCCCTCTTGCAAACAAATCAGGCGAGATCTCTGCCGCGCCATCGTGCGTTGGAGCGACGCCAGCCCCAGAACTCTCTTCTTCAATTGCTTCCTCAGCCAATTTTCCCCAGGTGTTAGCTGCCTGATCTCTTGCGCTTTGTCAAATTGGAAGATGATTTCATTTGCGAGCAGCAGCTGTCGTTTGATGTTTCCAATTCTTTTCTGCCCCACGATGAGAGCGCTCGGCTCAATGCTCTGAGTTTAGTGTCCAGGACCAAAATTGGATCTATGTCCATCGTTTGAACAGCCCACGTATCTGCTACTACCTCCGCGTAGCCAGGCTGAGTTGGCCAAAAGCTTTCGAAGTGGAACCGGCGTTTTGTGTGGAAGCACACATTTGTGGACATCTGGATGGCGCAATGATCCGAGATATTGGTCAACAAAGCCTGCAGCAAGCTGTTGGGATAGCACACATCCCAATCAGCCGAATGGAACCAGCGATCTAATTTCACGAGAGTGGGAGTGGCTCGTTCGTTGGACCAAGTGAAACGTCTACCAGTCAGGTTAGCCTCGGACAGCTCCACATCATGCAACAACCGCTTGAAGCGACCCATCATCCTTCGATTTATGTTTCCTTGGTTTTTGTCTGCAGCATCAACAATCAGATTGAAGTCTCCCGCTACCGTCCACATACCATTGCAGCAAGTTCGAATTTCACGGAGTTCATCAAGAAACTCCAACTTAAGCACATCATCATTTGGTCCATAGACCGTTGTGTGCCACCAATCCCCTCCATCCACGAAAGAGAAGAAAGCCGTAAGCGAGAACGGGTCCACCCGTAGATTGGTCACCCTGACTAAACGTGATTGCCAAGCCACGATGATCCCGCCAGCCGTGCCCGTCGCTGGCAGCGCAAAGAAACCATCGTACCGCGGTCCCAACAATTGCATTATTAAGAAACGATCTACATTCTCTACTTTTGTTTCAACTAAGCAAATGGCCGAGGCCCTACAGTCCTCCGCTAGATATCTGGCACAAGTCTGCCTGTTCTTGTCATTCACCCCGCGGATGTTCCAAACCGCAATCGTGTGATTTATCCACTCCATTTGTCAATCCTGCATGAACCGGCAGCGACATGAATTACATGTCTGCTTCGTCAGGCACCACTAGCCCGAACAGTGCCGTAAAGGCTTGCACCTGCGGGGGCACCATTGGCCCCTCAAAGAAGGCAGCGTATTGAGCCAGATGCTCATCTGAAATCGTTTCTTCTGACCTCACAATGCCCAGCTGCGTCATGAGGAGTTGCTGCGATCTCCTGGCCGCCGACGCCGGCCGCACCTTTGCCTTCACCGCTAGCCTTGCGCTGCGCCTACACTCACTCTCTGGCACGAACTTGTATCGGCGCTTCCGAATCGTTTGCACATCGGCAGAGGCAACAGCGGGGAGTCAATGTGTGCACGGATCTGAGAGATAAGTTCCTGCAATTGCTCCGGGTCCTTCGAGGAGTCACAGCGCGGCGCCGGAGATGATGGTTTGAAAATCAGTGCCGTGGGCTTCAATTTCCCGGTCGCTCCCTTCGTCTTGGGCCTACGGTGGGCCATATGCGGCGAGCATGGGGAAGATGGGCCTGGGTCTGCATGCTCGGACCCATCATCTTGGGCCGCGGTTCTTGGGCTGGGCTCGGCCGAAGGATCGCTCAGCACCACCTCAAGCGACGGCCGTATTGGAGATCCAAAGGAGGCGGGCCCCCCTTCTTCTGCCGAAAATTCGAGTGATCCACCTCGGGATCCCTCGTTGTCTTCTCCGCAAGATGCGTCTTCCAGGACTGGGTCAAAAGTGGTCGAATCATGTGCAAGCACAGACCGCCTGCCAGCTCTCAGTCCATAAACCGCCAACTTGCCTGTGCCCGTATCTGGCTCCTCCGAGACAAAAGCTGAAGCTTGCTCCGTTTCTTTACCGGCCACAGCAGAGAAGAGACACGTGGCGAGTTTGGAGTCGCCCGCACTTCCTCGACAATAGCTGGCACGGTCTGCGTTTGAATTGGAGTTCTTGGCGTGGAGCGTGGGAGGACGCCTGTGGTCCCACCGCCCACCACCTCTACTGGTGCCGGCCCCACGGATGACACCGGCCGCCACACCCTGCTTCCCGCCGACGGCGGTGACGGCCGCCGCTGTATCGCTGGCGTCGAGGAACTCCCCGCTGCCGATGAGCCATGGGAGGTAGGGGAATCCCTCCCACCCCCAGCTGCAGATCTTGAACCGAAACCTCCATGGCCATGCCAATGGCCGCCGGCCTGATGCGAGCGACGGGGACCCATCACCGAGGCCTCACTGCCCGAAGCCCTGCCGTCGCGGTACTCTTCCGAACGCCGCGGACCGAAGCCACCTGCTTGTCCGTCTTGCCCCTGCCAATGACGCCGCTCACCGCCAGACGCTGCGCCACCTCCACCTCCACCGGCATCTCCAAGATCATCATCATTCGGTGGTGGTGGCGGCAGGCTGGGGGAGCGGCCGGCACCAGGCGTGACCACCTCGGTGACGGCAATGCGAATAGGGTATCGCAGCGCCTTCTTGTTACCTGAAGCCGACGCCCCCCGGTGGATGGTGAGCTTAGACCCCACCTCCGGCTCCAGCACGTCGAGCCATTTGCGGGGTGGGAACGCCTCTGGCGATCTGGTCCATACACGAACAGACAACTTTGACATGTCGAACCTCTGTGCCGTTGCCGGCGCCACATCCTGGATCCATCCCGACCCCAGCAGAAGTGCTTGAGCCGTCCTTAGCTCCCAAGCGTGGCCAGGGACGCCGACCAGATCAACCGTGGCCAGATACGGGGCGTCGAGCAGGGTGGCTTGGTCTTGTCGCAGCCACTGCCTGAGCGCCAGCGTGAAGCCGGGGCCAACGATCGTCGGCGACCGCACAAGCTTGTCACGAACCTCGTCCGACCTGCAGAGCACCAGGAAGTCCGCGGGATGATACGCACGTATCGAGAAGTCATACGGCGTCAGCTTGAGCTGCAGCTGAATAGCCGCCGCCGCCTCCGCTAAATCGACCGCCGGGCGGTCACCCGTTATCATGACCATGACGGCGCGCCTCATCTCTTCTTCCAATGCCACCATGCCCGCCGAAGGAGCCAGCACACACACCTCCATGTCCTCATCCAAGGGGCACGCCGCCAGACCCACCGCCGCTTGATTTTCAGCGTCAAAAGGCACGCTAAAGGACGCCGACGCCGACGCCAGAGTGACAACCGGAACGGGGCGCGCCACCTCGCACCAAGTACGCCCAGGGTGAGCCGCCGGCGGCGGAGGGGGCGGAGGCTAGGGGAGAGGACTCTGCGACCTTGGCGCCAGTGGGGAAGCCGGCCTAGCACCATCCACCAGCCGACGACGATGAGGGGCCGGCGCCGCCGAAGGACCCGCCAGTTGCGGGCTGCGCGGCCGCTTGGGGTTGGTGCATTCCCGTGACTCATGCCCCGTTCCGCCACACTTGACGCACTTGGTGTCGTTGGTGCACTTCGCGGAGACGTGGCCAGACTCGCCACAGTTGTAACAGCAACCCCACAGCGACGGAGGAACTCGCTCGTCAGGCCTTGAGGTCGGCATCGGCACAAGCAGGTGCCTTTCCTGCTTCTTGGAACGGACCTTGGTCCAGCCGCCACCAGCCGCCTTGGAAGGCTTGGATGGCTCAGGCCTGACATCCGGCACCACCACCACCGAGCGGAGACGAGGATGGGCAGCTGCTGGCGCTGGGGAGGCCCCCGCGGACGGCGCCGCCGAGGGCACACGCGACGACGAACTCAGATCTGAGGCAGAAAGCTGCACTCTACCGCCCGAGCCACCCGAGAACGATCTACCTGCCATGAGACTCGGCCGGAGGGAACCCTAGCACTAAGAGAGAGGGGGGCGCCGGGGCCGGGGTGGCCATCGATGAGGGAGGTGGACGCCGGTGCTGGAGTGGGCGTCGGCGTTAGGAGCGGAGAGAGAGCGCTGACTGACTAGTCAATGGCTTCCGAGTTTCATGTGAGGAATTCTGGTCACTCGGCACTCACGACGAACATGATCACCCCGTGGAGGTTACAAACTTTAGAAAGGGCAAACAGACCACAAAGGCAGGCCTTCTACCAAATGAAAATATGGTCAAGGAATAACCAAACCCTCTACATTTTTCATGATGGCACAAACTACCAAGACGGAAAATGCTTGTCTTCAAAGAGACATATCATCGGGATCTAAAACCAATTAAAGACAAATAGTGTTCAATAACATATAGGATAGCTCCCCCAATATGTGTGCATTATTTATGATTTTGCATTTGAATACAAATGCACACTAATGGGATCATCACACACAATATATATTATACAACACTAGTCAAATTCAAGAAGAGCAATAAGATCCATAGGATACAAGGAAGACAAAAAGAGTTTGATAAAACACGTTTTGGCAACAAATAAGGCAATTCAAAGCAAATGCCAAAATGAAGATGGTCTACAAAATTCACCACAAATATGAGTATCACTTGTCATGGACAAGAGTATGGAGATATTTTTCGGTGGTAAATAGGAATGATATACAAGACCAACTTCACAACAAATATGCATATGTCAAAAGATAGGAATTGCACACATGCTTAGATAGAGATTCTTGACGGCTTCACTTTGATCACGATCATGCAAAGCACCAAGAAACTCTCTCACACACAAGATCCAAAAGATGAGAAATAAAAGACATTTAAGCAAATATGGAACTTGTTTGAGAAACATGCCACTAGGAAGAAGATAATTGACAGTACCAATTCTAGGTGGCAATACCTCACATCTTCACATTTTCTAGGCATGTAATATGCACATAGCTTATTACTCCCCCATAATGTGATAATCCATTTATTTTAAAACAAGAGGCAAACAAAACCAACTCAAGAAATTAATGGACATTATAGAATTTGAATTTCTCATGAGCATGACATACCACATAGAGAATAGATAATATTGATATATCAACACTAAGTGGTATTTCTCGTGTACACACATATTTAGGATTGTGAAGTGCACAAAGCATATCACTTTCCAAAAATGGATAGTCCATTAATCTCTCAAAGAGAGCCAACAAGATAAGATAGCACATAAAGGCAATAAGGCTCAAAACAAGTAAATGGTGTGCAAACCAAAATACACATACTTGATTTCTCAAGATAAGTAAGTAGAGAGCACAACACATACAAACACTAGCAAGGTACTAAACCTAACACATGCAAGGGTGCAAGCAACTTTCAATGAATATATGGTATAAGCACAAGTTACCGCAAGGAGGAGCATTGGATAAGAGATAGTACAATGTAACCCAAATGACTTGGCTTGAGAGAATATAATTGATGAAGATCCCTTAATCTTCATGATGTAGCCAAGTCTCCAATGTCCTCCAACAACACCTATTGATCAAGTTTTAGCTTGTTGGTCCCCAACCAAGTTGGGTCCTAAGATGTTAGTCACAATAGGTTTGGTAACCCAAATGGTTCTTTTCTTGACACCACTTTGAGTACCAACATATTTGGCAAACACATTGCCAACCTTATCCTTTAGAAGAGAATAAACATCATCAACTATAATGGGGTTGGATAAGGTACTATTTGTGCATGAAGAAGCAAGGTGACCCTTTTCACGACATAGGTAGCAACATCAACTTCCTCCTCTCTTCTTGGTTGGAATCTTGACTTCAGAAGGAGTAGCTTGATTCTTCTTGGGAAGAGGCCGTTCTTCAACTTGAGGAACTTGAGTTTGAACTTGAGGCTTCTTCCCTTGTTGCTTCTCACTAAGACACTTCTTCTTCAAAGGGCAAGATCTAACATGGTGCCCTTCAACTTTGCACTTGAAACAAACAATCTTGGTCGAATCTTTGACTTGTTCTTGGCCCTTTTTCTTCTTGTTGATCTTAGACTTGATCTTGTTATTGGAGTTGAATCCAAGTCCACTCTTGTCATTGGGGCGTCTTTGAACACTCAACATATTGTCAAGTGTGGACTTCCCAACATGACGCTTTTCCAAGTCTTTCTTCAAAGAAGTGACTTGGGCTTGAGCTCTTTTAATTCCTCTACATGGTTCGTATCAACACAAATACTAGAGGAAGTAGAAGCTTCATTGTTAGAGCAACAAGGTATGGAAATTAATTCATCACAAGATGTGGAAACATTGTGAGTGGATGAATCACTAGGACTAGCACATGGCAATAGAGCATTTCTAGAAGAAGTTGTGTCAATTTCCACAGAGGCTCACAAGATGTTACCTTTGACATAATAGCCTCATGAGCTAACTTTAGCCTAGCATGGGATGCTAGAAGGTCCTCATTAGAGCTAGAGAGCTTTTGATGACTTTCTTCTAATTTCCCATACTTGCTAGTTAGCAACTCAAGTTGAGCCCTTAGCTCAACATTCTCCTTCAAAATAGATGCTTCACAAGAAGTGGAGTTAGTAGCACAAGCTTCATTAATATTAGAAATAGAAGAAGACAATTTGGCAAGCTTATCATTCTTAGATAGTTGAGTTTGGAGTTGACCATGAGACTTGATAAGGAGAGAGTGTTCACTTTCTAAAGCCTTGTGAGCTTTGTCAAGTCTCTCTATGTCCTCACTTAGTCTAGCATTGCCAACACCAAATTCAACTATTTCCTTTTTAAGCACTTTATATTTAGCAATGGCATGATCTCTTTCCTTAATAATTTTAGCAATAATAAGATCATTAGACTCATCAAGGGATTCAAGTCTCTCTTCAAGAGAAGACCTAAGCTCTTCTTCTTCAAGAGAAGCTTTCAAGGAAGCTATAGTAATAGAGTCATCCCTCTCATTTTGACATTTCTCATCAAATTGACTTTCCAAACTCTCAATAAATTCCCTACTCTTAATAACATAAGCAATGATTTCACATAGAGGAGGGATAGCTTTACTACCTTTGGGGAGAACACTAAGTACCATCTCACCCATCTTGGTTAAGGATTCAAAATCAAAACCTTCTTCATGAGAGTTGATACGTCCAAAACATATCTACTTTCCTGAACACTTTTACTATTGTTTTACCTCTAACTTGTGTGTTTTGAATACAACTAATGCGGACTAACAATGTTTTCAGCAGAATTGCCTTGGTGTCTTGTTTTTGTGCAGAAAGTCAACTTTCGGGAAAAACACCAGAAAAGATCGCAAACCTCCTATTTTACCAGAAGACTCACGGAGCCAGAAGGGGAGGCGGAGATAGGCCACGAGTGGCCCAAACCACCAGGTGGCGTGGCCAAGGGGCCTGCCACGCCAGCCTATGAGGAGGGCGACTCGGACACCTCCCCGAGCCCCCTTTCGACTACATAACCCTCTCTGACCTAAAACACGAGGGGGTCGTCCACTTCATCCAGAAACATCACCGTACGCCACCGCCATCGCGAAACCTATTTCGGGGACCAGAAACTCCGTTCTGGCACTCCGCCGGGACGGCGAATTGGAGGAGATCATCGCCATCATCATCACCGACGCTTCTCCATCGACCATCCATGTTTCTCACATCCATGTGTGAGTAATTCCCTGCTGTAGGCTGAGGGGGATGGTAGGGATTGGATGAGATTGTTCATGTAATAAGTTATAAGATCATTAGGGCATGGTGCCTAGTATCCATTGTTAGTACTTATTGATGTTGTTGCAACTTGTTGAGCTTAATGCTTGTCACTAGGGTGTAACATACCTGCACTTAAAAATTGGCAAGGTACCTGTGTATAGTGCAAATCCCTGGATCGATTCATTTGCACACACAGTTTTAGATGAATATCACAACATTGTATCAATTATTACATGAATGATCCAGACTTGGAAAAATAAATGGTTCGATACATCTTTGCATAGCTTATAGCTAGCTTAAAACAATAAAGCAGCGGAAATAAATCTTCAATGAGTCTCCATTCTTCATGATGCGCCACAGGCGAACACATGTTGGTTGTTGACTCGATACCTTAACGTAAACTCACTCGTCATCAGAACAATCTGCAACAAATAAAATTTTGCAACAGAGTGGGTCAGATACCATTAAAATGGATCTGGCAAGTGACACTATGTGGACACTTAATGGAATAACTCTAATAACCTATATGCATATTTGGCTGGTGGAGTTTCAAGGCTATTTTGCATAAAGCCAATTTTGCCTAACACTTTTTAAAACACTTTTCTTTTGTCAAAACAGATATGGCATGAAAACCACCCTCTAGTCTACCTCTGTTCAACCTCAAAATTTGCATAAATTGGAATGATCAGCTGCTCAAATTATCCGTAACCGGGGACACGGCTAAGTACTTAGTTTTAACTCTCGAGAGGTTGTGCACTTTCACCATGAGACCCAACAAACCCAAACTATCCTCAAGCACTCGATTTGTGCTAAGGAAAAGGAGCGAGTTGAGACGAGACCTTTGGGGAAAAGTCAAGGCAGAGCCATTATACCACATGGCTGCACTGGAAGCATCTTCACTTGGAGAAAACTTTGGTCCCTTTGTCCCTGGGTGGCCATCCTCAAGTGAACTCTCAGGTGAGAACCCCACATACCATGGTCCTAAGTATAGTAAACTATCTTAGGTGAAAACCCTCATGGACATGGTCCTGAGTAGCCACTCAACATAAACCATACAATACCACTTCCACCCAGATGATAAATTAACTTAGTTGAATTAAGCCTTTCAATAAAACACTTTTGCATAGCATCAATATTTCTACTAAGTTATCAATAGGATTCTAGACACAACTAGTGTAAAGGAGATAGTAGTTTAGCATAGCAATACTATCCTACACATGCATATAAAGAAATACACTAAGTCATGCATAGAAAAATACTTAGGAAATTTATGGGGGTGTGCCACTTGCCTTGACAACAGGGAGAGCAGGAGTAGCAGTTGCAAAAGCCTTCGTTTCTCTCCAAAATTTCTAACACATCAAACAAGCCACAATAAACATGCAATCCTACAAAACTTCTTAATGGAAAAATATGCCATGCATGATATGCAAAACACTCTAAGGAATTATGACATGCATGATGTGCAAACAACTTAGGGAAACATGGACAACTTAAATAATCCAGTTGGCTAGGTCAAGGTCAAAGTCAAGCAAAAATAAACTTGATAATATTAACTTAGAAAAATCTTCAACTAGCACTATAAGGACTTAGTCATAAACACAAAGGGACTTGGTATATGTCCAAAGTGTAAGACATAATTATGAGGAGAAAAAGATAGAAGAGAGAAAAGATATAGTTGGTCTTCAAGAATCATCTTCAGTCTTCCTTGTCATTCTTTTCTTGGTGTGATGACTCCATTTCTTCTTGTAGACTTGAGGATTTGTAGACTTCATCATTTGGTACCACCACTAAGTTAAATAGAGAGAAAAGATGAGGAGAGAAGAAAGAAATAAGACTTAGAGAATAGTAGGGGGTTGATCTTCTTGAAACTTCTCTTGATTTTGTTCTAAGTACTTTTCTTCTTGGATTTGATTCTGGATAGCCACCTCTTCTGGTCCTTACTTGTCTTCACTAATTTCTAACTTGATGATTTTCAAATTGGGGAAGTCACAAATTTTTCTAAGGAAAAAGGAGAGGAAAAAGACTTAGCCAAATTTTCCTATGGCAAGATAAATAATTTTTTGGTGATAAATTTTCTAAGTACTTTGTAGCACTTCTCAATACTCCCAAAATAATTCTAAGTCAGTTTGCTCGAAATTTGGTGCAAGGATACTTTTTATTATTATCAAAATAACATTAAAATACTCCAAAAAGGGAGGATAAATACTAATAAATATAAATTCGTAGGAAAATAATCTACAAAAATATTTTGATGGTTCCTATGGACAATTATTAAACATACAAAGCCAATGCAAAAAGATTCACTCAAAAATAATTTTTATAATTCAAATTAAGTCAAATTTACTTAAACTAGTAATTCAAATTTTTGAATCTATTTGAATTTGTCAAAACCTAAAATAAACTATACTAAACGTTTCTACTAGTTATAAGCTTTCCAAAAATATAAATTTTACTAAATTTGGCCAAGCCAATAAAAATTAATGATTGTTTTAGTTGTAGGGACCTATCTGTAAACTGCCAAATAGATCTAAAAATAAAAGTCAAACTGCGCAGGCGCTGACTAGCTGCTGTGGCTGATAGGTGGGGTCCTACTGTCAGTCTGTGGGAAAAATAGGAAAAAACGGTTTGCTGCGCGCGGAGGCTGGGATCGAACTCACGATCTCAGGCGCGTGCGGAAAGGTGCTCACCAGCTGGGCTAAGGCGGCTTGGTGACAACTACTGCTTCGCAAAAAATATCACATGTTGATGCTCACCGAGGGTCACTGGAATCTGGGTGGGGGTCTCCGGAGTTGACGCAGACGAAGTCCCGGGTGTGGAGAAGACAGTGGCGGCATGCGTCTCGTCGCGGCGGATCCTCTCCTCCTAGCGGCTCCGCCTATCGAAGCCCGGAGGAGCAGCGATTGCTCGCCGGAGGGCTTGCTGCGAGGCGGCGGCGAAAATCGCGAGATAGAACGCGGCGGCTTAGGGTTAGGGTTTTTGCGGGGCGGGGCGGTGCGGACGTCGAGGCGCAGTTTTTATAGGCGGGGGTTGCGTGCAGGAGGGGTCACGGAAGGCGGCGGCGCGCTCACGTCTCCGAGCAGCAGTCCAGCTCGCGTACGCGTGCTGAGGATGATCCTGACACGCGGGGCCCGCTGTCAATGACGGGAGAGGAGAGCGGGCTGGTGGGCTGAGTCTACGCGCGTGCGGGCAGCAGATAGGGAGTGGGCTGCTGGGCCTGCGGGGTGCGCCTGCGAGCGGGGTTAGAGAGGAGAGGAGATGGGCCTGGCCCAAAGGCTTGGGTCCCCCTTTTTTTTGTTTCTTCCCTTTTCCTTTTTCTGAAAACAACATTTGCTCTAGTTTTCAAACTATAAAACCAAAACACTTCAAACCAACTCCTATAGTTTTGAAAAGTTAAACCCTTTGTTTTAAAATCTTCAAAATGATTTTTCCAAACATTTTACTAATCAAATTTTGAATATAGTTTACATACGAAACTTTGACACTTATGTCAAAAATCAAAATAGTATTTTTAAATGGAAACTTTTGAACTTCATTTTAAAACCAAATCACACTATTAGTAATATAATTCAAATCAGTCAAGTAAATAATTTTTGCTACCACATAATTTTTGACATTGGAACTTTAATAACAAAACAATTGTGGCTTATTTAAAATGCCACACTTAGCACTATTTGAACAACACTAAAACTAATATTTTTAGATAGAATAAAATATTCAATCAAGCACACAAATTAAAATTTAAAAGGTTTGGCAATATACCAAATACAAAAATATTATATTGGGCATTATTAAAGCCCAAACAAAAAATTATATTCAAATAGATTTTTCAAGTGGAAATAATATTCTCACTTTTGAAATTTCAAATGCAAGCAAACTAAATGATGATGAATGCATGCATGATTTTTCTTTTCAAAGCAAAATACATAGTAGTTTTCAAAAGTTTTAAATTTTTCTGATTTTCAGCTTTTTGAAAAGCTAGGGATGTTACATACTACCACCCTTAAAAGGAATCTCGTCCCGAGATTCGGAGAGGCTAGCAAAGGGTTGTGACAGGGATAACTCGGTGGCTACCACCCTTAAAAGAAATCTGTGTTGGTAGTCAACTTCAAACTGTAAACTTGATTGATAATGTACCATTCTCCAAGCTAGCTTCCTTAATCACTTCTTCCACATTGGTGTGGTTCACATATCCTTTACCAAAAGGATTTAACTTGGCAGTTTCTTCGGCCCTTTTCTTAGCTGGGCATTCATTGGCGTAATGACCCTTGTTTTTACATTTGAAGCACATCATCTTGCTGATGTCTTTATTTTCCGGGCACTTATTGGCGTAGTGGCCCTTATTGTTGCATTTAAAGCAAATCACTTGGCTGATATCTTTCTTGAGTTCTGGATTTGGGCGGGGCTGTCCATTGTTATGATTATGGCCATCATGTCCATCTCCCTTCTGGTCTCCATTGCTTCCTTTGGATCCACCCTTGTGATCATGATGTCTGTGGTGACTTCCTGCACTATGGTGATTCCCATGTTTAATACCATGGTTCACATCATGAGCAAAGTGATTCTTGAAAGAAAGTTCAGAATGGTGCTTATAGGTACCCAGCCTTTTCTTCTTTTTAGGTTTCTCCAGTGCCAGAAGGTCTTCTATCTCTTGTCTATCATAATTTATTGCAAAGGCTGACGATCTGGTTCGCTTGATGGGGCAATCTCAGGAAAAATGACCTTCTTCTTCACATGAGTAACAACATTTAGTGGTGACCTTCGAAGTGTGGGGGTGAGTTCTGAGTCTGGCTTCATTCATCTTCTCGGGGCAGTTATTGGCATAGTGCCCTGTGTTCTTGCATTTGAAGCACATCACTTGACTAATGTCTCTCTTGGGGGGGTTGTTCTGGAGTTTCTTTTCTGATTCTTCTGCTTCCAAGGTCTTCCTGATAGCATGTTGCATCCCCTCTTATATTTGCTGCCTAACTTGCTGCACTATGGAATAGAGTTGACATTGTGATGGGATATGATTTGTTGCCTCACACAAAAAGCAAGTAACCATGGTTGAAGGGCATTCGTGGATGGGATAGATTGAGACACCATGGGGCCATTTATCATGACATTCCTTGGATGTGTGTCCTATTTCTCCACACGTTTTGCAGGCGTGAGGTTTTGTCAAAGTACTTCCTTTGAACTCCTTGTTACCAATGTCAATCTGTGTGAGTTGACCTTATTGTTGGCCATTGGTGTGACACATCATCTGCATAATGTGGGTTTGGTTGTCCAACAGTTGTTGCATTCCCTGGGGTATCTCTTTGTTGTGGTTGTTGACTTGATTCTGGGCCATGAGTTGCATCAACTGATTCTAAGCTTCTAACAGTTGAATTGCATTTTTCATCTCATCATCGTTGGTGCTTTGGCGAGGCATCTGTTTAGGTTTAGCATATATGAGTAAAAGATAGACAGATGCTAGGGAGAATCCTACCCAACACAGCAGATCAAGACAAAACATCTTACAAACAACATCTAACCAACAAAAGCCACAAGGTTCCAACACAGAAAAACAATCTAGTATTGGCATACAACCTAAGTTGGTATGATCAATACCCTAACACGATGTCGTTGTTCTAATATGGTGGTAGTTTCTAGTCTATCTCCATCTTGAGTGCTTCAAGTTCTTCTTAAACTTTCTTCGAAATCTTCTAAGTGCTTGAGCTCATAATCTAATTTCTTCAATGATCTTCCATGCAGGTAGTGCTTCATGTTGAGTTGTAGCATTTCTCTATGAAGTTTCAGACTTACTCTTGGTCATCACCAAACATGTCTTCATGGATACAAAGAGGTAGATCTAGAATAAGATAAGAATTTTTCTAGAAGGTTGATAGTAGATGAGAGTACTAGAAAATAAAATGAAAAGTTTTGTTTTTAGTAACCTGAATAAAAATAGATTTTTATTCCTATGGTCAAACCTATTTCTACCCATGTCTAGGGTCTCGAATCTACAGGCAATACAGTGCTCTGATACCATCTGTAACGTACATGCACTTAAAAATTGGCAAGGTACCTGTGTATAGTGCAAATCCCTGGATCGATTCATTTGCACACACAGTTTTAGATGAATATCACAACATTGTATCAATTATTACACGAATGATCCAAACTTGGAAAAATAAATGGTTCGATACATCTTTGCATAGCTTATAGCTAGCTTAAAACAATAAAGCAGCGGAAATAAATCTTCAATGAGTCTCCATTCTTCATGATGCGCCACAGGCGAACACATGTTGGTTGTAGACTCGATACCCTTAACGTAAACTCACTCGTCATCAGAACAATCTGCAACAAATAAAATTTTGCAACAGAGTGGGTCAGATACCATTAAAATGGATCTGGCAAGTGACACTATGTGGACACTTAATGGAATAACTCTAATAACCTATATGCATATTTGGCTGGTGGAGTTTCAAGGCTATTTTGCATAAAGCCAATTTTGCCTAACACTTTTTAAAACACTTTTCTTTTGTCAAATCAGATATGGCATGAAACCCACCCTCTAGTCTACCTCTGTTCAACCCTCAAAATTTTAATTTAAGAAATTGGAATGATGGGAGCCTCCGTTGCATCCTTGATCAGCTGCTCAAATTGTCCGTAACCAGGGACACGGCTAAGTACTTAGTTTTAACTCTCGAGAGGTTGTGCACTTTCACCATGAGACCCAACAAACCCAAACTATCCTCAAGCACTCGATTTGTGCTAAGGAAAAGGAGAGAGTTGAGACGAGACCTTTGGGAAAAGTCAAGGCAGAGCCATTATACCACATGGCTGCACTGGAAGCATCTTCACTTGGAGAAAACTTTGGTCCCTTTGTCCCTAGGTGGCCATCCTCAAGTGAACTCTCAGGTGAGAACCCCCACATACCAAGGTCCTAAGTATAGTAAACTATCTTAGGTGAAAACCCTCATGGACATGGTCCTGAGTAGCCACTCAACATAAACCATACAATACCACTTCCACCCAGATGATAAATTAACTTAGTAGAATTAAGCCTTTCAATAAAACACTTTTGCATAGCATCAATATTTCTACTAAGTTATCAATAGGATTCTAGACACAACTAGTGTAAAGGAGATAGTAGTTTAGCATAGCAATACTATCCTACACATGCATATAAAGAAATACACTAAGTCATGCATAGAAAAATACTTAGGAAATTTATGGGGTTGTGCCACTTGCCTTGACAACAGGGAGAGCAGGAGTAGCAGTTGCAAAAGCCTTCGTTTCTCTCCCAAATTTCTAACACATCAAACAAGCCACAATAAACATGCAATCCTACAAAACTTCTTAATGGAAAAATATGCCATGCATGATATGCCAAACACTCTAAGGAATTATGACATGCATGATGTGCAAACAACTTAGGGAAACATGGACAACTTAAATAATCCAGTTGGCTAGGTCAAGGTCAAAGTCAAGCAAAAATAAACTTGATACTATTAACTTAGAAAAATCTTCAACTAGCACTATAAGTACTTAGTCATAAACACAAAGGGACTTGGTATATGTCCAAAGTGTAAGACATAATTATGAGGAGAAAAAGATAGAAGAGAGAAAAGATATAGTTGGTCTTCAAGAATCATCTTCAGTCTTCCTTGTCATTCTTTTCTTGGTGTGATGACTCCATTTCTTCTTGTAGACTTGAGGATTTGTAGACTTCATCATTTGGTGCCACCACTAAGTTAAATAGAGAGAAAAGACGAGGAGAGAAGAAAGAAATAAGACTTAGAGAATAGTAGGGGTTGATCTTCTTGAAACTTCTCTTGATTTTCTTCTAAGTACTTTTCTTCTTGGATTTGATTCTGGAGAGCCACCTCTTCTGGGCCTTACTTGTCTTCACTAATTTCTAACTTGATGATTTTCAAATTGGGGAAGTCACAAATTTATTTTTGCTATGGCAAGATAAATAATTTTTGTGGTGATAAATTTTCTAAGTAGCAATTCAAATTACTTAAATTTTTGTGGTAATAATTTTGCACAGTTTTACTTAAACTAGCAATTCAAATTTTTGAATCTATTTGAATTTGTCAAAACCTAAAATAAACTATACTAAACGTTTCTACTAGTTATAAGCTTTCCAAAAATATATAGTTTACTAAATTTGGCCGAGCCAATAAAAATTAATGATTGTTTTAGTTGAAGGGACCTATCTGTAAACTGCCAAATAGATCTAAAAATAAAAGTCAAACTGCCATTTCTTCTTGTAGACTTGAGGATTTGTAGACTTCATCATTTGGTGCCACCACTAAGTTAAATAGAGAGAAAAGATAAGGAGAGAAGAAAGAAATAAGACTTAGAGAATAGTAGGGGGTTGATCTTCTTGAAACTTCTCTTGATTTTCTTCTAAGTACTTTTCTTCTTGGATTTGATTCTGGAGAGCCTCCTCTTCTGGTCCTTACTTGTCTTCACTAATTTCTAACTTGATGATTTTCAAATTGGGGAAGTCACAAATTTATTTTTGCTATGGCAAGATAAATAATTTTTGCGGTGATAAATTTTCTAAGTACTTTGTAGCACTTCTCAATACTCCCAAAATAACTCTAAGTCATTTTGCTCGAAATTTGGTGCAAGGATACTTTTTATTATTATTAAAATAACATTAAAATACTCCAAAAAGGGAGGATAAATACTAATAAATAGAAATTCGTAGGAAAATAATATACAAAAATATTTTGATGGTTCCTATGGACAATTATTAAACATACAAAGCCAATGCAAAAAGAATCACTCAAAAATAATTTTTATAATTCAAATTAAGTCAAATTTACTTAAACTAGCAATTCAAATTTTTGAATCTATTTGAACTTGTCAAAACCTAAAATAAACTATACTAAACATTTCTACTAGTTATAATCTTTCCAAAATATATAGTTTACTAAATTTGGCCGAGCCAATAAAAATTAATGATTGTTTTAGTTGAAGGGACCTATCTGTAAACTGCCAAATAGATCTAAAAATAAAAGTCAAACTGCACAGGCGCTGACTAGCTGCTGTGGCTGATAGGTGGGGTCCTACTGTCAGTCTGTGGGAAAAATAGGAAAAAAGGGTTTGCTACGCGCGGAGGCTGGGATCGAACTCACGATCTCAGGCGCGTGCGGAAAGGTGCTCACCAGCTGGGCTAAGGCGGCTTGGTGACAACTACTGCTTCGCAAAAAATATCACATGTTGATGCTCACCGAGGGTCGCCGGAATCTGGGTGGCGGGTCTCCGGAGTTGACGCAGACGAAGTCCCGGGCGTGGAGAAGACAGTGGCGGCGTGCGTCTCGTCGTGGCGGATCCTCTCCTCCTAGCGGCTCCGCCTATCGAAGCCCGGAGGAGCAGCGATTGCTCGCCGGAGGGCTTGCTGCGAGGCGGCGGCGGAAATCACGAGATAGAACGCGGCAGCTTAGGGTTAGGGTTTTTGCGGGGCGGGGCAGTGCGGACGTCGAGGCGCAGTTTTTATAGGCGGGGGTTGCGTGCAGGAGAGGTCACGGAAGGCGGCGGCGCACTCACGTCTCCGAGCAGGAGTCCAGCTCGCGTACGCGTGCTGAGGATGATCCTGACACACGGGGCCCGCTGTCAATGATGGGAGAGGAGAGCGGGCTGGTGGGCTGAGTCTGCGCGCATGCGGGCAGCGGATAGGGAGTGGGCTGCTGGGCCTGCGGGGTGCGCCTGCGAGCGGGGTTAGAGAGGAGAGGAGATGGGGCTGGCCCAATGGCTTGGGTCCCCCTTTTTTTTGTTTCTTCCCTTTTCCTTTTTCTGAAAACAACATTTGCTCTAGTTTTCAACTATAAAGCCAAAACATTTCAAACCAACTCCTATAGTTTTTGAAAAGTTAAACCCTTTGTTTTAAAATCTCCAAAATGATTTTTCCAAACATTTTACTAATCAAATTTTGAATATAGTTTACATACGAAACTTTGACACTTATGTCAAAAATCAAAATAGTATTTTTAAATGGAAACTTTTGAACTTAATTTTAAAAACAAATCACACTATGAGTAAATAATTCAAATCAGTCAAGTAAATAATTTTTGCTACCACATAATTTTTGACATTGGAACTTTAATAACAAAACAATTGTGGCTTATTTAAAATGCCACACTTAGCACCATTTGAACAACACTAAAACTAATATTTTTAGATAGAATAAAATATTCAATCAAGCACACAAATTAAAATTTAAAAGGTTTGGCAATATACCAAATACAAAATATTATATTGGGCATTATTAAAGGCCAAACATAAAATTCTATTCAAATAGATTTTTCAAGTGGAAATAATATTCTCACTTTTGAAATTTCAAATGCAAGCAAACTAAATGATGATGAATGCATGCATGATTTTTCTTTTTAAAGCAAAATACATAGTAGTTTTCAAAAGTTTTAAATATTTCTGATTTTTCAGCTTTTTGAAAAGCTAGGGATGTTACATAGGGCCCGAGTGCCATGATTTCAGATCTGAACATGTTATTGTTTCATAATGATATGCACTGTTTATTGATCATACCTGCAAGTTGTATACACATATTGTTGTCCGGAACCCGAGGTCCCAAAGTGACAATAATTGGGACAGCCGAGGGGAATGGCTGCGATGTGAGGATCACATGTGTTCACGGCGTGTTAATGCTTTGCTCCGGTACTTTATTAAAAGGAGTACCTTAATTACCAGTAGATTCCCTTGAGGCCCGGCTGCCACCGGCTGGTAGGACAGAAGATGTTGTACAAGTTTCTCATTGCGAGCACGTACGACTATATACGGAACACATGCCTATGTTTACTTAGTACTTGGATGCTTTATCATTATTATCTGCAATGCCTATGTCTTGATTATTATATGAGCTATCTTATCCATGCAGCGCCCGTTCATCCATCCCTATGCCTACAGTGTTTTAATCCTACTGTTTACTGCAATCACTACTGCTGTCTCTATTTACTGCTGCTATTATTTCACCGCTACTACTGCTATAAAACTGTTGCTACTGATAATCTGTGTCGAGCAAGACTATTCACAGGTGCAGCTGAATTGACAACTCCGCTGTTAAGGCTCTCAAGTATTCTTTGGCTCCCCTTGTGTCGAATCAATAAATTGGGTTTTACTTCCCTCGAAGACTGTTGCGATCCCCTATACTTGTGGGTCATCAAGACTATTTTCTGGCGCCGTTGCCGGGGAGCATAGCTTTATTTGTGAGTTCACTTGTGATCTATATTGCTCGCTGAAATTTATTCATCATGGGTAAAGCTCGTGATGAGAGGGTCCGTGTATTGCCATCCACTACAAGAAAAGGTACGACACTTAGTACCTCTGCTGCTCTTGACTCACCATCTGTATTGAGTCAACTTGTTACACCACCACAATCTTCACGTGTTGGTACTACTGCTGAATCTGAAATTGCCTCTGATAATATTGATGATGCTTCTACTGTGATTGATGAGAATATTTCATTAGGTCCACTTTTAGATGCTGCTATTGCTAAGTCTAAACAACTTGAAAATACTAGAACACCTAATGGAAGTCCTACTACTCCTGTTTATTCACCTGAGTTAAGGGATTATACTTGTGATGATGATCCTGATGAAACTTATGTGGAACTTGATGATGATTTTATTGATAAATGTAATGCTACTACTGGTGCAAGTAATATAGAAATTTTCTTGCACAACATGCTGTTAAATACAAGTTGTCACCTGATCCTAAGTTTGCCACTTCTCCTATAAACATTAAAGATAAGGATTATGATTTTTCTCTTGATTTATCTCATATATCTATTGTTGAGAAAACTCCTTTTTGTGGCACTAAGAGTGAAAGTGCTGTAGAGCACATGAATGAGCTCTCTACTTTGAGTGGCTTATTTTCTGATGATATTAAGAAGCGTAGCTATTTTGTTGCTAAGATTTTTCCTTTCTCATTAAAAGATGATGCTAAAGCTTGGTATAACAACTTGTCTCCTGGTTCTATTACTAGTCCTACTGGTTTGCTTGATGTTTTCTTTCAGAAATATTTCCCTGCTAGTGCTCAACATGATGCTTTGCAGAGAATTTATAACTTTGACCAGGAAGATGAAGAGAAACTTCCAGAGGCATGGACAAGGTTTTGCTCTCTTATCAGAGCTCGGCCTGGACATGATTTGGAAAAGCATGATCTACTTGATATATTTTACAGTGGACTAACTATTGAATCTAGAGCATATCTGGATAGTTGTGCTAGTTGTGTTTTCAGGAAAAGAACCCCTGAAGAAGCTGAAGAATTATTGGCTAAAATCAGCCAGAATTATGATGATTGGACTCTACCTGCGCCGACCCCCACACCTACACCGACACCAATATCAAAGAAGAGGGGAGGTATGATTGAATTGAATGATGAAACAATGAGGGAGGCCAAGAAGACTCTCATTGAGAAGGGTATTAAATCTGAAGATGTGAAGAACCTTCCACCTATTGAAGATTTGTGTAAGCCAATTCCTCATCCATCCATAATTGAGGTTCACTCTCTCCACAGGTTCGATGAAGGAGATATTCCCTACTCTAAACCACCTGATCAATGCTTAGATGAATTTGATAATTATGTTATTAAGCAAGATAATTTTAATATGAGAGTAGAGAATCATTTGCATGAAAACTCTCAAGCTATTAGTAAGTTGCATGATATTGTGGAGAGAACCTCCAATGATGTTAAGATGCTTATTAAACATTTCCATATGGTTCAAACTCAAATTGATCAACTCACTAAAGTGCAACAAGACATGTTAGCCAATGCTTCTAAGAAAAATTAAAACCTGTCTATGTTAGCACTAGAAGTGGAGCTCATACTCAGGATCCTTTATATCCTGAGGGACACCTAAAAGAATTGAACAAGATTCTCAACTAGCTGAAAATCCAGTTTCTCCTTCTAAGAAAAAGAAGAAGAAGAAACATAAAAATGTTGTAGAATCCTCTGAAACTGTTAATGATCCTAATAGTATATCTATCTCTGATGCTGAAACTGAAAGTGGTAATGAACTTGATAGTGATAAGGATAAAAATGATGCTCTTGATAAAGAAGTTAGTGAAAAGGAACCTGAAAAGCATACTAAAAACACAAAGTACACTAAGGAAGACTTCATTGCTAAGAAACATGGTAATGAAAGGGAACCTTGGGTTCAAAAGCAAATGCCTTTTCCAACTAAGAAACTAAAATCAAAGGAAGAAGAACATTATAATAAATTTTGTGAATGGATGAAACCCTTGTTCTTGCAAATTCCTTTGACTGATGCTATTAAATTGCCTCCTTACTCAAAGTATATGAAAGATATTGTTTCTAACAAGAGGAAAATTCCTAATGAGGAAATTTCTACTATGCTTGCTAATTATTCTTTCAATGGCAAGGTTCCTAAGAAGCTTGGAGATCCAGGTATACCAACCATCCCTTGCTCCATCAAGAATAATTATGTTAGAACTGCTTTATGTGATTTGGGAGCAGGAGTTAGTGTTATGCCTTTTTCTCTCTATAAGAGACTCTATCTTGATAAATTGATACCTACTGATATATCTTTGCAAATGGCTGATAAATCTACTGCTGTTCCTGTTGGCATTTGTGAGGATGTCCCTGTTCAAGTGGCTAACAATTGTTTAATTTTGACTGATTTTGTTGTTCTTGAAATGCCTGAAGATGATAATATGTCTATTATTCTTGGAAGACCTTTTCTAAATACTGCAGGTGCTGTTATTGATTGCAATAAAGGAAAAGTAACTTTCAATGTTAATGATAAAGAACATACTGTTTATTTCCCCAAGAAAGTTGACAAGATTTATGGAGTCAATACCATCTCCAATTTTAAAACTATCAAAGTGGGAAGTATTGATTGCCCTATATATGATCATCAAGAAGGATATCAAAACATTATGATTGGATCCATATCAATACAATACAAGGTAACATGAGTGTTTCATGATGTTTAAATCATTTGTGTCATGTAAATTTATTTGGTGCCAAGACTTGATCAACCTTGTTATCAAATGTATTTGCATACATGAAAGAGCTAAACAGCATTTCTTTCTTCAACTTTGTTTTACCTCCTGTAGTGATAATTAGGTTGCAAAAGTTTAGTTGTTTTGAATTTTAAAAATAATTTTTCTGCCCAAGTTTTATTAATTTAAATATCCAGATTTCATGCAAATTGAAAGTTTTCAAAACTCTGTAAAAATTATACCATTGGTCCTATTTTTCAAAGAGCATCGTGGGAGTGCCTGGTGCTGACCAAGGGGACCCACCATGGGGTCAAACCACATGGTGGCGCGGCTGCCCCTTGGCCGCGCCAGCCACTGAGGTGGGGCACCCTTGGCCCTCCAGCAGTTCCCCCACCTACCACTTCTTCCTCTTGCATCACTCAGCTCGTTTTTCTCTCTCACACTCGAGTTTTTGCTGTTCTTCCTCGCGATTTCGATCTCTTTGTTCAGCCCATCTCAGCTGCTGAGATTTGGGGCAATTGCTCTCAGGTATGTGACTCCTCCATGTATCCAAGTAGAATTTTGTTTAGTAAGTATACCTTGAGTATTTTGCTGCTGTAGGTGACTTGTTAAGTGAGTATGCATGCTTGTTCTATGTTGATATAATCAGTTTTGATGCATGTTTAGTCCTCTAGCAAGTCCATATAGTAGTTCCCCTCATTTGTATGCTTCAAAATAATTTTTATGATATGTGTCAAAAATTTCAGAGGATGGAGGGAAATGAACACCAACTAAATCAATATGAATTGGTGGTTCCTGAGGTCATGGGGATCCATCGTGAAGAAGGAGTGTTTCCATCCTGCTATCCATGCTTGGAATTCATGAGAAGTTCGGGGATCTTGCGTGATTTTCGTACTCTTGTCTCTAATACAGGATTGAGTGATTTTGTAGAGGGAGAACCCTACCAATATGCAAAGCTAACTGTGTCTGTGGTGCAGGACTTTAGATTTGATTGGTCTTCACCTAACCCTATGGTTCACTATAAAATTTACAACAAAAGTGTCCACTTGCCTTTTGATGCTTTTTGTGCAGCAATTAGGGTGCCGCAATGGGGATCACGAGGGAAGATACATGGGCAACCCAAGCATTTGACGGACCTATACGAGGTAATATGTCAAGGAAGAACCTACTCAGATGAAAGTGGTAAAATTCGAAGTATTCAATTTCCATGCATTCGATATTTTGCTTACTTCATCACGAGGTGTGTACTTGCTAGGAAGACTGCAAATAAATTATCCATTCCTGATTTAGCTTTCCTAGCAGCAGCCTTGCAACATGATAAGAGTTATAATTTGGGTGCCTTGATAGCTTTCGCATTGCTGCCAATCGCGAGAAAGGTGGATTTTGTGGAGGACTCATTGCTTCTCGTTTATTAGCTATGCATGGTGTAGTAGCTCTCCCTAATGATTTGCAGCTTTCTTTAGAGAGGCTCGATTTTGCTTCCATGGGGAGGCATGGCTTTGTTACTAGTTGGTCTACTTTGAATAATCTATCTTATGAGGTGCCTTTTGCCAAGAAGGTGAGGTGGAAAATGGTTAAATCTGAGCGAATAGTCGCTTTGCCTGCACCACGTTTGTTTGATCTTGGTTTCAGGAATGTTTGGTCAGTCACCGAGGATGAATTCGATGCATACTTGAGGGAACATGCCCTGCACACAGAGGATGATGGAGAATGGGCGGACGAGGACTCCACTCAGTTTTCCGGGACTGGGGGCTCGCGCCCCTATCCTGGGGATGCTGGACCCTCTGCCTCATCTTCCTCAGCGGAGCCGGATGTTGAGCACGCCCAGTATGACCCGCCGGCTTGGAGTTCCTACCCGCGTTATTATTAGCCTCCACTTAGGCCAAAAGCCTAAGCTTGGGGGGAGGTATATCGACATCTCACTCATTTACATATCATATCTTGTCGATACTTTGTATATCCATGTTGCAGTTTTCTTTCTTTCTTTCTTTTTAATTGTTTACCTTTTATTGCTGCATTCCAAAACACAAAAAGACCAAAAATATTTCTGTTGTTTCTCTTCATTTGTTTCTTTAAGTTTCAGTATTAGTTTGCTTAGTTTTAAAATTCGGTTTGTTATTCAAAAATCTAAAAATATTTTGCTTTATTGTTTGTTTCTTTTTGCTCTTGTTTCAAAAACTCGAAAACCCAAAAATATTTGTTGTTTCTTTTTGGTTTTGTATAGTGTTTTCAGAGTTGGACAGCCATCCGTGACTCCGATGGAGCTTGGTTTTCATTCTTATCATTCGAAGCAACACAAGTGAAAAAGCAATAAGGATGATCTACAACAACTCGAGTTGGGGTGAGAGGCTGGTATGAACTCTATTTGTTTTCATTTTTGTACATATACTCATCTATGTGAGCATGCTTAGTTGGTTCATGTGAGGTATATGTCATTTAGTGGATGCTTAGTAGTTCTTGTTCTCTCATGATCGGTCCCAATTTATTAATAGTGGTAGCATGTTATGTTGATGTTTGCTTGCATTGTTCTATTCATAGAGGGTATGACATTGTGGTATCCTCCTCTGAATAATTCATTCGAATTGACTTGGCACATGCTCATGCATGCATATGACTGAAAAACAAAAGTCAATTAAGCCTTGATGATTTATTTTGACTCAGAGTTCTTGTATCACTTTTATGCTCAATTAATTTCATTTTGTCGCAAGCATGATTATGACGGTTATTGCTCTCTTGATTGTCGCTTCCCAGTCTATTGCTAGCCTTCACTTGTACTGAGCGGGAATGCTGCTCGTGCTTCCAAAACCATGAAAACCAAGTTATTCCAAAGTGTCCACCATAAATACCTATGCATGGCATTTCGAACCATTCAAGTAAATTTTCATGTGCTACCTTTAAAACCTTCAAAGTACTTCTCAATTTGTGTCAATGTTTTATAGCTCATGAGGAAGTATGTGGTGTTTTATCTTTCAATCTTGTCATTCAGACTTTCACCAATGGACTAGTGGCATATACATCCGCTTATCCAATAATTTTGCAAAAAGAGCTGGCAACGGGGTGCCCAGTCCCAATTAATTATAACTTTCATCAATAATTCTCTTCACATGTTTTGCCCTGATTTATCAGTAAGCAACTTAATTTGCAAATAGACACTCCTCCATGGTATGTGAATGTTGGAAGGCACCCGAGGATTCGGTTAGCCATGGCTTGTGCAAGCAAAGGTTGGGGGGAGTGTCACCCATAATGAAACTAAAATACATGTGTAAACAAAAGAGAAGAGGGATGATCTACCTTGCTGGTAGAAATAACATCCTTCATGGGAGCCGCTCTTGAAAGTCTGGTTGACAAGGGGGTTAGAGTACCCACTACCATTCGTTGACAACAACAAACACTTCCCAAAACAATTTTGCTTCTGTTTTAAAAATAAAAAGCTCTAGCACATGATAATCCCTGCTTCCCTCTGCGAAGGGCCAATCTTTTACTTTCATGTTGAGTCACCATCCTTTCTTTGAGCACTTTCTCGAGAGCATAGTTGTCATTCTTAGTGTAATGTGCTTGTCCCAGAATGTGGTTAACTGTGATATAACTTTGATGCTTTTATCTTTGATATCTTTGATTCTAGTCTTCCCATGAACTTCAGAGGTGCCTGGGCATTTATGTTTTGCTGTACAAAAACGGGCAAGCGAGATACCATCTTATCATATCCTATTATGAGCATTACAATCTTGTGAATTAATATGTTTCATGTTTGTCGCTATTAGTATGTTGGTATCTTTTCATAGTTTACATGCCTATTGAGTGACATTATTTGCATTTGCCTCATCTTGAATTGCCTAAGCATTTGTTCATATAGTGAGAATATATGCATCATATGAAGCAAATGTGTTCGTGAAAGTCTTTTATCGCACTCAGTTGTTAACTGAATTGCTTGAGGACAAGCAATAAGCTAAGCTTGGGGGGAGTTGATACGTCCAAAACGTATCTACTTTCCCGAACACTTTTGCTATTGTTTTACCTCTAACTTGTGTGTTTTGAATACAACTAATGCGGACTAACGCTGTTTTCAGCAGAATTGCCCTGGTGTCTTGTTTTTGTGCAGAAAGTCAACTTTCGGGAAAAACACCAGAAAAGATCGCAAACCTCCTATTTTACCAGAAGACTCACGGAGCCAGAAGGGGAGGCGGAGATGGGCCACGAGTGGCCCAAACCACAGGTGGCGCGGCCAAGGGGCCCCGCGCCAGCCATGAGGAGGGCGACTCGGCACCTCCCCGAGTCCCCCTTTCGACTACTTAACCCTCTCTGACCTAAAACGCGAGGGGGTCGTCCACTTCATCCAGAAACATCACCGTACGCCGCCGCCATCGCGAAACCTATTTCGGGGACCAGAAACTCCGTTCTGGCACTCCGCCGGGACGGGGAATTGGAGGAGATCATCGCCATCATCATCACCGACGCTTCTCCATCGACCATCCATGTTTCCCCCATCCATGTGTGAGTAATTCCCTGCTGTAGGCTGAGGGGGATGGTAGGGATTGGATGAGATTGTTCATGTAATAAGTTATAAGATCATTAGGGCATGGTGCCTAGTATCCGTTGTTAGTACTTATTGATGTTGTTGCAACTTGTTGAGCTTAATGCTTGTCACTAGGGCCCGAGTGCCATGATTTCAGATCTGAACATGTTATTGTTTCATAATGATATGCACTGTTTATTGATCATACCTGCAAGTTGTATACACATATTGTTGTCCGGAACCCGAGGTCCCAAAGTGACAATAATTGGGACAGCCGAGGGGAATGGCTGCGATGTGAGGATCACATGTGTTCACGGCGTGTTAATGCTTTGCTCCGGTACTTTATTAAAAGGAGTACCTTAATTACCAGTAGATTCCCTTGAGGCCCGGCTGCCACCGGCTGGTAGGACAGAAGATGTTGTACAAGTTTCTCATTGCGAGCACGTACGACTATATACGGAACACATGCCTATGTTTACTTAGTACTTGGATGCTTTATCATTATTATCTGCAATGCCTATGTCTTGATTATTATATGAGCTATCTTATCCATGCAGCGCCCGTTCATCCATCCCTATGCCTACAGTGTTTTAATCCTACTGTTTACTGCAATCACTACTGCTGTCTCTATTTACTGCTGCTATTATTTCACCGCTACTACTGCTATAAAACTGTTGCTACTGATAATCTGTGTCGAGCAAGACTATTCACAGGTGCAGCTGAATTGACAACTCCGCTGTTAAGGCTCTCAAGTATTCTTTGGCTCCCCTTGTGTCGAATCAATAAATTGGGTTTTACTTCCCTCGAAGACTGTTGCGATCCCCTATACTTGTGGGTCATCAAGAATCATCATCCACATCATCACAATTTGGATTCGGGGTGGGAGATACCTCGGAATCCTTAGCCATAAGGCAAACATGATTAATGATTGAAGAGGATGAAGAAAAACTTGAAGCACCATTGAGGTCCATGTCTTGTTCCAACAAATGTTGGGATTCCTCTACAATGTTAGTCATGCAAGTACTAGAGGATATGGAAGCATTATTTTCATGACAACAAGACATAGAGAGCATATCATCCTGAGATTTAGTTAAGAAACTATTTCATGATATGCAAGGACTATCAACTCTAGCATGTATGACATTTGGAGTGCTAGAAGAGTTTAAGTCCAAAGATAGAACATTGCAATGTGATAGAGAAGAAGTATAACCAATAGTAAGTTCACCATCACCAATGCAATTTCTATCACCACTCACCATATCATTACCTTGTGACAAATCACATGTTGGTGAAGTGGAAGAAGTTGTGAACTCATCACGACCGGAGGTGGAGGGAGAACAATCATCCTCACTAATTTTGGACACTTCATATATATCTTGAAGCTTGGTCCAAAGCTCATGTGCATTTCGAAAAGGCATGATTAAAGCAAGAACTACATCGCTTAAAACACATAAGAGACCATTAGTAACTTGAGTCTCGAGATGAGAGTTTATCTCATCCTCTAAAGATAATTTTTGGGAATCATTTGGAGGAGATAAACTCACATCTACAATCCTCTTAATATAATTTGGACCCATGGCCCTAAAAAGATTAAGCATGCGAATTTTCCAAACATCATAATTTGTGCCATCGAATATAAAAGTGGGATCGTGCACTAATTCTCTAAGCGACATCTTTAACTCTCTAGGCGGTAAAGCCCAAAAAGAGAGCCCAGGCTCTGATACCAATTGAAAGGACAATGATGTCGCCTAGAGGGGGGTGAATAGGCGATTAAAAATTTCCGGTTTAGGCTTGCTAATTGCGGAATAAAACTAGGTGTTTAAATTAACAAACCAACAACCTAAATAAACTAGGCTCACCTATGTGCACCAACAACTTATGCTAAGTAAGACAAGCAACAAGGTGATAGCAAAATAGGATACTTCAAGCACGAAGGCTATCACAATGTAAATTGCATAAGTAAAGAGGCTCGGTATAGAAATAACCGAGTCACGTGGAGACGAGGATGTATTCCCGAGTTCCTCCTTGTTAAGGGAGTACATCTCGTTGGAGAGGTGTGAACCGACACAACGGTTCAACAACCATAAAGGTTTCACCTTCTTCTCCAATGAACCGCACCACAAAGGCTTGGTTCACCTTCCACTATCGGTATTCCTTCGAGGTGGAATCCGGAGCCTTTCAATAACAATCCGGGGCACAGCCCACAATGGGATTGGGGGCTCCCGAACGGCTTTCAACAACAATCCGGGGCACAACCCACAATGGGATTGGGGCTCCCGAACGGCTTCAAGTGACCACACAAGGGTCCAACCACCACAAAGGCGTCTAGGGTCCAAGGACCCAAGAGAACAAGTTCACAAGCTTTCAACTTCCACGAATCCCCGTGGAGAGCACACCGATGCACCAAATACAAAAGGCAAGAGCACAAGTGCTCAAATCCTCCACTCTCAAATTCCAACAAAGCAACAAATGATTATGGGGGAATAAGAGAGGAAGAACAAAGAGGAGATGCACCAAGAACTCCAAGATCAAGATCTACTAGGTTCCCCTCACTTAGAGGAGAGATTGATTGGTGGAAATGTAGATCTAGATCTCCTCTCTCTTTTCCCTCTAATTTGAGGCGAGAATCATAGAGGAATAGAGAGGGAGGCAAGCTTTTCAAGGTCAACAATGGTGGGAGAGAGAGGGGAAAGCTTGCTTGGCTCTTTGGGGAAGAAGGGGGCCTTATATAGGTCCCCAAAATAAAGAGCCGTTGCAGGAAAACAGGGACCGGATATTCCGGTTTAAGATAGGACCGGAATTTCCGGCCCAGACGAAAACTGTTCTGGTGGTGACCGGATATTTCAAATCGGATATTTCCAAAAGACTAGAATATCTGGTTTCCTGAAAACTGACAGAAAAAGCAAAACGAAAACTGCAATATCTTTTTCATCCGGACTCCGATTTTGACGTTCTTGGGCTCGTTGGAATCAACACAACGAGCACGACAAGATTATGCAGAGAAACATCATATTCCATCATGTGAGGAGAAATCCACAAGGAGAGAGTTTGACCTCTCTATAAAAGACAAACCGGTAAAACCTCCAACAACAAAAACGCAACAAGATACTTGAATGAAATCCGTTTTGATGAACTAGAGCTTGTTATGGTGATAAATACAAGCTCTAAATTATCACATGGATAAAAGCCAAATAAGAACCAAGAAAGATGATATGCAAGAATGTAAAGGTTTGAGTTCTTCACAAAGATTCGATCAAGTTACTCACTTGAGAGCCCATCTTGATAGTACGCCGTTTATCCTAAACCCCGGTCTCCCACTAACACCATGAGACCGGTAAAACAGAAAACCTATCCAGATCATACCTTTGTCTTGCACATTCCACTTGAGCTCGATGATGACGATCTTGACTCTCTCAAGTTGGAACACCTTTCTTGATTGTGCTTGCTAGCACATGCTTGATGAAGACTTCTCCAAATGCTCCCCCATACTCCATTATGGGAGGGTCTCACTAAGCTCCGTCTTCATGTCTCCTTTGCAAGCTTCAATCAAATGATATCTTCCGAGATGCATCATATTGAACTTGCACTTCATCTTCTTCTCTTGATATGTATGATGGCTGGGAGGTAAACTTGATTGTTCACTCAATCTTCTTTTCCAAGCCATACTAGCAATAAGCTCAACTCTACGCATGACCATTCTTCATATAAACCCTTGAATAGAGCATTGATCATCATGTAATCTTCTAGAGTCCAACACATGAACTCCAATCATTTCCTATGGACAAGATCTACAAGTATATCTCAATGCAAACATTAGTCCATAAGGATTGTCATTAATTACCAAAACCACGCATGGGGCAACACATGCACTTTCAAGAAGGCCCTGCCCCATAGGACCATCGTTGTGGAGGAGACCGAGGCCGCCGCCTCGACGTACCGCCATCGTCCGGGGTCACCACCCCGGCATCCGTCTCCCCCGACCACAACGCCATCCCGCCCGGCCGCTGCGAAACCAACGCACCACGAGGGCCAAGAGCTCCAAGGCGACGCCTCCAACAAGGAAGTGATGTGTTCGTCACTGTCGCCCACTCCGAGGGAGCTAGATTTTCACCCGTAGCTCTTGAAACCACTCGCGTCGGAAAAGATCGAAGCTCCACGATGACGCAAACAAGAAGAGGAACGACGCCCGAAGGCGCCGCCGCTATCGGCACCGACCGGAGTCGATACAAGGCTTTCGCCTGGAGCTTGATCTGCCCGCAAAGCACCGGGAGCAGCAAATTGAGCAGAGGAACACCGTGGTTCTTCCATCGCGCGCCGGAGCCAACCGCGGCGCCTCCTGCCGCCGGTAGCCATCGCCGCACCATCTTCCAGGGCATGGGGCCGCTGCCCCAGCGTTCCAGCAGCTCGATGGCCGCAGGCCCATCCGGCCTAGATCGGGCCCGCGCAGCCCGCCGCCTCGCTGCCATGATGACCGGCGGCCAATCCACCGCGCTCCGCCGCGCCACTGCTCCTCCGCGCCGCCGCGCACCGCTGCGCCACTCCTCCGCGCGCCACACCGTCTCTCGGATGCCTGCGAATCGGGCCGAGAAAGCCCCGCCGCCACCTTCCCCGGGGGCACACGTAGCTTTTTGCCGGTGCCCCCTCCGACGGCGGCAAGGCGAGAGGAGGTCGGGGGCGGCCCTAAGCGGCGGCGGCTAGGGTTTCCCCCGGGTCGCCAAAGGAAGGCGACGCGGGGGCGGGGGAAAAATATTCAGCCAACCTATGGGTAAAGTTTTTTAACCAAACCCTTACGCTAATGGATAAATACCCACTGGGTATGTGGGTAATGGGTATGCGGGTAATGGGTACCCATTGCCATCGGTAGGAGCAAGGAGGTAGCTGCGTGTGTCTCACGTGCGTGACCATAGGTGGGCTAGGATAGTTGCGCCGGACTGGGCCGTAGTGGACTAGGCTGGCCTGGCTGCCCCTTTAAGGCATTTTTTTTCTTTTGTTTTATTATTTTCAGAAAATTAAAAAGGAGTATGTGATATGTAGAAGGCTCAAACCATTTTTAGAAACGGTTAAAAATTCAGTGAAGGATCTCTTTCATATGAAGCCAGGTTCACCTAATATTTAAAATACTTGGCAACAAAATTACCCACCATTGCAATCGTAAAAAGAAAACATCCCGTTACAATGTATAGGTACTTGTTTTTTTTCTCTCTCGTAATTCTTTTGCGTTTTGAACTTCTAATCCCATGAGAGCTGACCAGGTGTTTTTTTCTTCGAACAGAAACATTTTACCGATACAACTAAGACGTCTGTTTTGTGCTAGGAAATGATATATCAAGTAGATTTTAAGTTTATTATTTTATCACCTGGTGCGCACGGGCATACTTACTAGTAACTAGCTGGGTAGCCCGCGCATTTACGCGGCTAGTATTGATATAAAAAATATATGTGAAATTTTCCTTTCATACATGGCGTAAATTATCCAAAGTTTAAAAAATCCATTATGGACGTGGATGAATAAGTTCACGAACCAATCATTTAATTATTTTTGTTTTTATGTGTGCGTTATACCAATATAAACAGATATTAAATCATATCCTACATTTCACACTATTATTAATCCGGCTGATTGCCTCACATCATAAGTCTAAAACTGTTGTTCACAATGTTTTTTTCTATCACAAAAAATTATGAAATCTTTACCTCCCCTATTTGAATACAATTTCAGCTTCTTCCCTAAATTTTGTGCATCCCTAAATGTCAAAAGAGAACAAAATAAAATATTTGAATTGAGTATGTACACACTTTAAGAAATATTGTACCCTACTATAGTATGCCATGCACCTCTATGTTCGAAGATAAGCATTACCGTTTTCCGTATGATAGTGCACTTATTCAGATTACTTTACGACAAAATGTCTCAACACTTCCTTTCTCTGATCCTTTCGCGAGTTTAAGGAGAGCTCAGTACCAATAAATATGTATATGTATATGTAACTAAACAACCACAGATAACAGACCTATCCTTTTGTTTTGAGCAGATATAAATAAACAACTTGAAGCAAAATCTACCTGATAACCGCCCATAACATTTTACACAAATCATATTGTCATGTATTCCACAAACTCTTATCCAAAGGGATCTGACTTCAGCGAAAAAGAACATATAAACATACAAACAATGAGTTTAGTGATTTACGTACATGACTGAAGCACTAAGCTGTTCTTTTGGAAGCTCAGGCAGTAAGGATTTGGGGTAGCAAGATGAAGTAGCAGCGACTTTATTCTCCCTTGACAAAAAATATCAGCGTAGATGTCACTGAGCAATCTGCAAGTAAATGACTCTCTGCATCATACCAAGCGAATTTACGATAGTTAGAAAATTGAAAGGCATCATTAGTGGAATTATTTCGAAATAACATAACATGTTTTATGTAGACTAAGAACAGTTCAAAAAATCCTGTTTACACGTTGTGTGTACAACTGTACATCCATGTTTCAAAGACCAGCTAGAAATATACTACTTTTCACCTAGGCTTACCATCTTGTCAATATTCAATTTCAGCCCCCATATTATTGCGACTACTGAGAGCCCTTGATGGTTAAAAAATAATATTACCTTAGTCACATCTTATAGTCATTATTGTTCGACTCACCATGACACTTTGCAGTAAGATTATTTCTTTCTTATATAAATCGGATAGTAACTCGATATTGATTAAGAATAAGGGAATGTTTTTTTACTGCTCTCCATCTAGTCCTTGCATGGATGCAGAAATTTTATTACCTTAGTCACATCTTATAGTCATTATTGTTCGACTCACCATGACACCTTGCAGTAAGATTATTTCCTTCTTATATAAATCGGATAGTAACTCAATATTGATTAAGAAAAAGGGAATGCTTTTTTTACTGCTCTCCATCTAGTTGCATGGATGCAGAAATTTTACCAGCTCCATCTTGAATCCACCCTTCCAACAGTTATACTACCAATTCATAAGCTCGTGCAAGATACTATGTAGTGCTGCAGGCTAACATGCATGGTCGTGGCTGACCCGTGCATTTGCGCGGCTAGATACATGATGTTATTTTTATCATTGTATATATATACATGCCATATTTTAGATTTTAATCTAATTTTGTAAATACGCATTCTCAAATATATAAATAAAACCTTGCGGTACAAATGCACCAACGAAATATTTGACTAACCTTTGATGTTTGTCAAGTCCTTCATATGTGAGAAAGAAGAGTCTCCGGTCAAGCCTTTGCACATGGTGTAAAGCAATGAGCAAACTCAACGTCATACACGGCTCAAAGTCGTATATTCTGATGCAGCCAGCACATCCTCGTTTGATTCGGATGGCCACGTGTTTGTGTAATTGTGTTGCTGCAGGCACGCCCGTGCAGGTCATTGCGGAGGCATGATCTAGGCTTAAGCATGAACCTTAGATACTTAGATGACGCCGGATGTGGAGGTGAAAGGCGTCCGACCTTCAGTTTCTTGAGGCTATATCAATATGTTGTTCCTGAGACCACCACGATTCTGCTCGATGGGAGTGAAGATAGTTCCCAGCAATCAAAGAATTGTTGTCTGTATAGTAATACGAACAAAACACTCTTGTAAGGGTATATCATAGCAATGAAGAGCTTCTAATAATAGTTAAGTTATTTTCTGAAGAATCACCACACTAATGAAAGCAGTCAGACCTTGACCATAGCAATAATACAGCACATATCTGCTTGTGGTTTTCAGTATACTCTAGGAACTGACTTCCTTACAACTAATTTTTGCAGAATAAATAATTAGGCTTTTTTCCACTGTACCTCAGTCAGAGCAATCGAGAGCCTAGTTTACAACCGTATCACCTGTCACTTCTTGTTAGGCTGTTCCAAATCATGAATGCAGTTTAAGTGCAGGAGCGCATCCCCTTCTGGTAGTCGAGAATCTGCGCCGGCCAGCGCAGCTGCTCCAAACCATGAGGTTTCGTTGAAGTGCAGGAGCGCATCCACTACTCCTATTAATATGTCTTTGCATCTATCCATGCACACGTGAATTAGGTTGTATGAGGTATCTATTTCGGCTAATTTTATTTAAATAATACACGAAAATTATTTAATTCCGGAAATATTACGCAAATTTTATTTTTTTCAAAAATAGAATCCAGTCGGTCGCGCCGAAGCCGACCGGCACTAATCGGTTTTGGCAAAACCGATTAGTGCTTGTCGTTGTTGCCAACGCCGACAAGTCCATGCATGCATGCATGCAGTACGTACAAGCTCGTACTTGGTGTAGCTGAGAACGATTAGTTCGTAGTCGTCTTTAGCAACAACGATTAGCTATTTTTCCTAGCTCTCGCTGCCGGCTTTTATTCCGCTGTGCATGCAACTCCTGATCCGAATTTGTTTCGCGCTCCCGGCTTTTATTCCGCCCTTGCTCTCCCGCCATATTTCTTCCGCCATAGTTCTCGCGCCATTTTGTTCCCGCCATTTTTCTCCCGCCTTTTTTCTCCCACCATTTTTCTCCTGCTCTTCTTCTCCTGGGTGAGCCTATATATATACCCCAGTAGATTTGGTGATGGAGGAGGGGTGTGGTGCGTGGTTATTTCCTCAGTCGGATAGGAACGATGTCTGGTAGTTCGGGTCCTAGTTCGGAGCATAGGTCGTGGTGTGTTTTGTATCACGCCGCAATATGGACTGAAGGTAGTATTAGGGAGGGTAGGCCCAAGAGCTGTTATAGGGAGCTAATTAGTGAGTGGGGCAACATTCGTGAGGTGGGAGAAATTATAGCCAAAAAAACCAAAATCCAGATGACCCCTGAAGAAATTAGGGATGAAATTGATGGGTGGCGGTGGAAGTGGCAGAGAATTAATGAGCTAAAAGCTATTGAGGCGGGGCTTAGGGACATGCCTATGACACCGAAGTCAAAGATAATCCATTTTTCGCCGGAGGCCTATGCATTTCACGTGAAGGTTACTGAGTACCGAATTTATATTATGTTAGAATCTAGTGTTATCGTACTAACTTTTTCCCCCTGATTTTGTGAATGTCCAGCACTGGCCTGCCGATGGACAGTTTGTGAACAAAGAGATCCCTCATTTTGGTTGGATGGAAATGCTTTTTGGCTCATGTCGTGATGGGCCTGGAAATCTCATTCACGCTGAAGCAGTGAAGAGGGCTATATCAAAGGCGAAGAGTGGTGGATCATCCAAGAAAACCGTTCAAGATGATAGTGATGATGATTTCATGCCTCCTAAACGAGCTAACTCTAGACGTAAGTTGAAGAGTGTTGGTGCATCCAAGGCTGTCGTCGATGAAAATAGTGATGACGACTTCATGCCTCCAACACGAGCACGTGGCAGAGGGAAGTGAAGTCGTTGAATCGAATTAATTATCGTTGAGTTGCATGTAATATTTGTACCAGTAGTTGTTCTATGCAGTGTTTAGAAGTAGTGAAGTTGTAACGTGGACGTGTAGTGCTGTATGTTAAATTAATTTATGCAATGTGGAAT
Source organism: Poa pratensis (assembly GCA_947311845.1). Classification (NCBI taxonomy): domain Eukaryota; kingdom Viridiplantae; phylum Streptophyta; class Magnoliopsida; order Poales; family Poaceae; genus Poa; species Poa pratensis. The sequence goes on from CAMZMU010000027.1 coordinate 87,660,302, forward strand.
GTTTCGTACATAGATAATAATATGTCTCGTACATAGATAATAATATGTGTCGTACATACGAACATAAATATGTCTCATACATAGATAATAATATGTCTCGTGCGTAGATAGACAAGTCTCAACGACGTCTGCCACGGCGCGGAGGATCACGAATATGTCCCGAAGATATCACTGACGCCTGCGTGGCCGAGGATCACGAGGAGGGGGCTGGACGGGCGGTGTCCTCCCGTACCTGTTTGGTGCCCGGGTTTGACGAGGCACTGTCAAGTCGTCGTCATCCTGTGTACCCTGTGTGGGGTATGGTGGAGGAGTCTGCTGAATGTGCGGCTGCGTGGGGAATTCTGGACTGTTGAAAATGTTCATCCAGTTGGAGATTTCCTCCCCCGCGTGAGCCCGAGCCTCCTGGTCACTCCCCCACCCTGATCCAGATCCTGACGCCTGGTGTCCGGACGCAGCCGTGTGATAGTCATAGGCTCCTACAGATGGAATCATTAGTACATAAGAAATATGCACTCCCAATTGAAATATGAAAACAATATACGTACCGTAATCCGTGGCGGGACCTCGGTACTGAGGAGGAGACTGTGGTCGATACTCGTAACTGGAAGTGGGACCGTAACCCTGCCACGCCGAACCTCCTGCCTGGTCAGGAGGAGGTGGCCTGGGCTGCGGTGACATACGTGGACGCGGCTCATGTCGGTGATGCGGCTGCTGCTCGTGGTGCTGGTACAGGAGATGTTGGTCGTCGTGCTGCTGCTCCTCCTCGTGCTGATGCTGCTCCTGATGCATCTGCTGCTGCCGCTGCTGGCGTCGTGACAGGGGGTGCGGGGGTCGTTGTACCACCGGTTGGCGAACAACGTCCTCTGTGCGGGTGCACGTGAGTGTCGCGTAGACGTCCCGTAGCTTCCCCTCAAGCCTCCTGAGAAAAGATATCGGCTCGTCCCGTGGTACCAAAAGAGGGCCAGTGGAAAGAGAACGTCCATACTGAGCGGCCTCATTATGAATCTCCTGTGTCAAATAGGCCTGACATAAGAAATAAAAAGTATTAAATATATATACGTCAAAGCGTAGCAGTTAGATGAATTAGTGAAAGGAAATGAGATATTACCGCGTGCTGTCTGGACGCAGAAGTGTCATACATCGGGTATGTATCCCACGTAGTAGGGGCAGGTATAACCTCCGGGTCAGAGTGCAGAACGATACGTATCCGTGTTCCGGACATGTACCTCTGCAAGTAGGTATTGTATAGAGTGATATCAAACCCGAGAGGCTCGACCCAAAGCCGTGTCGCCGCAGTGTCCCACTCTGAAACGTAAGGTTGTAGCCTCTGTAGCCACTCTGTCGCGGTCCGACTAACCCCTTCCTTGAGATCCTAAAAATTGGGTGAGTGTGCTATCAGTAAATATTGATTGAGTGCGAACAATTTAGGACAAAAACTACTTTCGACATACCTATGGTGCGCATCTGGCAGGGGACACTCGACTGGTGGAGGCTCTACCAACTGTCGAAGACCAAATTGCCTCATAACCCTCTGTTGAGACATCTCCTCCACGAAGACATCGAAGATGATCTTCGATTTTGTCATCCAATACGCTTGGTCACGTCTGCAGAGAGCAGAAATACCTCCGGGGTATCTTCGCGTAATGAGCTCCTCCGTGTACGGCTCCCAGATCACCGAAGTGTACATATCAAATTGCTCGTTAAAAGCAATGTAGCACTGCTTCGTCTGCTCAGTAGCAAAGTGTCTCTGCGTACAACACAAGTTATTTTCATACACGGTCGCAATAGTAAGTTTGTCGATGTATTAAATTATAACAAGATACGTACCTTATTTCGTGTATACACGGTCGCAATAGTAGGCAAGTCGATGCGGTCACCGTCAAAGATCTCCCACAATGGGAAAGGCTCTTCAGATATGGCTGGCCGTCCTATAGAGAACCTCTCCCACGACCACAGCTGCAGAAATAGAGGGCATCCGAGAATGGCTGACTTACCTGAAGTCAGCATGCAAGCGTTGCACATAGCTCGGTACGTAGCCGCTAAGACAGCCGAACCCCAACTCCTCTGTCTGATGTGCTCCGGCTGAGTAGCATCAGCGATCTCCCGTGCGAATGGGAGGTAGCGCGCGGTAATAGTGTCGACATGGTTCTCGGTGAACATCACCTTACCAAGAAGCCACATGATGTATGCCTCCAAGCTGCGACTGAGTTGTATCGGTGTCAAATGATCTGGATACCCTGGAAAATTCTGGACCTATATTCATGGTAAAAAAAATATTAGTATAACAACAAATGAGAAATAACAGATTATGAGACACATTAACTAACCTGAAAGGCAACCAACCAATCAAGCTTGGGTCCGTGAGAATCATACTGTAAAGGTGGACCAATACCCTGGAAACGGGCTATCAAATCGTCCTGCCAATTCACCGGCCTCTCCAAAGGTCCAACAGGCTGACCCGCCAAAGGTAAACCTAGCAAGAATGATACATCCTGTAGAGTAGGAGCCATCTCTCCCCAGCGAAAGTGGAACGTGTGGGTCTCCGGCCTCCATCGGTCCACCAAGCAGCTGAGTAAAGATGCGTCCATATTCATACGCGTAGAGTTTTCAGTGGCCTCTACTAGACGCGCGAAAGGTAAGAGCCCGGCCCATTTCAACCTGCGTATCCAAAAGAACATAACAATCTAGTTTAGCACACTAGCATAACAATAGAAAACATGCGTCCATAAAATAAATAAATACGACCAATACCTCTGTACCCACGCCGGGTGAATCCTCCAGTTTTCCTTAGGCGTGCGAGTGATTAGGGGCTTAAGTTTCCTTGGATTCCCCTCTAATGCCTTAGCACGGTGCCCACGATCTATGGTAGCATCAAGCAACCACATTCCCTCCATCACTGCACATATTAGAATCCCAGAGTTAGTATCACATTTAATACAAATTCAAACAATGTGACACATTTAATACAAATTTAAACATAGTTCCACACTTAATACAAATTCAAACAAAGTGACACATTAATACAAATTCAAACATAGTTCCACACTTAATACAAATTTAAACATAGTTCCACACTTAATACAAATTCAAACATAGTTCCACACTTAATACAAATTCGAACATAGTTCCACACTTAATACAAATTTAAACATAGTTCCACACTTAATACAAATTCGAACATAGTGCCACCTAGTTTCTTCCTCTCGCTCTTCGTCCTCGCCCACGCCCGTTACCCCGCGCACGCACGGGAGGTCTCTCTCCAGGAAAAGTGGGACAATCAGGGTCCCTATGGCCAAATTGGTTGCATTGAAGGCATTGCACTGTGCGGCCTCCGGCTTCGGATTCATCCATATCATTCCTGATGCGACGACACTGCCGTCTGCCTACCCATCACGCAAAAGCTCAGGAGCTGGAATGTACCCCTCTCACCAGGGGTTACAGTGTTGAAGTTACCCATTGATCGAAATCCCATCATCTCACCTGTCCAAGTATTGATAACTGCCTCTTTCATATAATATGGAGACACGAAGGAGATTGCGTTCAACCGTAACTGCCTGCAGGCAGCGAGGACATGGGAGCAAGGAAGGTGAAGCAATTTTGGTTTGTTGCAGGTGCACTCGCAAGTTGGCCAAACCTCATTACCAATCTTCACCTCATGCGTCCTCACCTCGTTTGCACATCCGAACTTGTTGTGGGCTAAGCGGACCTCAAATCTCCTTTCTTGATTCCCAACGGCAGTTACACTGTGGGAGCAACATTTTGCCAGCTTCTCATTCATGTACTTCGTAACCTTCTCACAATAAGGCGAGGTCGGGTTGTCCATCACATGCTTCTCAGCTCTTTCACGTCTATCTCTGAAATATTTCAATGTGCCATAGAAAATACCCTCCACGATGGCTGTTAGTGGCAAGGCACGGTTTCCTCTGAGGACAAAGTTGTATGTTTCAGCCAGGTTCGTTGTCATGACACCGTATCTTGCTCCATGTGTGTCGTGCAACAAAGACCACCTCTCAAAGGTTCATGCTCTATCCACTGCTGAAAAGTTTTAATTGTCCTCCCACCTCTTCTCCTAGTTCCAGGCGGGTCAAATCCGGGTAGGTCGCAAAGACCAACAGGCTCGTCCTCCTCGGCAGGTGGTCCGGTAGCTACTGTGCAGCAACAGCTTCTGCATGTGCAAGAACAGCTGCTGCTCGTGCCCTCTTCCTGTCCCGAACATGTCTCTGCGTGCACAAATCAAGTCTTTCACGTATCTTCGTGTACTTCCATTCTTGGTTCTGCTTGCAGAGTTTCTTGAATAGGTTCATCAGGTCCTTATTTCTAAACTGCGAGTAGAAGTTGGCACCTAGATGGCGCATGCACCAACGGCTCTGCATGTCATGCCATGGAGTCTGTTCCTCAGGCGCAGGATTGGTGAGTGTCTTTATCGCGTTGAGTATACCTGCATGCCTGTCATGAAGGATGCACACGTTCGGCTTATCCTTCACAACTGCTATTTTCAGTTGCCTGAAGAACCAAGTCCAACTGTCAATGTTCTCGCTCTCCACAAAAGCAAATGCGAGGGGCACAACCATATTGTTACCGTCTTGACCAATTGCAGTCAGGATCTGTCCCCTATACTTGCCTGTGAGAAAGGTGCCATCTACACATATCACCGGACGACAATGTCTGAAAGCCTCGATGCATACGGCGAATGAGAAAAACACTCGATGCAGCACCCTCACAGTTGGGAACTCTGGCCTGAACAAATCTTGGATATTTACATAGGTGCCTGGATTCCGGTACTGCAGAGTATGCAGCAGCCGGATAACAGAGTCATATGCGTCCAAATATGAACCAAATCTGTTCTCAAGCGCCGTATGCTTAGCCCTCCAAGCCTTGCCATAAGATATTTCGTACTTAAATCTGACAGCCACTTTTTTCTGGAGGGCACTCACTTCCATCGCTGCGCAGGACACTATCTCGCTGTACAGCAACCGAGCTATAAGCGTGGAAGAAAGATTACGGTGCTCTGCAGGGATATTTTCAATTCGACAGGAGTGAGGTACGAAGTCACTTATCCTCCAACTATAGCCATTCTTTGGGAGATGTCCATGCACCCTGCCGGGACAAGTTATTGTCTCGCATTCCATTGTCAAATATTTTTGACTTGACACGGTAGTTCTCATAACCCTGTGGGTGGACAATGCCCATTTAACGACTGCATCCCTCAAAGCTTGCTTGTCAGTATACAAAGCACCCTTCGCAATGTTGTTCTCATGATATTGCCATGCCGAATCATGACCATCGTTTATGGTCATCGCCGAAGAGTGGTCCTGATTCCATGCTGCAGGATTAGGTACCTCATCTTCGTTCTCTTCCCCGTCTGACTCATCGGAATCATCGCCTTCAGCACTATAGCCATCTGCATCTTCATCTTCCATCTCGTTCTGCATGTGCCCGTCTACCTCGTCGCCATCCGCCTCCGCACTGTCATATACCTCAGTGTCCCCTCCATGTACTTGACTGCTCTGCCCCGACTCGTTACCACCACCACCAAAATCAGACCCATAATTTGACATAGACATGTCCATCTCTTCACTTCCATGGCCAGGATCATAAGCACCCTCACCTTCATGGGCACTAAACTCGTCCTCAGGGATAGTGACCTCCTTCAGGGCGGTAAGAACTAGGACACAAGGAGAGCAATTCCTTTTTGCGCAGCCTTTCAACCATCGCACCCAATCAGTATCACACTCTAGTGGTTTCAAAACGAAGTAAATATTTGTCCTTGAATGGCTCCACCAAGCATGAACACTGACGGTCTGTGTCTGACTATCAAGCCCTAAATTTCCCACCAACCAATCTTTTACCTGACTTATAGACCATGTTTCAGCAGCTGGCAGGTCGACATCTATATACTGAAACTCACTCAGATCAGCTCCCGTATCACACATTTGGACTCTACCAGGACCATAGAAAAACCTGATCTTCACTAAATCAGACATCTCCGCTGACATAAATAAATATTTACCATCGTTAATATTATTCCGCATAAATAAACTCCTAAAAAATATAGCTACATTTTTCAAATTAACCTACAAATATAGCTACAATTTTTACTACCGCCACACCCTATTTTACCATCGTTAATATTATTTCGCATAAATAAACTCCTAAAAAATATAGCTACAATTTATACTACCATCACAAACTATTTTTACCATCGTTAATATTATTCCGCATAAATGAAGTCCAAAAAAATATAGCTACTTTTTTTCAAATTAACCTACAAATATAGCTACAATTTATACTACCGTCACAAACTATTTTTACCATCGTTAATATTATTCCGCATAAATGAAGTCCAAAAAAATATAGCTACTTTTTTCAAATTAACCTACAAATATATCTACAATTTATACTACCGTCACAAATAATTTTTTAACAACACACGTTCATACTACATGTAACGGATATAGCACTACAATTTTGATTAATCGAATCATACCCTAGAAGCGTGAGAGGCGACGACGTCCGGCGGTCTCGAATCACCCGCGCACCAACACGAGCAGCAGCACCACAATGCAGCCTCCAGCACCACCACGCAGCCCTCCAGCACCACCACCACCATCACCACCACCACCCGCCAACCATCACCACCACGAGCTATCCCATCAGGAGATCGGAGTTGCCCTAGCCTCCCTCAATCTTCTAGCACCGATTAATGGTGGCAAACGTGAAGATTATTGGTCTAAATGGCTGGTTTAATTTGGTTTGTGTGGAGAGTGCAGAGAGGAAAGCAAGAACTCGTATGAGTGCAGAGAGGAGCTAGCTAGAGAGGAAGCGAAGGAAAGAGAAGAGAAGGGTGCGCGTGCTGGGAGATGCTCTGCCGCTCCTTGTCGGCATCGCCGAAGCCGACAGGGCCCGCCTTATCGGCGTGGGCGAGGACGACAGGCCGCTCCGTCGGTGGCGACGCGACGCGACGCGACGTGTGCATGGCCCATGCAGGACTCACCTTGTCGGCTTCGCCGAAAACGACAACCGCCCGTACTTGTCTTTGCCAAAGACGATTAGCGGTACTCGTCTTCGCCAACAACGATTAGTAGTAGTCGGCTTCGGCCACGCCGACTGGATTCTATTTTTGAAAAAAATAAAATTTGCGTAATATTTCCGGAATTAAATAATTTTCGTGTATTATTTAAAAAAATTAGCACTATTTCGTATCCTTATACTATTTTACCATGATAAACAAACCATAAATTTTAGACTGTTATCTATTTCGTATCCTTATACTATTCTACCATGATAAACAAACCATAAATTTTAGACTGTAGTTTCGCTATTAATCACGTGATCTTACTCGGGCATCATCAGTTTGAAAGTTTGTCCAGAGCTAAATGACACAACGCAATCAGATGATCTGACTATATTGGTACTGTTATGATTCCCAAAGACAATATTATTGCTGCTGAAATTATATCAAAGGCTAAATTCAATGACTAATTTATGGATCACCCAGTAATCAAAATTTGGGAAGACAAAAAGAAGAAGCAGCCTTGCCAATGACGTCGAAGAGAGGCACCCGCGTCCGCGAGATCGACTCTGCTAGTCTGTCCGGCCACAATGGAACTTCCAATTACTGAGGCAACATCCATAAGAACGATGCTAACCAAATACACTGATGAAAGGTACAGCCAGCCGTCCTGGATACTGGATTGCATCTGGTAGCCAAGTATAATCGGAGTAGCTAGCTAGCCTTACCTGCAGGGATTGTTGGGGGTGGTCACGCACATGCTGTCGGTGAATCAACAGAACGGAACATACGTCGCCGACATGGGAGTGACGCCCCTGAGATACCTGAGTAGCGCCATCCTTGGATCAGCAGAGGACATGACGGCGGAATTTCCCTTGTACCATGCGAGAGAAGGACGGAGGCAGCGATGACGATTCTGCTCCCACATGTTTCCTATTTGCGGATTGGGGCCAGCTCTGCTAGGGATTGCGGCTTCCATGACAGCAGGCAGTCGCCGCGGCATGCAGCCTATGCCGGCATGATTGCTAAGCTTGCATAAGGTCGTTAGCTGCCGTGATTTTCGTTGCTCCGCCTCCACCTCCACGCATGGAACCGCGGCCCCTTCGCTTCAACATCCGGCTTCCTGTCCCGATCATTCGCCACCTGGTCTTGCAGATGCCGAGTGGATCCAGATCGACGCCTATATCGTCTCCAGGTTTAACTGCTTTACACGACGATCACCGCCGACTCGCCGAGGTGCTGGACATCGTGCCTCCGGCTGGAGCTGGGGCTGGACGACACCTATTTCGGCGTCTGGACAGCGAAACGTACCATCTTCCTCTCCTACCGGAACTCAGCAGAAAGCCGTCGACGCGCTCCAGCAATCTTTTGGCAAGGTTAGCGGTGGTACATGAATGAATAAGAAAACCTAGACAGAGTCCAGGTATAGTGCAACAATGTCAGGTACGGTAGATTGGATCGATCTCCTTTTTAATTTGGATGTACGGGTTGGCTGATCCGTTGTTTCCTTGATATACGTGGTTGTACGGGCGTGATAAATCTCTACCGTCTAATCATCTTAATTTTACAGTGGTTAATCTGAACCGTCAATTGTTTGTTGTTTTAATAATATAATAGATGTCGAAAAGGATGTATTTAGACATGAACATTAGTGAGGAAGTATAAAATGTTTTAGCTACTACACACATTATTTGGATTCACATTAAAATGAGTGAACATACACAATATATAAAAGTGGACATATTTAAAACATCTTATATTAGAAAATAAGTGAGAGTACTAAAAAATGGACGACTGAAGCCGCAACTATGTAGAATCAAGGGTGTGCAATGTTTTCCTTTTCTTTTTTCAACAAGGGAAATGCCTAGAAGTGCCTCAATGCGGCTTCATGAAAAATGTCGGTGGAGATACAAAATACAAAGGACATAAAGAAAACGGAAAATAACATAGTCCTCCAAAATTTTAAAAGAACCGTAAAGATTGACACGAAAAGCGATCAGGTCCTATAGCACCACCGTAGGAATACATACACAATCGACGGCCCCCATCTTTGCCACCGGGGACAAAACCACTTGGAGCTGTGAGGCGTGGAAAGCCGACAAGAATCCATCAAGGGGCCTACGAGCTGGAGGTTGAAGAAATACCATCAACGTCGTTCGGAAATGCCTCTGATCTGGCCATAGATCACAGTGGCTCGACAAGTATCTAGAGAGAGCAGATTCCTTGTGACCACCTGAGGTCATCGAACGCAACGTCGACCAATTCCCTAGTCCTTGTCGACACCGTACTAACGATGAAGAAGGAGAAGGTTGTCGCCACCGCGACCAGCCAAGCCATCGCCACAAACAAGAGCCTTATTTATGGAGTTCACAAAGGAGCTCCTCTCCACCATACTCAGCTCTGACCACCAGAACATTATCACGATTAGAAGGACTCCCAGAAAGCGTCGGATCTGGCCCTTGAGGTCCAACGCCCTCCCTACTATACGAGGGTCATGGGAGACACGTGGCAGCTTGGTATGCCGATGGTCACGCTCGACACTATTTGTTATACACAGATCGATTCGTTTCTATGAGCTCCGCGTCCAAAACACAGTACGCAAACATCACTTATGTCGAAATTTTTGTTTGCCGACCATTTTTAGCAGGCGTTAGGCTTACTGCCACATATGCCGAGTGTCACCATAAAATGCCAAACAGTTTGCGCTAGGCATGCGAGGAGTTTCCGTAGTGAATTATATGAGCACTCTTTGATTTAGTTTATAAACATAGACTGAGTCAAACTTTACAGCTGCTTCGAAACTAAAGTCTTCAGTTCTGAAAATCGTAGCACATTATCTCTCTCAAATGGCACACTGCCTGGATTAGTGCATAAGTAAACTTAGAAGTTAACAACAAAAACATTGAGTGGAGTATACTGATATACTTCTTTTCTTTGGATCATACAGATAATCTGATTTGTTTTGAATAGAACAACCCTACTACAAGTAACTACTCCACTGAACACATTATAACACAGCAGCACATTGGTCCACTATGGTTTCCTTGTAAGCAAGCGAGGGGCCCATTAAGTTGGTGAAATGTCATCTTAGCCCATTGAGCAAAACGTGGAGTAGAGGCTGCGAACTTAATATTCGACCTGCAATCGTGAAAAATAATTTGTGATTTTGATCGCATCCTTGTTCCCCTCATATAAATTGAAGGCCGCAAGGATGCGAAATCACCAACTACGATATGACGTTGATATGATACAAGATATCACACGCACACTTCCAAAATAGGTGTCTGCATTGCTTGGAACGCATATAAAATCTACATTTTGTCAAATTTCCAGGAGAAGTCCCCGCTGTACATTCACACTCATTGAGGAAACTCATTGATTCCCTTGCACGATATATAATTCTGCAGCCATTGCTCCTTGCACATTTGCCGATCCGGAAGATTCGCCATGGCTGCGATGTTGCTCTTGGTGGTCACGGTCGTCGTTGCTCTCGGCTCCGGTCGAGGAGACGCCTTCGACCCCACCCCCCTCCAAGACTTCTGCGTCGCTGACACCACATCCAAAGGCAAGGAAACGCCGTTGCTTGTGGCTATCCTGGTTCTACTAGTATTGTACTTATCTCCATTTGGTTGGTTGCAGTGCGGGTGAACGGCGTGTCATGCAAGGACCCGGCGGCCGTGGTACCGGACGACTTCTTCTTCGCCGGCGTGGACAAGCCGGGCGGCATGACCAGCAAGCGCTACGGCTTCTCGGCGTTGTCCGTGCAGATCCCTGGCCTGAACACCCTGGGCCAGTCGCACGCCCGCGTGGACGTCGCGCCGGGCGCCGTCTTCCCGCCGCACTACCACCCAGGGCGTCCGAGACGGCGGTGGTGCTGGAGGGCTCCGTCTACTTCGGCTTCCTCTCCTCCTACCCGGACAACAAGCTCTTCGCCAAGGTGCTCCACAAGGGCGACATGTTCGCCGTGCCACAGGGGCTCGTGCATTTCCTCTACAACAATGGCAGCGCACCCGCCGCGCTCTACGCCACTCTCAGCAGCCAGAACCCTGGACTTGTGCTCCTCGGAGACGCGCTCTTTGCCGGGGCTCTCCCTGATGATCTCCTCGCCAAAACGCTCCTGTCTGACGAGCACAGCGTGGAGAAGATCCGGGCAAACTTCAGGCAGTCCTGAATTTATGGACGCGCTTCCGACTCGTGTAATTTTCGTATATTCTGCAGGCACAAAATTTGTAAACATTTCCAATAAACATCTGCACGGAATATCGATATAAAATGTTGGGAGCAATTCCGCACCCCTAAAACGCCATCCCACGTTCAAAGTTAGCGTGCCGCACTGAAAATGGGCAGTTTAGTTCCCTCTCGGGCCTTTCCCACCGTTCACAATTAGCGTGGCGCACTTTTGCATTTTATCCCTCACTATTTCGGAAATCAACTCCCAGTATAGAGCAGCTCCACTTAAAATGGAGGGGTATATCTTTTTTGCCCGATTTTGCAGATATTTACGTAGAAATATCAACAAGTTGATTTACCCCTGGTGTAGCAACAAAATCACAAGTATTTCAACAACATATTTTGCTCGTGTTCAAAAGTTATACTACTGTAACAAATTGTCGCTAAAAAATTCGAAACAAGTAATGCTACCAAAAAGTGATCAAACAAAAAGAAAATGCTAGAAACTGAAGCACAATAAAAAAATATTTAAGTAATTTGTTTGCTACATATTCATTTGCAACAAATATCAACAATTGTTTTTTACAACAACCACAAGGGATGGCAACAAAGAAAACATGTGTTTGCAACATTTCCAAAAAAACACGTAAACACCATAAAAATCGAAGAAGTCACACATAGCTAACGCCTAGAAAATATTGGAACAACTCGCCTGTGATTTCTCAACAAAAGGCATCAATGTTTGGTATATTTGCAAAACACTTATGCAATGTCCACAAAATCAGAGGTAAAAGCAAAGTTGTAGCGACATCTTATGTGTGCTTTTTCTACATAATTGGTGAGTTTGTTACAAATTTAAGACATGAGTACAACTTTAAATAATCATGAGAACTCGTCGATTGGCCGTCACTAGGGAATATCTCCATCATACCTATCTTGTTCCACACAACCTAAGTCTTCTAGCTCCACACTTTCGATAAGTCATCATGTGATGACATCTACCGTGTCAACCTCACGACAGAACTGTCCGGGGGGTACCTAGGGTGATGCGTTGTCTATATGGAGGTTGAACTCAAATGTCATTTGTGGGATCGGCGCGAGAGGCACGTTTCAAGACCCATCCATGTAATGTGCCCTTTGTTTGGCCGAATCGGTCCTAGGCTGGGAGCTCACCACGAGTTCAAGCGGCGTGCAACCTCCACCATGTCCCGCTTGGGGCTGGTTAATAGGCTAAATATCAGTTGAGGCCTCTCTTTTTTTGCGAGGGTTTGAAAAAAGATTTAGCTATGTAGAAATTGTTAAACAACCATTATTTTTAGGATATTCATTAATAAGCCCCTGAGTGGGCGAAAAATTGCAAAATAACACCCAGTTGGATTGCACCCCGAGTGACCGAACAATTGCAAAATATTGCAGTTGGCTCAGATTTTTACAAATAGATCCCCAATGGCTGAAAAAACTTGTAAAATATCCGTGAGGTGCCTTGCATTTCCATATATAGGCCATCAAGTAGCTTTATAGTTGCAGAAAGAACTCCAATTTGTCAAGAATTTTCAAAGATAAGCCCTGCATGTTGGGAATACAAATTCTTCTGAGTAAAAAGGTTATATCTTTGGCATAACAAAATATGATACTACCGTTTAAAAAATAAAAGAATACACGGTTTCAAAAACCTGACCAATTCTAAGAATTACAATAATGTACTCGAAAAGTGATCAGCTAAACCTAGCTTCAAAGAATCACTGGTCTTCCGGGGAAAAAATCGACCAAATTGTGTTATTCCGAATTCCTGGTCTATTGGGAAAACAAACAAAATTGTTCACTGCAATCTGCTCCTCTTGAAGTCCGGGAGCTTGAGGGACACCGTCCGTGGCTGAAACCCGACGGACGCGAGCCTGGGCGACAGTATCATCCCGGGGCTGGGGCGGGGCGAGGGCACCGGGTCCCTCTTCCTCGACGGCGAGCCCGCGAGCCTCGGCGAGAGGTTGACGTGCTCGAGGGCCCTGGACTGGAGGTCCTGCGGGTAGTCGCGCACGCACCGAATGCGTGGGCCCGTGCCCGTCGACCACCGGCACGTCAGATGGTTCTCGCTCCGGTCGGCGACCGCCGGCGAGCGCTGCTCTGAAATATCGTTTTCTTCTTCCGTGTCGGTGGTGTGGGAGTCCACATGAGCGGCAACGTCATCCTCGGCTTCGCTCATGTCACCGTAGTCTGTCGTTCCGTGATCTGCATCGCTGGTGGGAACGTCTCCCGACTCGATTTCGTTGACATCTTCAGCAGCGGCAGCTGCTTTGTTGTTCTGATCTTGTTCAGGTTGAGTCTCAGGTTTGTTCAGCAACTGGTACTCGTCATCTCTGTCGATTGCAGATTTCTGAAAGAAATGCAGAATTGACGCGTCAGAACTCATAAGTTCAGTTCTGATGACTTCTTGCAGTAGTAGTTGTTCTTATGGAAAACAATCTAGCTAGTGACAGGGGCATATGGTCTTGCAGTTTTACCTTGACATCGGTGAGGTCGACGCCGTTCTCTTGAAGGTAGCGAATGAACCCTCGGAAGTTCTCTTCCGTTGGAAGGTAGTGACCACTGTATGGCCATATTGCCTGAAGAAATAGGACACCATCAGGCATCAGTTAGAACTGGCAAAACTCTGTTCATCCCTAACGTATGCTTATTATCGTAGTATAAAACTAGATGTGCTGCTTTTCTGCATGTGTACATACCTTCAAAATCCGGTCTTTGACCACTAATCTTCCAGCAGCTGTTATTGCTCCACCAGCTAGAAAACTCGAGTGTTGAAACGATCCTTTCTTCTTCTGCACATGGTCAAAGCACACACAAAAACTTCAGAACCAAGGCAGAGAATTGTATTGACCGTTGAATAAACGTCACCATTATCGTGAAAACAGTGAAAAAATATTTTTAATTGTACCTGGCCAACATAGAAGGCCTTGGTGGTGCTGAGGACAAAAATCCACTTGGAATCGTCTGAACTGTGCACAAGAACTCCAGTTTGTTTGAAGACCAGTTTGCCGCTCTCTACTACAACTTCATAATGCTGCCTTTCTTGCTGTAATTCAGAACAGGAAATACAGGAGTAATGATCAGGTGATGCTTTGGATATCAGCTTGCTGAAAATCTAATGTTTGCTTTTTTCTTCATGTTTGAGTCGTGGAACATACTGGTCCAAGGTACTTGATGCACTGGCTCTGAAGTTTACTCCTGGGGCACTTCTCAAGATTTATTTCTTTGCCCTCCCCAATGTCTAACCTGTTGATTATGTTGAATAGTTAACACTTTGTCAGCTCTAGGTTCTTAGTTTGCACTAATTTAAAGCCTATACCATAGGTATAACATGCTGAATTGTGCATACCAGTAAAAAAATGGTTCTGTACTCTCACTCTTGGACCAGACATCATAATAGATATGCAAATTGTGCCCATATCGATGCCTCGGATCAATCTGTCCAAACGTATAAATCGGCAACATTAGTAAACAATATGGAACAATCGCACTAGACAGTAGGAAGCTAGTACGTACTAAGCTTAATTTAGTTCCACAATTAAGTAGCATGTGACTTACAGCTTCGAGCCAGTGCTGCAATGCCAGCTTCTGAGCCTTTCCGTTTTTCGATAACCCCTTGCCAACCTAAATCACCCAAAATAAAATGTGTCATACAGCTGCAATTTCGATGAAAACACTAGGCATCACGAGCCCAGTTTGACCAAACAACAAATGTTAGTCACCTTAGCTGCCCTTGTCCTTGCTCTCGCCCACCGTGACGCTGCGGTTTCGGGTTTGTCACCGTTGAAGAATGATATCGAGCTGTGCTTCAGTGATGCAAAGTCCAGTGCTTTCCACCTGAAATGAATCAAAACATAATTTATGAATCCATCAACACCAAGGTTTCGCTTACTTCTCCAACTGATCGAGAACTGAGGAAACAGACACATACCATAATTCTTCTACGACGACCGCGCAATCAGCAAGGTTTCGCCTGGTCCGGTAACTCTTGTAAACCTTCTGAAGTTTCACGGCTGCAGCATCAAGTTCACAGTTGGGGCTGGATGAAACTTTGGGGCTCGGTGCCATGGAAAGATCAGAATTTCTCCGGTCATCGACGATATTTATCCGACCCGGCATGCTTGGACGCTCCACTGAACCTATGGCGTGTTTTCCTCTTTGCCATTCTTTGAAGCTTAGGGAGTGCATCAGTCTCCCCTTGGAGGAGAGATGGCGTTGATCATTTGCTTTCGGTGTGATGTTCTCCTCTTTTTCGTCCCAAGGAGCAGAGATTTTGTTCACCATGTTTATTCCCTGTGTCCGTGGACTGGAGATCTCTGTGCCAAGTACTTCAGACAATGCGTGACGATACAATCCATAAACTGAACCTTCGGCTGAAATTTTCAGAGATGCGATGTCAGTTCCAGGTAAAACAATGATACAAAAAACCAGCAAGAAAAAGCAAAAGAGGAACAATTCTGCTCCTTGATATGGTCAGAACTCAGACAGATGAGCAAAACACCAAATTCAAGCAGCAAGCCGACCTCGGAGGCCCAGAAAAATCCATTCAACGGATTCTGCAACTGGCACCACATCACCTTAAAACGATTAATGCAACAGAGCAGCCAGGCCTCTTAAACAGACACTTTTACGAAGAAACAAATGTCACATAGCTCCAAGAAGCTTCGAACTATAATAGATGGAAATTGCTTGCAGACAGGTATCGGAAGAAATTCTGCATTTAAAACTTCATAAAACTAGAACAAACCAAAACCAACCGCAGAAGCAATAGCCAAATGTCACAACAACCTGAAATCTCAGATAGGGCGTAAATACTCTGCCATAGCACCGCATGGACCAACTTCAATCCCAGCCCAAGAAGAAGACTCGATCAAATTCAGAACAATTCAGGTAAGAACTCCATGCTCCTCACCTGGAGAGATCTCGCGGTGGCAATCCAGGCTACAACTAGAGTCTTCTGTCAAAATGGATTATAAAGTGATGAAGGGTGTCCCCCGAATAGATAGCAGAGGGAGATCTTTTGAATTGGGTTCGAATGTGAGACGGCTGTGGGGGCTGTCGATGTATACACCTCAGGGGAGGTCACTGCTCCCTCTTATATATGTACGAGCGAAATCTTGGAGTTGGACTGGCTCCGAGAGACGTGGAAAAACTGGAATGGGCATGACCGGGGAATTTGCTGCCCAAGAAAGCCATGGCTTGGGGGGTCACTGCTGAAGTTTGCAGACGCAGCTGCTGAGCTGCAGCCTTCAACTCAACCCCGCTGAATGTTCTTTCAGCTTGCGCCTCGTCAAACGTTGTTTTTCTGAACAGGTCCTGCTTGGTCCACCTTTTCTTTGCCCTGGGAACCGAACTGTGAACGCTGGGCTGCTGAGCCGTTTTCCCAATTAAAGGAACTGCCGTACCAAAAATAAATTTCTGATTTCCAATGTTCCCTTGTGGTTTTCTTAGCCGTACGGTAAGAGCATCTGTATATGCATTTTAGGAATTGTGCTTAGAAAATTACATTTTACATCACTAAACGGTAAAAAACATGCTCCTCCAAGAGATGACCCATCCCTAATTCCCTATATGTTGATGCAATTTTTTTGGGCATGTCCATTTTTTTTGGTTTTGGTCATGTGGCTTCCCAATATCGTAATGTAAATCAAAAAGTGACCACGCGGAGCCAAACCGCACTGAAGTTTCACATACTTCTCCCTGTCTACCGCCGAAAACCACCAAAGCCACCTCCGCCAGTTCGTCGGGCCACGCCCGCTCACCCTCGATTCCCGGCTCTGATTCACGCCACAATAGCAGCCCTGCATTTTTTCCAATTTGGGACCAACCGACGCGCCCGCCCCCCTGCTATTTGCCCTACTTCTGATGCTTATCCATATGTCGGCCATCCTCCCGCCTCCGATGACGCGCGGCCGTTATTGAACCAAATCAGCCGTGCCTGTCCCCGAGCCCGAGTGATCGCGATAACTTTGATGTTGAACGAGGCCAACTAATGCTCCTTGTAAACATCTACGGCGTCCCCTCGGCCTCGACGCTACCATCCGTGATCCCTTGGCCTCAATGCTGCCGTCCGCGATCACCTTGACCTCGATGCTGTCGGCCATGGCATCCTCCAACCCTGCAAAAAAAAAATGGTGCGCTGTTTTATATCATCTGCGGATTAGAACCAATTTATGTGCCCTATAACTAATATTTGGTGCCCTGTTAAAATTTGAGGTGCATATCATCTATTGGATACGCTATATAGCTGTGAGTTTTTAATTAGCAAAATTGATCTGTAGCCATTCCCTACATTTTCTTAGATGTGTCATTCCCTACTTTTAAGTTTAATACAGGTGTAACGACAGTAACAGCGGTGTGACTCGTAGTTTAATACTTCAGTCACGAGAGGTGCAACATGTGCGAAGAAATGAAGCCGCTTGACGCCAGATTGTGGGGATGCATGCACGGTTGGCAGTCTACCATTCATGTATCCGGACTAGGCCCGTCTTGGAAGAGTTCAAAGCCAATACCGGAGCGGTGCGCGTTTTGCACCGGCACCGACTGAAAGAGGGAATGGACTCCCACGTAGCGAATGGATGTGGGATGGGCGGGCGGTGGTGGTCGACAGTGCGACACAAAAGCAGCCGACGAACGGGTCGCCGGCGTTAGACTGGGGAAGTCAAGCCCTTTGATCCGGGACCTGCATACACACGGGTAATCTTCATTAGGAGGCCATCTACAGTACAACGTAGTTAGAGGAGAGGGATGCATAGAAAAATAAGCGAGTTTTTACTTAAGGGGCTTATATTCTATTCTTCACGTTTCTAAATGTAGGATGTCTTAGTTTTTTTTGTCACATTTATATGTATCATATGTATCTACAACGTTTGAGTGTGTATGTTCACTCATTTTAACCCGTATGTACACAACATGTGAAACACTTAAAACATCATATATTTAAAAACGGAGTGAGTATACAAGATGCATATGTGCTTAATTAAGCACCTCTACTACATATATAAGCATTTGTGCATGCTTAGAGAAAAAAACATATTCACTTTCGTGGTTTATTTTGTGCATTGTGGATGGTCTTAGAAGTACCGCTCATGCCCTTTTTTCTTTTACAAACTCGCCATTTTTATTTTATGATCTTGTATCCTAATCAGAAAACACTTCACAAGGATTATGCAATAACCAGTTTTAGTTTAGCTGCAAATACTCTAGAAAGACCGGAGCAGCGAATATTTTATACGTATATAACTTGCATGCTTACCTGCACAATTGTGCTTCTGGATTTAATATATTATATAAATTGTTAAATTTTAGTTCGACGTGACTATAAATATGAGTGTGAAATAATAACTGAGAGTATTATAGAAAATCTATGATGAATTAGATAATACTATTTTCCTATCCCAATTTAATATTTTAAATATACTAGCGGCCAATGTTTTAAAAGTTTGTTGCTCGCTTTTTCCTTTTATTCAAAAGGAGGGTATTCCATTTGATATGTTATCCTTAGTGGAGCAACAGCTCTTTTGATACTTTTGAAGAGAGAATTTGTTTTAGAAGTCCTTTTGGGAACTTTTAACCAATAACTAAAACTAGATTGACCACATATTTTGTTATTTTCCTCCATCTCTATCGCCATCAGCGGTTTTGTATTTACATTATTTGATTAGCGCAATGACATACATCCGAATTTCTCCAGACATGCATGCATGTTACTCTAATTTACCTGGCCTCATTCCCATCTAATATATAATTTATGAGAACCATGGCATAGCCGGGATGGTAGGCATGGGTTGATGCATGCCTGCCCACCTGGGTTCGTGCCCCCGTGCTCGCAAACCCAACGTGTACTCACCAGTGCTCTCTCGCACTCTTCTTCTTCCAAAAAACGCCTCCGGCCTCCTCCCGGTAGGAAATCATTTTTAATATATAATTTATCCATGATGCATGCTAATAAAAAATTGCATAAATATTATCCCATAGGCCATAGCTCATTTAGGGGCAACAATTTTTCTCTATTAGATCTACAAATATGATATCTATTTTCTACATGATTTTTTTTAATATTTCCAGTGGTTGAATTTTAGCAACCAAAAAATGCACTTTACGAACAAATTTAGATTGTTTTTCCCTGTTGTTTTTAATTATATACTATAATTGATACATGCTTATATTGTTTTTAGGTAATGTAAGCCTATACCCTATCTTTCACATAAGGCAAACTTGAGCACAAATGACATCCTATTTTCCGATGCTCTCTCTCTCTCTCTCTCCCTCCCTCCCTCTTAAGTTTTTGAAACCTATAAAATATGTGGTAATTGGCATCAGGTTTTTCCCAATTGATTTTATTTTTAGGCGGATGTGTCTCAAACACGCTTTGGATGAGAAAAGAAAACCCCGATTGATATTTTTCATTTCTTTTTACTACATCTACCATTGCTAGTTATATCTACTGTGTATTGACTGCAATCCAAATGGGCCTATACAACAGAAGAGAAAGTCTTAGTAAGATTGTGGTTTGATTTTTAAGAGAATGACTTGACCTACTAGAATTCAAAGTAGTCCTACTCCCGTGGAGGACATACTAGCCTTCACGTCCCGTGCCATGGCCAAATGGTGGGTGACCTAAACTTTGCAATAAAAACATGTTACATCACTTGATGCAGAAGCTGGGGTATGGTCTTGTCGATTGAAGCCCTTTGGCAAAAAAAGGTTTGTCTTGTGCGTGCCATTATATTTAACCCTGGCAGCCGCCCACGCTGGAAAGATAGTAAATCAGCCACTGACGGTAATGCCATCACTAACTTCCATGACTATTTCGTTGTTGTATGGTCTAGTCGATCGAAATAACCGAGAAACATGCAAAGAAGATGACACATTTATATTTCATAACAGGTTCAGCGAACAAGCTTGCAACTTGCAACCCACGGAGCCCTTCTAGAGGATCTATGCACTTGCCATTGTTTAATACAGACATATTTCCTGGCCTGTCTCAGGAGCCGCCAATCAAAATGGCGACATGCCCCCATATATCAGGGCACTCTCCCCTGCCAACTTTGTCCACATGCCATTTTCACTCTCAGGGATTCCGAACATACTGGTCTGATTGGCGGACACAGTGTTTTGACGACTTATGGGTCTAGATACACTCGTTATAAAATTCATTTCCAAATGTAAGAATAATATCAAATAATAATTCAGATGTACATCTGGACATTCTATATTCGCAAAATAAAGTTTCACGGGAAAAAGACATTTTTGTTGTATGTGCAAAAAGAGAAGAAAAAAAGTCGTACAGACTCATTTTGGAGCACATGAATTTGTTTTTTTTTGTGTGGCCCACAAAAAATATCATTTTTTCGTGAAACTTTGTGGATGGACTTAAAATATCCAAATGTACACCTGATATTTTATTTGAATTTTTGACATTTTTAAACATATGCTCGTATGACCCAAAACCGATTTCTGCTGATTGGCCTAATACACTGCTGATTTGATCCATTCACATGCCATAAGCTCTTAATTTGATCGTTCCTTTTTTTTAGAGGGTATGCAATTGCATACCTAATTTATATAGAAGGTTAAGACATTACAACATCGACAGTGTAGTACAGACACTAACTGTCGAACTCCACACTCACACCTACGGCGATTACTCGATATATAGATCTCCAGCTCCAGCTCCCGCGGCTATCCACATCTTGAAGTCTTCCATAATTCTTGCCGCAAGGACATCTTCATTGCATTGTTGCCTCACGTTGCCGAAAACCCTTGCGTTCCGTTGCTTCCACACACTCCAGTTGACTAGTGTCACCAGGGAATCCACAGCTTTCCTCTGTTTGCCTCTGAACCTCGATCTAACCTCCAACCACCAATTTTCCAATGTGTCCCTCGCATCTGGTAGCTGAACTCTGAACCTGCGAGAGCAGTTCCACCAAACCTGCCGTGTGTATACGCAGCTCGCAAGGAGGTGATCCGTGCACTAGTGGAAACAGGGCCTCTAGTACCGGGTGTCCACCCGGGACTAGCAAGGCGACACTAGAGCCCCCCCCCCCCCCTCTAGTACCGGGTCCGTTACGACCCGGAACAACAGGCTCCCACGTGGCCGCGGGGGCGCGGGCGTGGTGGAGGACCTCTAGTCCCGATTGGTCATACGACCCGGGACCAAGGACCTCACACGTGGCAGCCTGTAATTTTTTGTTTTTCCTCCCAATTTAATATTGAAATGGTGCAAAAAATATGCATTTACTTAATTAAAAAAACAGAAACTACATATAACATATCAAAATGTTCATAAATAAAAATATGTTCACGTCTATCCGGTTACATGGAGGTGTTCATAACCGGGACTAGAGCCCGTCTATTCGATTACACGTGTGTGGAAGGAGATCATAACCGGAACGTGAGCCCGTCTATTCAATTACACGTACGGAGATCATAACCGGGACTAGAGCCCGTCAATTCGGTTACACGGGAGATCATAACCGGGACTAGAGCCCGTCAATTCGGTTACACGGGAGATCATAACCGGGAGTTCACCGCCCTTCTCCATTGTATGTTCCGTTTGTAGGTATGACATCGCTGAGCAGAAACCCCGCAAGTTTTTCTGCTAGTGCTTGAAAGCGCTTCTTTAGTGGTAGTTTCCTCCACATTGAATCCTTCACGTATAAGAAGGAGATCAATACGAATATCAATCATGAGTAACAAAAAATATGAATGACACTGAAGACAATTGTTGGTAATAAAATAAAATTATGGATATATTTGTTCACGTATGTCCACATATGTCGACGTATTTGCGTTTCGCTCAGTGACCGCATGACGAATCCACTCGCAAACGTAATATCCACAGTAATTGGTCCCTTGTAGTTGCCTCTCGATGTGCTTTACGAGAATAGAATTCAATCAAATCATAGTCAACATATAGTGGTATTGAAAACTATAAATAAAGATATGCGCGAACCTAGCTAGACCGTACTACCTACCTGTGGGTGAATAAAAGTCAGCTCATCTTCAAATGAACCTGAACCCTTTGTCCTCGCTTTGAATTGTTTCCAAACCCTGCCCGGCCAAAAAAAGAATAAATGAGTTATTAGTTACTTTATCTCTGAAATCAATAAGAGAGACTGATATAGTGCGGTAATGTTTGAAATTACATTTGGAGCGTATCTAGAATGCTTTGGTAGCTCGCCTCAGCCCAGTCCAATGAGTCGTAGATTTGAACTGTTGATTTATCAACTTCAATGACTAGCAGAATGTAATGATCGCTCTGCATGATTATATACACGTCAGTAACTCATCAGTTACACTTAATTTGTACAAGCGAGTAACACTCTCTTACCTGAAGTAGTAAGGAAACATTATCTGCACCTTGAAATGTAGCTTCATTAGGGCATCTAGCAAGTTCTTCTCAGGTACCCCTTCATCACGCCACAACTGTAAAAGTTCATCAACTAATGGCCTCAGGTAGACATCAATATTGTTACCGGATTGCTTCGGGCCTTGGATGAGCACTGGCATCATAATGAACTTCCGCTTCATGCACAACCAAGGAGGAAGGTTATAGATACATAGAGTCACAGGCCAGGTGCTATGACTGCTGCTCTGCTCCCCAAAAGGATTAAAGCCATCCGTGCTAAGACCAAACCTTAAGTTCCTTGGGTCACGTGCAAATTCCTTGTACTCTGTATCGATTTTTCTCCACTGTGACCCATCAGCCGGGTGTCTCAACATCTCGTCGCTCTTGCGGTCTTCTTTGTGCCATCACAACAACTTGGCATGCTCTTTGTTTCTGAACAAACGTTTCAACCGTGGTATTATAGGAGCGTACCACATCACCTTGGCAGGAACCTTCTTCCTGGCGGGCAGGCCCTCAACATCGCCAGAGTCATCTGCTCTGATCTTATACCGCAATGCACCGCATACCGGGCATTCATTCAAATTCTCATACTTCTCACCGCGGTAGAGGATGCAGTCATTAATGCATGCATGTATCTTCTGCACATCTAATCCTAGAGGGCAGATAATCTTCTTTGCTTCATACGCACTCTCGGGCAATTCGTTACCAGCCGCCAGCTTGTCCTTCACTATTTTCAGTAAACTCCCAAATCTCTTGTCAGATAAACCATTCGCTGCCTTCCATTGCAATAATTCCAGTGTGGTACCGAGCTTTGTGTTGCCATCTTCGCAAGTTGGGTACAACTTTGTTTTGTGATCCTCTAACATGCGCTCCAACTTCAACTTCTCAAGTGTAGTTTCTGCTAGGGTATGTGCATCAACGATGACCCCACGTAAATCATCATGTATGATGGGATCATCTGGTACCTCTTCATCATCAGCTTCCCCTGTTGGGTTACCATCATATTCAGGGTACATGTAGTTGTCATCGTTCTCTTCTTTTTCGTTGTCTCCCATCATAACCCCTTTTTCTCCGTGCTTGGTCCAACAATTATAGCCGGGCATGAAACCAGAAGTTATCAGGTGGAGGTGAATTCTATCTATATTAGAGTAATCTTTCTCATTCCGACATTTACTGTATGGACAACACATAAAATCATTCGGCCCCTTGTTATCCTTAGCCACATTGAGAAAAGATTGCACGCCATCCATGTACTCTTTAGTGCGTCGGTCAGCGTACATCCATGGATGACTCATCTGCAAATCACCGCTAAAACCCATTACGGTAAACCAACATAATAGGAAACCGACCATATTCATTAATACAAGTTCATCACATTAAAACCAAAGTAGAGTAGTGACCAAATGTAATACATAGTTCTCATAAAACATAAATTAATTGAAACTAGCTAGAATACAACTATCTAAAGAATTTAAATCCAACAACAAATGCGATCAGAATCGCAACTAAGGTAACTATTGAACCAACAGCATAATGATACCAAGCCTCTTGACTGATGACATAATTTCTAAAAAAATTAATCTTGACGCGCATTGCATCCATCTTCGTCTCGTAGGTAGCGACGACGTCGGCAAGCTCGACCCCGTGAGCATCATCGATGTCGGCAATCTTGAAGTCCAATTCCATCTTCTCTTCTAGGCATTGGAGACGAAGATCTTCACTTATCTTCAATTTTGCTCTCAAATCGTCATTTTCTCTTTTGAAATACTCGACAAAAGGGTCGAGCGGAATTTCCGGTTCAACTACCTCCTAAATAAAAATATATCTACGTCAAGTTGGTCGGCATGATTGTTATAAACATGAAACAAAATAAATAGTTAAAAAGATATACCGCATCCGAATCATAGACCGGACGAGGGACGATGGGGACGGATATCAAAACCATGACACTATACATATAAAAAATATAAGAAAATTATACAAGAAAAAAATAAATATGCATTCAAATCATACAAGTAATTTTTTTAAAATAAAAGATAAAAAAGAGGCTCACCGAGGTGGTGCCGGTCACGGGACGGCGGGGGCTATCGACGGCGGTGAGGATCAAGACGACACTAAAATCCACAAATCATAAATTAATTTGAGCTCAAGAAACATATAAAAATATGAACTACTTAGCTTAGTCATTTCATCAAACACCTAGGTAGCACTACAAAAATGAAATGAGCTAAACTTGTATGGAAATGGCTAAAATTCAGCCGCCGGGTGAAAGGATCAAGTGTTGCTAACCCTTGGAAAGATGGGTGCCGTCTATCTTGACAAATCTTGGAAAAAAATGGGGTTACACTTGAGCTTGAGAGAGGAAACAATGGAGATGAGCTTGAGAGTTCAAAAATGGTGGCTGGCCCGGGGTGAGAGATGATATAGCGGGACCTCTAGTCCCGGGTTGTACCACGGCCCGGGACAAAAGGTCCACCCTCCAGTTTCCGCCCTGCCGCTGACTGCCTCGGTCCCGGGTGGTATCACGGCCCGGAACTAGAGGTGCCCTATGACCCGGGACCCGACCTGCGCAGCGTCAGAGCAGCTGGCCCGGTAATAGTTCCCTCCTCTAGTACTGGGTTGTACCACGCCCGGGACTAGAGCCCAACACCCCTCTCCACTAAAGGTCCGATTTCCACTAGTGGTGGTATCCAGTTCCTAAAGACAAAGGTGACAGTTGTCCTGTTGCTCCTGTAATCCATGCCTCACTCGTCGATCAGATGTCCATATGCGGTATTTCAACGCCAACCATATGAACATCTTGCATTTGGGTGGCGCCCAGCACTTCCACACTCCCTCTGCTAGGGCAAAGAGGGTCTGCCCCTGCTCCTGCAGCAGCCTCCTATATGTTGAGCTGGCCGAATATCTCCTTGTAGTCGACGCTGGCCAACCATATGATCGTTCCTTTGATAGGAGTTTGACTCAAATTCCTAATTTTGCACGCACATATATCAATGATATATACTATAACAATGCAATTTGTATAAGGTGAACACAACACTTCATAGAAAAATCAACACCAAGCTACGTGACCTATGCAGTTTGTCCAAGTAATCTAATGGGCACGAGATTGATCTTGTGGCGTTTTGGAGGCGAAGGCTCTAGGGTGCTCATTATTTAAAAGTTCAAACCCTCCATATTGAAGTTTATAAAAATCCGGGAAATAATGCTAGATGTAACAATAATGTGATCTAAAGTGTGTAGAAGCTAATCCGAATTTCATTTTATTTTAGGCTGGAAACGAATGACAAATCGGTAGATCTGGATCGACAAATAGTACACGTTTTTACTTGAAACTTTTTCAATTTGTCATTTTTGTGTAGCTTAGAATACTACGGATTTTGCACACTTGCAGAATTCGACATTATCTACACCTACCATTTGTTTTTCTATTTTTTTTAAAACTTAAACATGTTGATTTATTTTTTTAAGCGAACTTGAACGAGTTTGGGCTCCGTTTACACTTTCGGTACCAAAATTGACTTTAAATTACTCGGCGCAGCGGGAGGGCAGGAACTGAGAGGGGTGGATGCAAAATTCTTCCACCTGAATCCATTTGTTTGTGAAACAAGATTTTTTGGTTCTTGTTACCTTGTCGGGCTTTCCCTTCAGATGAAATAGATAACGATGCGGGGTTGTCCCTTCAATTTGACATGCACACGCAAGATGACACGATTCCTCTATTGACGCACGCCGTGAGCTGTTCTTGTTTTCTGCCTCACGATAGAGACTAATGCATACAAACAAATTGGTCTGTAAGCGATTTGTACGTGTCATCTTTGATCACAACCACCTCTCTGTTGTTAATTTTCAACTACACCTACACCTATGGTTAGCGTAGGAACCGCAAATGACGAGCAGCCAGTCGCCACGCGGGCGAATTAGTTTAATCCATGCATGATTAGCTTCCAGCAAGCTGTACCGAGCTTCACAGAGAAGCTAGCTCAATTCCCAAACTAGTTTAGACTGCAAATTCAGAAACCAAACCATATTTGGGAAGATAGCTTCATGTAAAAGCTCCGAAAAACTGGGTATATGGTTAACCTTTTCTTTTTTTTGGCTTTGCCTTACAAGAAAGAAAAAAGGTGTTTTTTGTTTTGATTGGATATTGCTGCATGATGGCATAAGCCAAAAGGCAAAGCTAAAAATAACCTATTTAGGTGTTTTTCAATATCTTATAAGGTATTTCTGTTTTTCAACTTGGAAGTACTTAGTAGTAGGTAAGAAAAAAAGTAATAAATGATCTTGAAAATGTAAATGTAAACCAAAATAACTAAATAGAATACATAAATAAATATTCCAAACCCTTGTATATACAAACACGAATCCAACATAATTATAGGAAGAGAAAAATATAGCTACCCGAAAATAGAATGAAAACTATTTGTTCCAAATACACAAACTTTTTCTAGCCTAGTTGCGTGCACTATGCTCAGAAGCAACAAGTCATAGGTTCCAACCCTCAAGCCCACGATTTTCCTTCTTAAATGATAACAGAAAAAATCACTCTTTTCTGCATAGATCTAGCTGGCCCACAAAACCGAGTAAGAGTTGTGACAAAATTCTTGATGTTAGCACACCCAATTTGTATTGGTGTCATATCAATGTTTGCTTAAAGATGTTCATGAGATTTTTGTTGAGTTGGCATAGAAAAAAGGGAGATGCATGGAATTTAAAAATCATCCCCGGCTGACACGGATCCCAGCTCGACGGTGAACGGGATAATTGCGGCATACTCAAAATTTTGATCAGAACAAATATATATCTCTTATAAAATAAAACCCCTATGACATTCATTTGCAAATTATCCACCTCATTCATCGTTTCAACCATCCAATTGTCTACGTCAGTCCTACTAATATTTATTAATGATTGAAAGAACGAGATATAGGGGTTGGGTATGGTAAAAAAAGGGTGCGGGTGAATACGAGTTATAAATTTTTACTTCACTACAGGAACGATACTCTGTGCGGACGGCCAGGATCTACGCCGGCGGTTTTTTGTCAGGGCCGTCAGCGTAGACGTCGACGCGGCCAGCCTGACGACGTGGCCCTAGCTCGGCGTAAAGAAAGTCGTCGGTGGCTACCCTCGGCGTAGACCTCGCTAGGCCCTCGGCGTAGAGTAAGATTAGAATCCAGGCGTAGTTGTAGCCTTACCTACGCCGATGGCTGTCGGCATAATGGCCATGTTTTTTAATATCTTTATTTTTTATGTATATATCTACGTGGAGGTGCTATGCCGAGCGCTTTGTCGTCGGCATATGAGCTGCCAACGTGGCCTTTCATGGGGCCCACCTGGCATGCGCCGACAGCCTATACGCCGAAGTCTAGGCCTGGCCGTCGGCACGCAGTATACGCCGACGATAAAACTGGCTGTGATGAGGGCATGTTTTGCCGAGTAACTTACGCCGATGGGTGCCGTAGGCGTAGACTGTGCCGACGGCTTTGCTGGTTGTGCCGACGGCTAAAAGCTGTCGGCATAGAGCATGCGTCGTGTAGTTCTTCCATACAATCTGATCAAACATAAAGTTCAGAGAGAGATATGTGGGAGACCTCCCCTCTCTCCCGCGACCGCTCCCGCGTCATCCCCCAGGGCGGCGCCGGGGCGAAACCCTAGCGCCGCCGCAAGCCGAGCCCCGCGCGGCTCTCCTGCCGCCGTTGCCGCTGGCGTGGGCCACGGTGGCGGCGGGCCCGAAGCCAAAGGCGGAGGGGATGGGTGGTGCACGGCAGAGAGCTTCTTCGGGCAGCTGGGGCGGCGCCGGTGAGCTCGACTGCGCGCGGCGGCCGGGGCGGCGCCCCTGGCTGTGAGGCGGCAACTGGCTTTCCCTCGTCGTCCTCACTGGTGGTGAATGGAGCCGGTGAGTCGTGGATCTGGGATCCCGCCCAGATACGTCGTCGACTTGGCTCCGGCCTCTCGACAGCGCGGTGGGGGCGCGGAGCTCTTGGTGCTTGGCGCTCGGCAGAGGTGGAGGCGTAGCCATGGCGAGATGCCGGCGCTGTGCGGGCTCGCTGGGCCGCGCAGGCCCGATCTGGGCTGGCGCGGGCCGCGCCCGTTCCGGCTCTATGGCTACTCGGCAAACTGCACTGGTGGAGTGGAAAGTGACGTCGACGACGACGACATGGAGCTAGCTGCTGCGGTAGTGCTACGGCTGGGTGGCGGCCAGCTGTGCTCTCCGGCGAGTCCGGCGACAATTTTGTGGATTGTGTGCAGTTGTGGGTGATTGGTTGGGTGTGCGGCATATCGGACGAAAGTCCTGCACAACTTCTGTTGGTGCCGGCGACGATGGCGCCTTCGGGCGTCGTTTCCCTCCATGGAGGCGTCGGCGTGAAACGCCGGCATCCCCCATCATCGTGGTGTCTGTTCTTCGGGTGAAAACCATGATCCGGCCTCCTGGATTGGCGATGGCGGCGTCGCGACGTTGCTACTTTGTTGAAAGCGTCGCTTTGGAGACATGACTTTGTGCTGCACACGTCCATTGGTGCCGCAGCGGTGTCTGTTCAAGCCATGAGCCCTAGGGCGCAATGTACGCCTGCGCCAGTGTCTCCAAGATGGCCACTTCCTCTAGACTAGTCAAGCCTGCCTCTCGCCAGCCAACTCTTCTGGCATACAAGGGTGGAGGTTTCTTTGGCGCGGTTAGTCTAGGTTTAGTGGGTTCTTCGGAGGTGGTTTGGTGTGGGTCGAGACGCGACCTCTGTGTTCATGTTGGGCATGGCGAGTTCTGTTGTTTTAGGTGTCGTGTGGGTGTTGGCTAATCCCTGATTAGCACCGATGCCGAAAGGCATTGTAGCCATTCTTTGGCGTTTTCTCGTAAGCTTAATAAAGATAACGCGCAGCTCTTTCTGCGGGTTCTTGAAAAAAATAAAGTTCAGAGAATATACTAAAGAACTAGAATTGGAACTACAGCACAACAACAGATAACGAAGCAGTAGATACAAAATAAAAAACAACTAAATTAAATTCGTATACAAAATAAAAAAACAACAGATAATGAGACTTTTCATGTGAGACGGAATGGACGCACCGTCGGGTCGCACAGCGGGGAACAACGCGTCTAATATGGTCTCTCTCGCCGACTCAACTCTTCATATGTGTGCGCGTCCTCGTCTGAATCGTTCAATTCATCATCAAATTCTGTTTGGTTGCAGCCTGCGACCATACCAGACCAGACAGCTGTATAGTTCCCTGGCGACCACTTTGGCTCGTACTAGCAGCCATATATGCATGCAGAAGGCGCCACACTGAACTTAGAATTTAGACCAGTTCGTGGCGCGAAAAGAGTGGAGAAAGACCGATTAGACCACTTCAACTTCACACTGGTACTTGCGATACTCATCAACAGTAGTCTTCAGCATCATGAGCCGTCAGCTGACCCATCATCAACTACATTTTCAAGATAACAGAAGATTTTTTTTCTTTGAAGGAAATACAGAAGATTTTATTGTTTACTCATCGCGCATCAAATCGGATACACCCACATTCTGATTAGTGTTCAGCATCTACATAAACATGTGTAACTCTGAATGATATTCCAAACAAAAACAACAAGGTTCACAAAACAGAAGTAAATAAGAAGTACAATGCCTTCAGCACACCAGACGATCCGCTTCTTGGGAACAGAGGAGGAAGAGCCAAAATGCTGCCAATTACCCAGAAAGTCCTTCCCCTGGTGTCATTTCCAACTCAAATATTTCTGTGCTCAGCCTCTATGATCTGATGTTACACCAGAGCACAACACAAGATGTTAATCACGATGAGTCGAATAAACGCAATCTTATTAAGAGGAAATTCACTCCACATTATAACCATTTCATGCTCATCAGTAGATGCCCAAAAGATATTATAACCATTCCATCCTCGTCAGTAGCTGCCCAAAAGACTCGGAGCTAATCAGATAACACATTCAAGTTCACATAAATGTCATAGAAGACTTAACATATCGATTGCAGTGCAGAATTCTTCATGTTCTGCAGCAAATACATTACTAAGTAACTAACTGGCATTAGAGCGCGTGTAGCCACAAAAGCGACACTAGTAGCATCAAAAGGAATGATAATTTCCTGACTCCAGAACAGCAGCCGATTCTATCTAATCAGATCCTATAGGCCTATGGGGTAGGTATTAACACAGCCTGGCTTTAGGAGTGTTTACTGGAAGCATTGCCTTCATCTTGCTCAGAAGAAGAAGAAGAAGAAGCGCGCTTCTTGGGGCAGTTGCGGTAGTCGTGGCCAAGTACATATTCCTTACAGGACCTGCACAGCCTTGGAGTTTTTTGTGGCTTTGCCTGGTACACACAAGCATCTAGTCAGTACATAAATGAGTGGCAAACTGTTATTTATAAGAGGCAAGTTGTAACTGGAAGATTTGCTGGCAACAAAAGAAAATGCATCCACGACCAATACTTGCAGCTTCTAAAATTTGCTCCGTTGTTAAGATATGATCATTATATATCAAAGATAATGAACTCAAGTCTTCCTGCAGGAAGACAAAGATATGACAGAATTCATATTCGCCATTGCTGAAATTAATTTGCTTACAGTCTTCCTGCAGTGCTCGTTCTCAGCTCTCAAGTCTTCGTTCTGCTTCTTCAAGGACTCGATCTCCTTATCCTTCAGATGTAACTCAAGTTTGAGACTCCGAATCTGCTCAGCCTCGAGCTCCTTCGCCTTGCGCGTGAGCTGCTGCCGCAACATCTCATTTTCAGCTCTTAGACACTCGCCTGCATTCATAAAAAATAACACTGAGAAATGGTATGGTGAAACTGAAATATGTAGTACTAAGAGCGAAATATCATATAATCGTCCCATCCTCTACAAAAACTTCTATTTTACATCAGAAAGAAAAGAAAAAACAGTCTAGCAGGTCCGATTAAAGCTGCCCATCCCATAAATTTACACGGTCCTCTAAAAACACTCACTTGTCCAGACGACACAGGGCAGAATATACAGGGTCATGTATCCCACGGAAAATAGGCGCCACAGAACTTTCACTTCCTACTGCTTGAGCTTGCCACGTCCCAAATCAAGCTCGAGCACTCCCGAATCGAGCACATTGCCCATATCTATCTTCTGAATCAAGCACGTCCATGTCCCCGTCTCGGCGGCCATCGAATCTTGATTCGCACGGAGGCGCTGCTCTCGTGGTCGGAGCAGAGGGGGATGAGGCGCTGAGGGCGGCAGGAGGCCGCGGCACTAAACGAGGCCATGGGGCCCGAGCAGTAGGTCACAGTTGCTCTAAGAGATGATCTTCATATACCTTAACCTTTATTGTACTGGATCCCTGTTCCAGTTGTCGCGCTCCTCTATATATAAACATTTTATTTCCACACCACTAGAAATGCAATCAATCTCATGTACAAGAAAAAGGCAAGCATTCTACTCATGATGAAACTGCATCAGAAGACATGGGCATTGTGCTGTAAGTACCAACTGCAACAAGTGGTAATCGATATTTCTTTATACCGTGGCCATTTTTGTCATGGGTCTCAGTTCCAGTAGTCTGCGGTTTGCTGTGAGTCACGGTTGCTTTCCTCTTCCTCCCATGCATAAACCCACCTGGAGTCTGAACATTGCCATCCTCAGAAACCTCCTCTTCTGCATTTCAACAACAACCCATTTAGAGCACCACTCAGGATATACAATAGATAAAGTATCAATTCCACTGAAGATGGAACTGTATGTAAAGCATCAATCATACTCTGTAGACTGCAACCAGAGCTAATTAGTACCATTTATTAATTTCCATTTAGCGTGTAGTAACTGCCGGGATATTCAAAGTTGGGATGAAGCAGCAGCAGTGCCATATCTAGAACTGATGTTTGTCTACAGTTGTGTTGCCAGAATACTCTGTGTAATCCCGTTGGCTTATCGTGGATTAGGATTCAGAATACGGATTCAGTCCAGACAAAACCCTAGGTCTCCCTGTGGGTGACTGAACCCCCAAAAAATTCCCCATCTACCAAGGATTCTAAAATGGGCTTGCGATTCTCTCGAACCGGTGGAGCCAGACGAGAGATCCGCCAAATCGAGAATCAAAGTAAGAGCTGATCGTTCGTGGCGAGAATAGAAGTAATTACCATCGCCATGGTGGTTAGCGGCGGCGGCGCCGCTGCTCTGCTCCTCGACGCGCGCGTGGGCGGCCGCCGTCATCTTGGCGTCGCTCTCGCTCGACGCCACGCCGGCATTCTGCTCCTCCTCTTCCGACACCCGGTCGAAATCGAAATCGGAGTCGGTTGCCACCTGCGGCTCCTCCTCGTCTGTATCCTCGTCGACGGTGACGCCGTCGTTGAAGGTATCCGGCTGTTAAAATAGGTCTATCGTGTCATGTACATGTATGTATTCGTATGTAACTTGTATTATGCTGATCATATATAAAGGAAGACGTGGAGAGGCATTGCCCCACGGAAACCCTAAACCTATTCACTTTTACTTGGTATCAGAGCCAACCCTAGCCGCCGCCGCCGCCTCTCCCTGTCCGCAGCGCCGCGCCCTTGTGCCGCCGCCGCGATGTCGTTCACCTCCGCGTTGACCGCTGCGATGGTCTCCAGCGATGCCCTCACCGCCTCCGCGCCTCTCGCTGTGCCCACTCCACCCATCGCTCCACCTTCGGCCTCGGCGGTCGTCCCAACAATTCCGTCCATCGCGGTCGCCCTCGACCGCAGCAACTTCATGCTATGGAGGGCTCTATCCCTCCCCAACTTCGCCGGAGTTCGCCTCCATGGTTTCCTCGATGGCACGGCAAAGGCGCCGTCGCCGACCGTGACGACAGGCACCGGCGATGCTGCTCGGACCGTGTCCAACCCCGAGTACGAGCAGTGGTGGACCCTCGACCAGAAGGTCCTCGGGCATCTCCTCGGATCCATGCACGTGGAGATCTCAGCCCAGTTGATCGGCTGCAAGATGGCTGCTGCGGCATGGGCAGCCGTGCATGCCATGTTCGGCGCGCAGAACAGCGCGGTGTTCGGAATCTCCGGCGTCAGATCCAGGCGCTGCGGAAGGGGGACAGGCCCGCTGGCGAGTATATGCAGAAGGTGAAGGCACTTGCCGACGCCATGGCCGCCGCCGGCTCTCCACTTCGCGATGACGAGGTCATTGATTACATGCTGACCGGGCTAGGTTCGGCGTTTAACCCCATCGCCGCCTCGATGAACTTTGCGGTCGCCCCGGTCACGCTCACCGCGTTCTACTCTAGTGTTCTTCACTACGAGGCTTTACAGCAGC
This sequence comes from Poa pratensis, assembly GCA_947311845.1. NCBI lineage: Eukaryota > Viridiplantae > Streptophyta > Magnoliopsida > Poales > Poaceae > Poa > Poa pratensis. The sequence continues at coordinate 87,694,113 of CAMZMU010000027.1, forward strand.
AGCAATCGGAGACCGAGGACTGGGCTTCCTCGGCCAACGCTGCTTCGCGTCCGGTCTACAACGCCAATCCGGGACGCGCGTACGATGCAGGTCGCCCTAGTGGCGGCCGCCCGGCTGGCAATCCCGTTCAGCCAGGGCCTGGTGGCTATGGCCAAGGCGGCCAAGGTCAGGGTGGTGGCGGTCAAGGCCGCAACGGCGGCAATGGCAACGGCCGCAGTGGAGGAGGAAACGGTGGCGGCAATGGCCGCAACCGGCGCTGGCGCCCCAAGTGTCAAATCTGCAGAAACTGGGGACACGAGGCGGGAGATTGCCGCGGCCGCTATGAACATGACAACCGCGCCGGCAACTCCGCGTCGACCTCCTCCTCCCACGAGCCACCTCACTGGGTCATGGACTCCGGTGCGACGGACCACCTGACGAGTGACCTGGAGCGCCTCCACTTCCACGAGCGCTACGGCGGGAAGGATCAAGTGCAAGTGGCCAATGGTGCAGGTTTGTCTATTTCGCATATTGGTCATTCCAATTTAGCCGGTTCATCTCTTCGTTTAAGAAATATTCTTCATGTTCCACATATAAATCAACACCTTCTATCTGTTTATCGTCTTGTCACCGACAATGATGTTTTTGTGGAGTTTCATCGTTTCTTTTTCCTTGTTAAGGACAAGGCCACGAAGAGAATTCTTCTTCACGGTAGAAGTCATGGCGGCCTCTACCCCATCCCGCTTAGTCGTGCGTCATCCACCTCCACTCGCCAGGCATCTTCCAGCGTCAAGACCACCCCGTCTCAGTGGCATCAGCGTCTCGGTCATCCCACCAATAATGTAGTTCAAAACATTGTTAGGAGTAATGGTTTAGTGTGCTCTTCGGAGAGTCAGACTTCAGTTTGTGATGCTTGTCAACGTGCTAAGAGTCGACAATTGCCGTATAATTTGTCTCATCGTGTTTCTACTATGCCTCTTGAGTTAGTTCATTCTGATGTTTGGGGGCCTGCTATCGCCTCGTCTGGGGGGTATAAGTATTATGTTAGCTTTGTCGATGATTACTCTCGTTTTTGTTGGATTTATCTCCTCAAGCACAAGTCTGATGTTGAACAAGTGTTTTACGCTTTCCAGGCTCATGTTGAGCGTCTCCTTCACACTAAAATCATAGCCGTTCAGTCGGATTGGGGTGGCGAGTACCATAAACTGCATCGTTATTTTCAGCGCACGGGGATCTCTCACCGTGTGTCCTGTCCACACACTTCTCAGCAAAACGGGGTAGCTGAACGCAAACATCGACATCTTGTAGAGACGGGTCTTGCCTTGCTGGCTCATTCCTCTCTCCCATTGCGTTTTTGGGATGAGGCTTTCCTTGCAGCGTGTTACCTCATTAATCGCATGCCTACACCTGTTATTCAACAGGATACACCCATGTATCGCCTTCTCAAGGTGACACCCGACTACACCTTCCTCCGCACGTTTGGCTGTGCGTGCTGGCCGAGTTTGCGCAAGTATAATGCCCATAAGCTTGCGTTCCGTTCCACCATGTGTGTGTTTTTAGGGTATAGCCCCATGCATAAGGGATACAAGTGCTTAGATCGCTCCACGGGAAGGATCTATATCTCTCGTGATGTTGTTTTCGATGAGTCTGTGTTCCCCTACTCCACACCCGGTGTTACCGTTGATGTCTCCACCCTAGCTGATGCGCTTTCGTTCCCTTCCGATGAACCGGCTACGGGTGACAATATGCGTAAATATGACCTGTCCTATTTGTCTACTAATTCGCCTGCTTCAGGCAGTTTACCTACCGTGCAGGTTCCTCATGTCGCGCGTGATGCTCCTCACCCACCTGCGATCGACGTCCGCCTCCCGCCGGTGATCGACGTGCATGGCCCATGCACGTCTCCCGCGCCTGGCTCTCCTTCGGCTGGCTCGCCCGGCTCGCCCAGCCATCGCCGGCTGCCTCGCCCGGCCCATCGCCTGCTGGTACGCCAGGCCCATCGCCCGGCTCGGCCTGCTCTTCTCCGTCCGCTAGCGATGCCTCGCCGTCCCCGGCTTCTCAGCTCGCGTCGCCTTCTGTCGAGGGTACTTCCTCGACCGCGACGCCTCCAGCTGCGCCTGGACACACGATGGTCACGCGTACTCGTGATAATACATGGCGTGAGAAGAAGATCACTGATGGAACTGTGCGCTATGACCCTCGCCGTCGTGCGTTCCATGCGACACCTGTCACTCATCACGATGCTCTTCGAGAGACTGCCTGGCGTGCAGCGATGACTGATGAGCTCGCTGCCCTTCATCACACCAAGACATGGGTTCTTGTGCCTCGTCCGCCAGGTGTTAACATTGTGGGGAGTAAATGGATCTTCAAGACCAAGCATCGTCCAGATGGTTCTGTTGATAAGTATAAGGCTCGTCTTGTCGCCCGTGGTTTCACTCAGCAGCATGGCATTGATTATGGTGACACTTTCAGTCCGGTTGTTAAGCCTGCCACCGTTCGTCTCGTTCTGTCCCTTGCAGTATCCAGAGGATGGAGTCTTCGGCAGATTGATGTCAGCAATGCTTTCCTTCATGGTTTCCTGACTGAGGATGTTTATATGCAGCAGCCGCCCGGTTTCGAGGATGCTCGGAATCCCTCTTATGTGTGCAAGTTGCAGCGGGCTCTCTATGGTCTCAAACAGTCTCCTCGTGCATGGTATGCTCGGCTTAGTGCACGTCTCCTTGAGTTGGGTTTTGTCTCCTCCAAGGCCGACACGTCCCTGTTTTTCTTCTCCCAGCATGATGTTCAGATCTATATGCTTGTCTATGTGGATGATATCGTCATTGCGGGTTCTACTCAAGGTGCTGTTGATGGTCTTGTTCGGTCCCTTGCTGCCAGTTTTCCTATCAAGGACCTTGGACCGCTGGAGTACTTTCTTGGCTTGGAAGCGTCCTACAATTCAGGGGGGATGACACTGACTCAACGGAAGTATGCTTTGGATCTTTTGCACCGTGTGAGTATGGAGAATTGCAAGCCCACTTCCACACCGTTGTCTACAACGGATCGCCTTGCACGAGTGTCTGGGAGTCCTCTTAGTCCTGCTGATTCGTTTCGGTATCGCAGTGTTGTTGGTGGACTGCAGTATTTGACGCTCACTCGCCCAGATATTTCGTTTGCGGTGAACAAGGTGTGCCAGTTCCTCTCGCAGCCCACGGATGTTCATTGGGAAGCAGTTAAGCGCATTCTGCGCTATGTCAAAGGAACACTGCGTACAGGTCTGAGTCTTCGGAAGGCTGCATCCACCAGTATTAGTATTTTCACTGATGCGGATTGGGCAGGGTGCCCTGATGATCGCCGATCCACAGGAGGTTTTGCTATCTTTGTTGGCCCAAACCTTATTTCGTGGAGTTCGAAGAAACAGCCGACAGTTTCGAGATCCAGTACCGAGGCCGAGTACAAAGCGTTGGCCAACGGAGCTGCTGAGGCCATCTGGGTAGGATCACTACTCAAGGAGCTTGGTGTTGCACAGCAGCGTGTCCCAGTTTTATGGTGTGATAATTTAGGAGCCACATACCTGACTGCTAACCCAGTTTTCCACGCACGCACGAAGCACATTGAGATCGATTTCCATTTTGTGCGCGAGCGCGTTGCTTCTGGAGCCCTTGAGGTCAGGTTCATTTCTTCCGATGATCAGCTGGCTGATGTGTTTACCAAACCAGCCACCCGACAGATGCTAGACCGTTTTAGTACCAATCTAAACCTTGTACAGAGTAGAAGTTCAGATTGAGGGGGAGTGTTAAAATAGGTCTAGCGTGTCATGTACACGTATGTATTCGTATGTAACTTGTATTATGCTGATCATATATAAAGGAAGACGTGGAGAGGCATTGCCCCACGGAAACCCTAAACCTATTCACTTCTACTCCGGCCACCTTCTGACCTCGTCAGGGACGTGAGTGGCGCGGATGTCCTTGGCGGTGGCGGCCATGCCGGCGCCGCTGTTGCTTTGCGGTTCCCCAACTTGGATGGAAGTTCCGCGTTGAGAATCGTGGCGTCGTGTGAGTAAACTGATTTTGATTTTTTAATTTTCAGCTTTGCTGCAGTTCCACACCAAAAAAAAAAACCCTTCCACGATGTAATTTCAATCTGCCACAAAGGAAGAAAAAAAATCTGAAATCAACTGGATGTGGTTAGGAGATGGAGATTGAGAACCAGAGGCAGCCCCTGATGGCTTTCAAGCTGTACCCGCGGTTCCAAGATGAGTCAAATATTTGAAGCCTCTCATCATTTACACAGAGCTGCAGAGATGAGAACTTTGGATTATTAGATCTTGCTAGATTTCTTTCAGGTCCATCTATCAAGGCTCAGATTTGACAACATATTATGAGGTGAGGTATACTGTCGTGGTATTACCCAATGACAGCTAAATCGCTTGATCCAACCAGGAGTTTAAGCTGACAAAAAATAATTCAGTAACATGCTTTCGTGTATTGCTAGCTGCCTGTCAAAATCCGATTTAGCCCAGTCCCCTTAAATTTATGAAAATATATCAGTCCAAAGTTCAATCGATGGTAGCCTACTCCAGTATTAGCTTACTGCAAACACTAGCAAGTCACTACTGCATATCCAGCAGTGGTTCCTCAGGTGGCACTAGCGAGTCGTCAACAAGGACATGGAATCACACTCAGTCCAAGGCACCTTGCCTCAGAATATGTTGCAGGATCTAATGGGTAATCTCGCCATCCCTTCTCTTACTCAATACATTTACATCTGTTTCCACTATTTAGCTACGTGATCCATTGCTAGCGGGAGATGATACTCTGATTTGTAAGTAAATGAAGAATTGACAGTACTCTGCTTGGACTGCTTATCTCCTCTTATTTGCTGGAATGGATAGCTTCATGTGCTCATACGCCAGACCAGTTGTGGCTGCAGTTTTCCGATAAACCAAAACTTAATTCAACATGAAGAGACAGTAATCCCTGTACGGCTGTACAATAGGTGGAGTGGGCTTAACGGCCGGCCAAAATCCTTGACAGATACTCACATGTTGTACTAATAAAATGATCAACTGATTGTTGATTGGTGATGAAATTAAAATGTCTTTCCTGAACTATCTGAATGTGTTCTGCTCTTCTTTGCAATCTCCAGCTTCCCATGGCACTAAGGAAACTCCAATTTAAACTAGGCAGAGTTGGTGGTTAATCAATTGTGAGTTCTGAATCCTTCTGAATTTCCTGCTGCTATGCTTGTGAAGATCCTGAACATAGTATGTGCGATGCACTGAAGCTGCAACTCCTGATGCGTGTTTGTCTCTGCTTTTTTAATGCTTCCTGAACGTGGTATGTGAGATGCATTGAGCTGCAACACTGATCATGTCGCCGGCCGGCCGGTGCCTCATTTTTTGATTTTTGTTGGTGCATGCTCGTTATCTTCAGATAATAGAAATAAATTACTGTATCTACCAAAAGTAAGTGTTCAAAATTTCGTATTTCTTAATAGAGGTCGTTTTTCTTTTGCGATACAGACCACTGCTAGAGTTACACTCCGGTTCTAACAGAACAGCCCAGGAACAAGATAAAAATTACACCCAGGTCCTCCTGGACCCGTTGACGAAGACGACGACGAGAACGTCGCGCCGGCGCGCCGCCGTACGACCTCCCCATAGCCTTGGATCGGGAGGCCCCCCTGCACGGACGGGAAGTCGACGCCACTCGGCTCCGAAGAGCCTCCGCCCTGCACCATCTCCGCCGACGACGAAGTGAACGCGAGCAGCAGCCATGAGAAGCCTCAGATCCCAGATCTTCCGCCACCGAAGATCTAGGCGGGGAGCCCGGCACGGCACGAATCCTCCGATTCGCGGGTACCGGACAAGCAAGCGCGCCACCGCGAAGCTCCTGAGAGCGCCGCCGCCGGAGAGGACGCGCACCTGCAACAAACACACCACCGACGACCCCGTCCGCTCCATGGCGCCGTCGGTTGAGTACCCAACTAAACCTACACTATCTACAACCGTGAAACGAGGATCCCCCGCCCTCCTGCCGCCGGAGCGGCCGTCGGAGGGCGAGGAATCCGGCGATTCGACGGTGAGGAGGTGGATTGGCCGGGGAGGTGAAAAAATCGCCCCTCTGCTACAGTAGCGAGAGAGGGGAGACGTCCAGGGTCGTCTAGGTCGTCCTTAATAGAGGTCGTTGATCAACAAAAGTTCAAAACCAGCGTCAGCTTGGTCATCTCTCCATGAAGCTTCAATCTCCAGGTCGCGATCTATGTTTATAGAATGTACAAATGTCGTGAAATGAGTTGCAACATACATGATCTTTATCTTTTTTTTTTTTTGACAAGGATCCGATCATATATTCAGAATACCCAGTACAACTTACAAGCCAGCCCAGAAAGAAAGAAAATTACAAAGAGGCCCTGCAAATTGCACGAAGCACCCCGAGCATCCAGACGAAAACGCAATCAGATCCTCCACCTCAAACCGAAAAGCCTAGCCATTGCCGGCGTCGTCGTACCGCTCGCCGCCAGAGAGGAGGCGCCACCCCACATTGTAGATGGCCGCATAAACCATCCGCCGCGCAGCGACGGAATCTGTGCTCGCTGAACGGACACGACCGAAGCACCAAGACTCCAGCATCCACCATCTTCCCGCCGACGCAGCTCCGCCCAGGCCAGCCAGCCACACACCCGAGCTCCAGGCAGCCACTCCCCTCGCCTCCACGGCCGGCCATAGTGACACCACCAAAGCGAACCACCTCCACCACCAGCAAATAGAGAACGGCAAAAGGCGACGCTTAGTACCTGACGGCGCGGACCTCCACCATGGAGCTCCAGGCAAGACCAGGACCTCGCACTCCGACGACGCGTCCTCCTCGTCACCGGGAAAGCCGCCGCACTCCCACAACCGAGCACCGCTCCTCCTTTCCCCCTCGCCACCAAGGCCGGCTAGGATCTGAAGAGAGAGCCACAGGTCGAGGAAGCAAAGGCACTTATTGAAAGAGCCTGCCACGAACTCGCCTCCACTCATCCTCCGCCTTGGAGGCTTGACGAAGACCAGATCCATGGCGAACTCGACGCCGTGCCCGAGCGCCAGAGCTAGAAACCCTAGGGAAAAGAAGGACGGGACATCCGCCACGAAACGCGACACAGCGCGAAGAGGAGACCCTAAACTACACCCTAGACTACTCTGTACAACCCGCGCTACACTCTCTCCACCACGCCAGACGGCAGCGCCGCCGGTGAGGCGAGCCGAGCGAGCCGGGGAGCCCGAGGCGACTCTCAAGAGAGAGGGCGGAGAAGACGAGAGGAGAGGAGAGGGGAGGGGAGGGGAGGCCAATATTCGAAACATAAACCTGATATAGCTGAGAGTCGGGAAAATGAAGTAAGAACTGTTGGAAGTTATGAGCAATTATTTTCACCGATAGGCATGAACCATATTGCCATACAAATGACATGAACCATATTGCCCCTGGTTGATTATAAAGAGCAGAATTTAATTCACCGATATGCACAAAATTGGAAAATTCACCCCTTATAGACATGTTCATGTCAATCAACCAAATTCAAAATCTGATATAGCTTAGAGTCCAAGACAGGAGATCCATAATTTATTTCAACCAATATATGGGTTAATTTGTGTTATATAAATCTTTTAAAAGAATATGGATCATATTTTGGTTCATGGACAGATGTGCGGTGAAAAAGGGGAGGTTATTTTCTTAGATGGCATGATCAATGCTAATTATAGAAAAAAAATTCCCGTTGCAACGCACGGGCAAGTTTGCCAGTTTAATTTAAACTGTGAAACATCAACGGAGCAAACACTAAAACTAAAATGCGCTTGCGACTACTACTCCCTCGGTATCAAAATATATAAGACTCTCTACATATTTTCTGCACGCATACATCTAAACATGTTTTAGTGCAACGTTTGAACCTTGCACTAAAACCTGTCTAATTTTTATACATGCGTATAGAAAATATATCTTGCACTAAAAAAAAGATCTATATGTGTAGAAAGTATCTAGAGAGTCTTATATTTTAATACATAGCGAGTTATGAAATAAATTTTCCATTACAACTCCAACAAAAACACAAAAATCGACGTCACACGCCCCTACGTTTCTCATCGTAGCAACACCATAGTAGGAAAAAGTCTTACCGTGAGTGATGCGCGCAGTAGGAAAACGCCAATTTTACTTTAGTGGCATGTTTTTACATGTCACTAGTTATGGGTCAATGTTAACGCCTACCGATGGCACGACACCGTCGCCATAGTGTGGGCCGAGCCACTTCCTCCTCTTCCGGCTCGCCGGGCATTTCATCGGTGAAGCCGCTGAGCCGATCCGCATGCTCCACCATCACCACGCCGTTCGGCCAAAAGGGCGATGCCATGGAGAACTTGGGCTAGATACGCTTCTCCCATGGCATGTCTGCCATACACGCTTGATGAAGTTAAGCCGTTCTTGGCCTTTGAGTGGCGGCGCCACCAGGATTTGCACGAGATTCCCCATCCAGCCTTCCGATAGCCGACAACAAGGTATCAACGGAGTGTTGTGGTGTAAGAAGATGCGTGTCTTCAGGGTCGTGATCACACGTCGAGGGTCCAGTAGGGTGGAAGGTGGTGCCGAGCTCAAATTATCGTTGCGTCAGTTCCACTAGAGCGATTTGTGACCTTGCCGCGAGAAGCGGCACATCTAGTGGAGAAAGTGTGGAGGAGTGGACCAGGCGCATCGAAAACAGATGGGGAAGTAAGGAATTAGAGGAGGTTTATAACGCCAGCCGGGGAGCGGTTTTGGGTGGCAATACAAGGTTGTATGAGTCTGCGTCGTTGCGGCGCGTGCCTAGAGATTTCATACACGCGGCGCAGCATGGAGAGCGATGGGTTTCAGCTGGATGCGCCAACAATGAGAATATTGTAGTGGTGTGTCATGGACACCACACACTACTTTTTTAGATAAAGACTCTTCGCGGTCTGGTCGGTCTCTTGTACCGGTGGCGTGACGTCCTTATATGCGCTACTAATACACAAACAACAGTAGTGCGCCCAAATTCGACACGCCAGTGAAAATAGCAGTGGCACGTGAAAAAAGGAACACCGCCGGTATTATGACTGGACTAAAGGTATTCATAGTGAAAAATGGAATCCTCCTATCAATTTTCCTAGTGGAAGTTGTCGATTAGCCGGATATTCGATTAGCTATCAATTTATATTACTCCTCCAACTCTCAGGGTATTAATTTAGTACAAATGTTCAAAATGGTATGTGGTAATGAAACGTTTCCCTAGAACTTCCGCATAAGAGGTGATCTGGCTCCTACGCTCGGTTGTCGCTCCTGGCAGACGTGCCCTCCGCCGACTGCTACGACGGCTTAAGGATGGGGGAACCTCGGATCGAAGCCTGGCCAGGTACAGTTTCGTCATGGAACTTGCGAGCTTGGTGTCCCCCATTTCCGCCTGGCCCGAGATGGGATTATCTCCGGACCGTTTTCAGTACTATCTTCTCCAGAACGGCGAGCTCTCAAGATTATGCTTGTCGGCATCTTCAAATCTGCGTCTCGAGACAGTTTCGTCAACGACTTCCCGGCCGCTGCTTCTACAAGCGCCTTTTTTCAAGATTTTTTTGACATGATGTTTGCTATACCAGAGGCTGAGAGGCGGCATCAAGTGTTGCTCACGACGCTCCTGCAAAAGGAAGAGAGTGTTTGATTTCTTAATGACTTGTGTTTTATTTCTTTTCATTGCATGGATGTTCTTGTAAGGGCTGGTTTTAGATAATATAAGACCGGCCCTAAGTCTTTTTCGAAAAAAAAATGTGGTTCTTGGCAACCGAATCGAGGCAATTTTTTTAGAAGTTCTATACAGTCATCTACTGCTTGTGTTTGAAACTTCACTTGTTGTATATTTATAAGTAGTGTTTTCTTAAATAATTTACTACCCTTATTCACTCCGGTTGTAGTTGACCACGAAATGTAAAACTGTTCGTTTTTTTTACAGCGGCTTACCCTGCGTTTTGGCGTGTCTGCAGGAAGAGCCAACTTTCGTCACAGTTATATTCCATGGGAAATGTTACGGTTCGTTGTGTATTTGATTGAAGAAAATGGTACTAGTATAGTACATTACGTTATTACCTTTGATCAATTCGTCACCAACTTGCAGCAGCCGCTCCGGCCCACCCCGTCACCTTCCGCCCGACGTCACCCTCCCATGTGCTCCTCCTCCTATGCACGCCCTCTGCTTCCTCCCGCCGGATCTTGACGGTGACCGCACAATCAGGGGAAGCTACTTCATGCCGTCAACCACACGCTAGTCCCTCCCTCATCGCAACACCCAACCAGCATCAGCTCAGAAGCAACCCAGGCGCGCTGCGCTTCTCGTCCTCGCCGTCGCGTGCGCAACATGGAGGAAGGAGGGGGCGTGAGGTGCGCTGTCGTCGGAGAGGCTCCGACGCCGGCGATCCACTGCACCGGGCTTCTGGGCCTCACCGTCAACCCGCCGGGCGGCGAGCCTCCTGCGGAGCGCATCGGGCGGCTTGTCCGCGAGAGCCCCGTGGTCATCTTCGCGCGGCGCGGCTGCTGCATGTGCCACGTCATGCGGCGCCTTCTGGTCGCCGTGGGCGCGCACGCCACTGTCATCGAGCTCGACGAGGCCGCCGAGGAGGCCGCGGCGTCGGCAGCCGCCGCCGCCACCGTGCCGGCGCTCTTCGTTGGCGGGCTCGACGGCCTCATGGGGCTCCACCTCAGCGGCCACCTGATCCCACGCCTCAGGGAGGTGGGCGCCCTCTGTGGCTAGCCGTCCGGCCGCTCACGTGTGCACCCCGTCGCTCCGTTCTGTCCCCTCGTTGTCTTCTGTAGATATACTGTAGCTACTGTAATTTAGATCAATTAGAGGGAGTCCGGTGCGAACGTTGTTGTGCTGTCATTGTGTGCGATGAATAATGTGGAGGCTCTCCGCGATTTATGTGTGGGTCGAAAATGTAATATACTTTGAGTTTTACAGCCGTTAATTTATCACTGCCTCTCTTGCTTTCTTGTCACGTCTGCAAGCTGCGCATTTTACGTCATCTCATGCGTACTTTGGTCAATTCTTAGTCCACTCTTGTCAACATTATGCATAGTTTAGTTGCTCATGTAGAAATTTGTGTGCAGCATGAAGTGAACTCCTGGTCTATTTCTTATGATGAGAGATAAGATTTCAAAACAGGCGAGTGGGTGATGTTGTAGACATCCTTCCAGTCAAGACAACTTAGCTTATGGCCATGTAGTTCTAGCAAAGGACGCGCTAGCTAGGGCTCCGTTGCCAAGTACTCGGTCGACAGTTCCTCCCATAGTCTTCTTCTACTCCTCCAACGAGCCATACCGCTCCTCCCCATCATCTACTTCTATTTTCTTAGAGCATCTCCAACAGCAGCGCTAAAAACGCCGCGCGCCCAAGAAACCGTCGATATGGCGCGCGCGCACCCGAAACGGTGTCTTCAGTAGCCGCGCTAAAACTCCGCGCGCGGTAAAAAGGGGCTCGCTGCGCTGAATTTGGGGCGGCCGCTCCAGCGCGCGCGGTCGAAAAGATATTCGCGCGAATTGACCAACCGCCGCCGGATCTGAATCCTCCACCTGCGCGCGCCTCCGTCCGCATCTTTTCCCCATCTTCGCCGGCGACCATGGCGCGCGAATAGACCAGCCGCCGGCGCTTCCGCCGCTCGTCCCCTGCGCGTCGCCGGGTGTAACGCTGGGCAGGTCACCGCCGCGTCGATTTTGCCCCGCAGCGCCACCGACGCCACTCCGGTTCCGCCGCTTCCGCGTCTACTCTGCAGCGCGCAGTCGCCACTCCTTGCTCCAGCTCCTTCCTCGCCGCCAGCCAGCGCGCAGTTCCTCCGACGAACAACGCTTGGCGGTCGTCGAAGCTCCGCGCGCGCAAGGTGTTTGACAAAATACTTGCAAGGTATGTTTGTTGTTCTCTAATTTTTTTAGTTTGTAGATGAGTTCGAATAACTAGTTTGTAGGTAAATAACTAGTACAAATTCATGTTTGTAGATGAGTTCGTCTAGTGACGATTCATGTTTGTCCTCCGATGAAGAATTTGATATGCAAGAGGAGGAAGAACTGGCTATGATCCTTGCTATCCGTGCTAGGAACGACCAAAGCAGGATGGTTCAGTGATGGGTCGCCTAAAATTGTGGAGGGAAAGGATGGGTGCTCATGAAAGATTGATGAGGCACTATTTTGTCGAGCATCCCACATACCCCGAGTCTTATTTCCGGCGTCGGTTTCGGATGAGCATTGACTTGTTTAAGAAAATTGCAGAGGAACTGAGTAAACATGATCGTTTTTTCCAGCAAAGGAGGAATGCCGCCGGTGAACTTGGGCATAGCACCTTTCAAAAGGTGACCGCCGCCTTGCGCATGTTGGCATACGGTATTCCGGCGGATCTAGTTGATGATCACTTGGCGATGAGCGAGAGTCAAGCCATCATGTGTGTCAAGCGCTTTGCAGTTGGCATTGTGCAAGTGTTTGGTAAGGAATACTTGAGAGCTCCCAACGCAGCGGACACGGCTAGGCTTTTGGAGTTCAATGCTGCTCGAGGGTTTTCAAGTATGCTTGGATCAATTGATTGCATGCATTGGAGTTGGAAAAATTGTCCTGCATCATGGCATGGACAATTTCAGGGCCATAAGAAGGATTCCACCATAATTCTTGAAGCGGTGGCCGATCATGAGACTTGGATTTGGCATGCTTTTTTCGGAATGCCCGGAGCTCTCAATGATATTAATGTTCTTCATCGGTCACCACTCATGAATAAGATTGCAAAAGGAAAAACTTGTCCGGTGGAGTTTGTAGCAAATGGCCATACATACAACTATGGCTACTATCTTGTAGACGGCATCTACCCAAGGTGGCAAACATTTGTGAAACCGGTTCAGAAACCGGTAGGTAAGAAAATGCTTGACTTTCACAATGCTCAAGCGGCGGCTAGGAAAGATGTGGAGAGAGAATTTGGGATTTTGCAAGCCCAATTTGCTATTGTTAGAGGACCGGCAAGATTTTGGGATCAAGAAATACTTTGGTACATCATGAACGCATGTGTGATCATGCATAACATGATCATCGAGAATGAGCGCGGACAAGATTTGGACTATACTCATTATGAGTTAATGGGTGTTCCCGTGCAACCGCGGAGGAGGGTTGAGAGGGTGGCACGCTTTGTTGCATCCTACTATGCCATTCGACGTAATGACACACATGATGAGCTTCAAAAGGATCTTATCGAGGAGTGGTGGACATGGAATGGGAAACATTGAGTTGAATTTGTGTGTTTGTTTCATTTGTTGTGTTGTGTAATGAACTATTTGTTCTATTGTTCCGGAACAACTATTTATTTGTGTTGTAATAAATAATTAAACTATTTATTGTTGATTTATTTCGTGTCTGTTTGATTCGGTTTGTTTGCATGTTTGATGTGAATGTTGTTTGCGCTGGGCGCGCACGGTGGAATTTTTAGCGCGTCTGCTGGATCTAAAAATTGTGCAGCCGCGCCGCGCTAACTATAGCGCTTCTGCTAAAGCAAAACAGGCGCTGCGCGCGCAAAATCGCAATTCTGGCGCCGCAAAAAAAATATAGCGCGCCGGCGCGTAGCGCTGCTGTTGGAGATGCTCTTAACATTCCATCGTTTACTTGACCACTTCTCCCAACAACGAGCATTGTAGGCCACTTGATAACCAGCGGCCAGTCCAACGGGTGTTCTCCGGCCCGTGTCCATAACATTTGTAGGCCACTAACATGTTGAAATTGCCCTAAAAAAACATGTTGAAATTTGAGCAAGCCCGAAACGTACCGAGCCATAACTATTTCTCGATAGGTATGTTTTCGTCATGCATGATGGGCCAACCCGTTTAATGTTAATGGAGCATTCCACTTAACAGGAGAATTCAGTCTATATAATTTAACAAGCCAACCCGCTTAGCATTAGTAGATCAACAAATTTAACTAAAACACGCAATTGGTGGGTCTGATATTTACCACGGTTTATAACCGTGGTAGAAGAGATGATGTTGTTATAGGTTTAACATAGGTTGTCACGTGTCCGATGTCTGCATCTACCACGACAACAAAAAAGATCATGATTGATGCGGAAATATCTACTACGGAATTTGTAAACCGTGGTAGATTGATCTTCTACACTACTTTTACCACATTTCAGAAATCAATTTAGCCATAAAAAGGCCCTTCTACCAGGAACTCCATGCACAGTAAAAACCACATTTTCTAGTATTACCATCTAGGTTGCAATGAAAACAACCAATAAAATAACATAAGCATATTAATACTAAACACATAGCAATCATACCAATCAGAACAAACTCACCCAACACAAGACAGTTAAAACTAGAGCTAGGCATTGGCAGTCCGGCAAACATGGCCCGACCTGATCCCAGTTTGACATCTAGGGTCGGGCTCGGAACTGAAACTTGACCCAGATGTCAAACTGGGATCAGGTCAGTGAAAGGATCGGTATGACACCCAGAGGGGGGGTGAATAGGTGCTACTCCAAATTTTAGTCTTTTTCAAATTAGGCTTGACACAAAAGGTAAATTCTCTAGATATGCAACTACGGTGAATTTACCTATATGACAAGATAACAACTAAGCATGATACAAATAAGTAAGGCGATAAACAAGGATAGAGATAACCGAAAGTCAAAGCACGCGGAGACACGGATGTATTCCCGAGTTCCTCCTTTTTAGGGGAGTACGTCTCGTTGGAGAGGTGTGAACCAACACAATGGTTCAACAGCCACAAAGGACTCACCCTCTTCTCCGGTGAACCGCACCACAAAGGATTGGTTCACTTCAATTATCGGAAACCTTCAAGGCGGAGTCTGGAGCCTTTACAACAACGATTTGGGGCACAACCCACAAAGGATTGGGGGCTCCCAAATAGCTATAATCTGTCACCAAGACAATCAAGTAAGTACAACAATGGGCTAGGTTTTCCAAGTGGAAACCCTAGCTAATGGTCCCTCAAGTGAATGAGGGAAAATGAAAACGGCTTGGTGAAGATGTAGATCGGGGCCTTCTCCTTCAATCCTCCAAAGATCAACGAGTTTGGGTGGAGGGATTGGGAGATCTAGTGATTCTTGAGCTTGCAACAATGGTGTCTTCAATTCTGGACGAGCTAGCTGGCTGGAGGTAGGTGGAGGGGTATTTATACCCCTCCCAGAAAAGTAGCCGTTGCAGTCAAGTATCACACCGGAGTTTCCGGCCCTAGTGACCGGAAACTCCGGCCAGGGGCAGAAACTCCGGCCTACAGGAGCCGGAAACTCCGCCCCCCACCAGGGGCTGAGCAGCTTCTTCGCAGCAGAGGCTTGGGCAAAGACTCCGGTGCCCTGGGGCCAGAATATTCAGCCAGGGGCGGAAACTCTGGTCTTGGGGGCCGGAAACTCCGCCCCCCCACCAGGGGCTGTACACTTCTTCTTCAATCAAGGCTTGGGCAAAGACTCCGGTGCCCTGGGGCCGGAAAGTTTGGCCAGGGGCGGAAACTCCGCCCCCCACCAGGGGCTGAACAACTTCATCGCAACCTCGAGGAATTGCCCTGAGTCCGGAGACTCCGGCCCTGGGGACCGGAAACTCCGGCCTGAAACTGATGATTTGCCTCTTTTCTCTTTTTGGTGTTGATGCACATGATTTGTACATAATTAAATCTGCATCACTTAACACCATATTATTTCGGTGTTAGATGACAACACACGGATTTGCAATAAAGTTCACTACACTATCATGTTTAACAAATGGAAAAGCTCCCCCTAGATGTGTGCATATAACTCATTTGCTTTGGAATGCAAATGCACACATATAGAGAGACAAGTTCCAACAAATATAGCAACATGATATGTAAACAACGCATTTCACAAACAAGACATATCACAAAATAGGTTGAGTCTAGAGATAAAAACCATACCTTGTGCATATAAATGTAGATAAACATCCATATAACCCATAGCACAATAATGTAGGCTCAACCATACATAATAAGAAATCCATATGTCTTACACTCACAAAGATACACATCCATAGTTCACAACACATAAGATGCAAATAAGTTTCAAATAACATAAAAGAGACACAAGCGCAATAAAATGATAAAAGCACATGCTTGTGTCCAACCCATGCAAATCCCGGAGAGAACCTAATAGAACTACTTCTCCCCCTTTGGCATCGAGACGCCAAAAAGGGAAAAGAGCATAACTAAACGAAACCCAGGAGATCACTCGGAGTCTTCTTACATATCATCATCCCCTTCTTGATTGTAGTCTTCATCGGAAAGATTCATGGGAGCCTTGCCGGTGTGGCGAGAAGAAGAGGGCAATGATGTCACATCTCATAATCAGCCCAAGGAAAGACGTGTTGGTTCCATTGATCATATGGGATAGTATCTTCGGACGAGGAGGAGATAATAGGATTGCCATCTTCATCTTCTTCCGGAGGAGGAGTGATGCTACCATTGTTGAGCTTGCGCAACTCCTTGATCATGATGTTTTGGTTGTCAATGATGTGCTTCTCTCTCACATATGACCCGTGGTTCTCCTTGTGAAGTGCAACATCCATGCAAAGCAATTTTCTCTTCCACCAAGAAAGCTTACTCACTTCCGTGTTCACTTCGGCCCTTCCTTGAAGATAAGATGGAGGGTCGGCATTCTTGCTTCTCCTTCTAGGCATTGGGGCCTCGGTCGCCGCTTCCTCATCACTAGATTGTGGAGGAGGTGCTCGAGAGGAAGACGGTTGCTTTGTGTGCTTCCTAAGTTGGTGGAGAGTCCCCTTGGCATGCTTGGTGAGGCGAGAGAGATCGACGTTGGAGACCTTGGTGAGGATGAGCTTCATCACATATGGTGCATAGAGAGGGTTCTTGTGCTCAAATATGGCCCAATGCATCTCACACTTGATGAAATCCATGACATCAACTTCTTGGCCTTGGCAATCCGGACCGGCTTGAAGCACCTTGTAAGCATGGTATAAGAGATTGACAAGCCCTCCTCGAATGACATCCACATTTCCGGCTTGAGGAGCAAGGTTGAACCGAACCATGCGAAGGAAAATGTTGTAGGTGGGGAGGAGGTCTTGATTAGTGACAACAGATGATGCAACTGAATATAAAGGGCGCAAGCGACGCTTGTTGTAGGCAGCCCCTTCCACATGCATCCTCTTCCCAACAGGAGTAGTGGCCCCCTTGAACTCATATCCCAAACATCTTCCAAACTCCACAAAGTTGGAGGTGCACTTTTGAGAACCGGTCATCCAAGTCATGGTGACCTCTTCATCATTATCAAAGACCACGTGGCAAAGAACTGCTGAATAAGCTGAATATCATAGTCTTCATGAACATGGGAGATGAGCCTCTCAAGTCCAAGCTTCCGAGCAATCCACACGGCCTCTTGAAAGTATGGCTTCTTGTTCAAGTTCTCAAGGCTCAACACCTTTTGCTCACACACCATATGCTTCTCAATGCGGGCATATATCTCATGCATAATCAACTGCTGCTCTCTCCTTGGAAAGTTAGGGTCATCGGTGTTGGATGGCAAGTCATAGAACTGCTGTGATCTCATCCGACGAAACTCGATCTTCCCCATGCCCAAAACAGTGGTCAAGGAGTCAAAATGAGCTCTCTCGGCCTCTTCTTCATCATCAAACCCACCTAGGGCAGCATGTCTTGTGGCTTCTTCATCTATGGTACTCTGCTGTCTCAGGCAGGCAGTGTTGCTGTCATACAGGAGCTTGTCCCTTGTTTGAGCACGATGATCTTTCCTTGATGTCTTGTGAGGATGTTTGACGAAAGACTTTGTCCTCTGACCACCTGTGAGATACAGAGGAGAGGGATAGCATGGAGGTAAGCTTGCATGTCCAGGAAAGCCAAAGGAGAAAAAATTGAGTCAAGTTTTCCCTCAGGTGTGATCTAGACCGGAGTTTCCGGTCTCAGGGGGCCGGAGTTTCCGGCCACACCGGTGTCTCCGGTCTGTGAGGACCGGAGTTTCCGGCCTGAGGCTGGAGACTTCAACCTAGGTCAAAACTAAGGGGAAACTTGGCACAACTAATTTTCTAGAGTGAACAATGCCAACATAAAGATTCTACACCATGAAGTACAAGCATATCTTCTCTCAAAACAAGATCTAGAGTGAAAGCCTAGAGAGAGAAGATGAACCTTTGCCCGTCATGGTGAAGGTCAAACGAAGGGGAGAAGGGTCCCCAACGCTTGGAGGGTGGAGGAGCCTGTGGCACGGCGGATTCCGACGGCGGGGAGCAGCCGGAGGGGCACCTTGAGGCGGTGGTGGCTGGGAGTGGTTTGGGGGTCGGGGTGAGGGAGGAGATGTGAGACAACTCCTCACCCCGATCCCCTTTAGATCCAGCGAAAACTGCCTAGACCGGAGTTTCCGGCCTAAACACACCGGAGTCTCCGGCCTAGGCCAGAGATTCCGGGGTTTAGGGTGGAAACTTCGGTCAGACCGGATAATCCGGCCCAAAGGTCCGGAGTTTCCGGCCCCACCGACTCAAAAATGCCAGATTTTTGTGGTTGGACACGCAAGATGCAAGAGGAGCAAGTTTTTAGATAAGATAGGCCTGGGATAAGACACAAAGTCACTGGAGATGGTACTTCACACTCAAACTTGGTAAGAGGCACAAAAATCAAATAAGAAGCATCATTTGAGTGTGTTTTCCATAAAGACCAACGGATAGGCAAAAAGGCCATAAAGCTCCAAAAAGATCAAATCTTCACAAAGAAGATGGCGGTGGCCTAGGCCACCATGTATGAGTGTATGTGGTGTGACACCGCGAAGATATATCTTGGGTTCACCGCCACTACTCGTCATTTAAGCTCACAATTCATAAAATGAACAATATAGAGACAAAATGAGTTCTTACTATCGGCATAATGGGGGGAGGGATAGTCCAATGGATTAGGACCGCACTCCCCCTATGTCCATGCCTACACCTAAACCAAACATATAGCTAAGATATAGGTGTGTATGCAAGATAGTCAAGCGACGCTCCCCGAATCTATGATATTTAGCTCATGCCTCAAATAAGTGAACCTTGCTTCATCAAGTGGCTTCGTGAACATATCGGCAAGTTGGATCTTCGTGGGAATATAGCCAAGCTCAATGTCACCCCGGTTGATGTGATCACGGATGAAGTGATAGCGAATCTCAATATGCTTCGTTCTTGAGTGCTCCACCGGGTTGTGGCCAATCTTGATAGCACTTTCATTGTCACATAAAAGAGGCACTTTGTCACAATGGACACCGTATTCCTTTAAAGTTTGCCTCATCCATAACAATTGAGTGCAACAACTAGCGGCCGCCACATACTCGGCTTCGGTGGTGGTAGAGAGATATGCAATTTTGCTTCTTAGAAGACCAACTCACCAAGGACCTACCAAGGAATTGGCATGCCCCGGAAGTTGATTTCCTATCATCCTTGCAACCGGCCCAATCCGAATCCGTGTAACCGGCAAGAGAGAATGTTGAGCCTTAGGATACCACAAACCAAACCTTGGGGTATGAACCAAATATCGAAAGATTCGAAGAACCGCCGTTTGGTGGCTTTCTTTGGGAGCCGCTTGGTACATTGCACACACTCCTACACTCAACACAATATCGGGTCTAGATGCACAAAGATAAAGCAAAGAACCAATCATAGAGCGATAGAGTTTTTGATCAACATCTTTATCTTTACCCTTTGGATTAAGTTTAAGATGACATTTGGTGTCCATAGGAAACTTCTTCTCTTTAGCATTTTGCATCTTGAACCTCTTGAGCATGTCTTGGATATATTTGGCTTGAGAGATGAAAGTCCCTCCACTCAATTGCTTGATCTCAAAACCAAGGAAGTACTTCAACTCTCCCATCATGGACATCTCGAACCTATCGGTCATAAGCTTTGAAAATTCATCATTAAAAGCTTTGTTAGATGAGCCAAATATGACATCATCAACATAAAGTTGGCATATGGAAAGCTCCCCTTTAACCCTCTTTGGTAAAAAGACACTAGTACAGAACGACACATCGGAAACGGGCCAAAAAGCCCATCGGAAACGGAAAAAGGTTCCGTGTCCCCGACCTTGTCACTAATGTGAAGGCTCTCATCGGCAATGGAGAAGAAAAACCGTCACCGACGAGGCTTGATTTTGGCTACGGTTGCCATCCAGTCTCCGTTGCCGATGTATCTGGACATCAGAAACGGAGATTCGGTTTCTGCTCGTTTGCATTGAGGTTTCTTCATAAGCCTAGAGCAGGAATAGATTTGGCACTGGACATTTAAAATTTCACAGCAGAAGCACAAAAATGCTAACAAATTCATTCATAAGGTATAACAAATGTCACCGATACATTGCATCACAAGACAACCAATTACTTATCTTCATTGTCATGCCTCTCTAAATCTATCATTGACATGTCTAGCTAAATCTATCTATGTCATGCCTCTCTAAACTTATCCTTGTCATTTCCAACTTAATTTATCTTCATGACTTGCTGTTAGAGTTCATGAATTGAATCTTCTTCTTGGACGGTGTCGCCAAAATATAATCAACTCGCCGCTTTGTCCCCGACCTTGTAGTTAGCTCATTTAAATGAGCTAAACATATCAGCACCATGCTCTGCACATAGTGCAATAAGCGAGTGCTGATGTACTGAAGGTGCCTCTTTTGTAAAGTGGTCACTGAAATGCAAAGAGAGAATATATGACTCTATGTTAGCTCACTATACATCTAGCATAAAGGACATACAACACAAAATGATGCATAAGACAGAATAACAAACTTACAAATCCATTGCATAGTTGTTGTGTACCAACAATTATGCCGGACGACAAGCGCACCTTGGCTAAGGACTCGGCTTTTTATACAGTGTCACCGAAATGTACATCTATTTTGCAAAGGAGATAAGTCAGCCATGAGTTTCATACACTACCGATTTGTACTAGTTATGTTCTTTTCGAGCGACACTACGTAGTCATCCTCATCGTCCTCGGATGTATTACAACCCTAGTTCTAGTTCTGTTCATGAGTGTCCTATGGAAGAAAACCTAAGCAGAACAATGACAACAACCCTAATTCGTCGGCACGATGGCCGATCACAAATAGATGTATTACCTTTGGATCTGGCGGCGGGAGTACGTAGTCGTCCTCGTCGTCCTCGGATCGACACGCCATGCGCCCTCCAGCTACAGATCAGGCGACGAGATCTGCCCGGGTGGAGCAAAGAACGGGTACGCGCTGCCACGGTCGGAGGAGAGGAAGATGCGCGCCAACACGGTCAGAGGAGAAGAAGATGCGTGCCGCCACGGTCGGAGGAGAGGAAGATGTGCGCCGCCACGGTCGGAGGGAGGGAGATGCGCGCCGCCACGGTCGGAGGGAGGGAGATGCGCGCCGCCATGGTCGAGCTAAGATCTGGTGCTGCGTGGAGGCGCCGCCACACTTTGAGAGTGAGGCTGAGAGTGAGCGATAGAGTTTAGGGCTGTGTGAAGGGCGCATTTATAGGAAAGTAGAACATCGGAAACGGAGGGTATAAACAACCGTTTCCTTTGTTTTTTCACTGACACACTGGGCTTATACTGATCTCTACTAGTATTGAAGTTGAAGAACATAAAATAAATAACTATAACTACTCCTCGGCCTCCGCCTTCTCCTGCTCGTATGCGAGGAGAGCCACGTAGTCGTCCGTGTCGTCACGCGGCTCCTCGCCGACCATGTCATCGCTGCCCGTGCGCCCCTCCCACATCTTGTCGTCGTCGTAGGCAGGATCGTCGCGCAGCTCCGGCGGGAGGAGGAGCCGGCGGCTCTGAAGCAGCTCAACTCTTTCCGGCGGCATAGGCACCAACGCGCGGTTGAGGTGCCAGCCACCGGGTAGCCGAACCTTTGACCATGGCACTGGCCTCCTATATTGGCAGTGCCGCTCCGCGACGGCCTGCCCAACGATGACGCGGTTCCATCCAGGCGACCAACGGACGAGCGTCTCTCCGCCGCGGCGAGCGGCTGCGGTCGCGGGCGCCCGAGGATCCCGCGTCCTCTTCCGGCGACATAGGCACCCTCCTGTCATTGACGCGCCAGCCAGCGGGGAGGCTAACATTTGACCAGGGCACTAGCCTCCTATATTGCCAGTGCCTCTGCGTGACGGCCTCCGGCACGACGACGCGGTTCCAATTCAGCGAAAGCGGGAAACTGCTGCGGCAAACGCCCGAGGAGTTGTTAGGAGTATCCATGGCTACGGCGAAGTGGCGTACCGAGATAGCAGGGAGATCGTGGGTTTTTAAGTAGTGGGCGGTGCCGCGGCGCCACTACGCCACTACGCCGTAGCAGTTACTCCGCCTCGCTTCGAATTCCAAGAAGATGGAATGTGTCCACATTGGAAACGGACACCCAAAAGTCTCCGTTGCTATAGAGGCACATATCGGAAACGGAGGCAGAATTAAGACCGTTGCCAATACTATGGGTAACGGAGTTAATACTTTCTCTGTTACCTATGTTGACGGGCCAGCCACGGCCCAGGTCAGGTTTGTACGCACTGGCCGCGCGGAAAGCGTGATTCTCCGTCGCCTAACGCCTGCCGTTTCCATAGAGGGGTATCCGATGTGTCGTTCTGTACTAGTGAGAGTGGGATCGATTTGCCCCACTTCAAAGCCACGGTCTACCAATAGCTCTCTTAGGTGCTCATACCAAGCACGAGGTGCTTGCTTGAGACCATAGAGCGCCTTATCAAGCTTGTAGATATGGTTTGGGAAGTGTGGATCCTCAAATCCCGGAGGTTGCTTAACATATACTAACTCCTTTAAACGACCATTAAGAAAGGCACTTTTCACATCCATTTGTTGCAATTTGAAATTATGATGTGATTCATAAGCAAGAAGGATACGGATGGACTCAAGGCGAGCCACGGGAGCATAGGTCTCTCCAAAATCAATGCCTTCAACTTTAGAGTACCCTTGAGCTACCAATCTTGCCTTGTTCCTCACAACCATTTAGAGCTGGTTCAAGTTCATTGGGAGCAATGTTGCTTGGGCACACTTCAACCTCATCAATCTCATCAAGACATACCACCTTGCCTTCAAAGCAAGTGAGGGGCCTTGTTTCATCCCCATGGCCCTATCACGGTTATCTTCGGCATTCTTGGTGGCAACCTTGGAGGCTTGCACTTCTTGCATAACTTCATTGGATGTCATTTCGTTGTAGTTGTGTCTTCCTTGAATGGACTTCAACTCGAAGGGCTCGAATGGCAAGAGAGCATTCACATACTTCCTCTTGACCCAAGCATCATCCACATAGGTTGCCCCCACATCATAGAAGGCCTTTGCAAGAGTCTTGAGTCTTCCATACATGTCTTCATGATTCTCATTTTCAAACATGTAGAAGCCTTCGGCATCATTGCTCAAAGAATCATATCGGTTTCTCTTCATGCTTTAATTCCCAAGGAATGCAACCTCAAGACAATTCCAAGCTTCTTTGGCGGTGGTGGCATTAAGAACATAATGCTTGTCACTTTCACTCAATGAAAGTTCAATCATGTGGATTGCGGAGGCATTTAGTTGCTTTTCGGCAAACTCTCTTCCTGTCACATTGCTTGGGTCCGCGACCTTGTATCCATCTTCAATGATCCTCCAAAGCTCGATAGAGGCACTATTGATATGAGATTTCATTGAGCGTTGCCAACTAGTAAAAGCTAATGCATTAAGCTTAGGTGGAGGACCAATGGGGTTTATGCGGGTGGTGATAGGTGGGTCGATAGGGTACCATCCCGGAACGGCATGGAACTCATCCTTCCCATCTACATGCATGGTAGGAGGTGGAGGAGGTGGTTTAGATCCGGAGGTGGTTTCCACCACTTCTTATTTTTCTCTTTACCCTCCTCAGAATCACCTTCATCGGAGTTAGAGACACCCTCTAGTGGGATGAGTTCTGAAACCTTGCCATTTGTGAGTTTCATGAGCAAGTCACGCAACTCATCAAATTTGACATTCATGGACGATGTCAATGTTGTTTCCAACGTTTTGATATTGGCCATGTATGCCATGGTCTCTTTGGCCTTGGTATGATCGGCCTCATCCTCACTTTGTGTCATACTTCTCTTAGGCGGTTAAGCCCAAAACAAGAGATCTTAGGCTCTGATACCAATTGAAAGGATCGGTATGGCACCTAGAGGGGGGGGTGAATAGGTGCTACTCCAAATTTAGTCTTTTTCAAATTAGGCTTGACACAAAAGGTAAATTCTCTAGATATGCAACTACGGTGAATTTACCTATATGACAAGCTAACAAGTAAGCACGATACAAATAAGTAAGGCGATAAACAAGGATAGAGGTAACCGAAAGTCAAAGCACGCGGAGACACGGATGTATTCCTGAGTTCCTCCTTTTTAGGGGAGTACGTCTCGTTGGAGAGGTGTGAACCAACACAATGGTTCAACGGCCACAAAGGCCTCACCCTCTTCTCCGGTGAACCTCACCACAAAGGATTGGTTCACTTCAACTATCGGAAACCTTCAAAGCGGAGTCCGGAGCCTTTACAACAACGATTTGGGGCACAACCCACAAAGGATTGGGGGCTCCCAAACAGCTATAATCTGTCACAAAGACAATCAAGTAAGTACAACAATGGGCTAGGTTTTCCAAGTGGAAACCCTAGCTAATGGTCCCTCAAGTGAATGAGGGGGAAATGAAAAACGGCTTGGTGAAGATGTAGATCTGGGCCTTCTCCTTCAATCCTCCAAAGATCAATGAGTTTGGGTGGAGGGATTGGGAGATCTAGTGATTCTTGAGCTTGCAACAATGGTGTCTTCAATTCTGGGCGAGCTAGCTGTCTGGAGGTACGTGGAGGGTATATATACCCCTCCCAGAAATGTAGCCGTTGCAGTCAAGTATCACACCAGAGTTTCCGGCACTAGTGACCGGAAACTCCGGCCAGGGGCGGAAACTCCGGCCTACAGAGGCCGGAAACTCTGCCCCCACCAGGGGCTGAGCAGCTTCTTCACAGCAGAGGCTTGGGCAAAGACTCCGGTGCCCTGGGGCCAGAATGTTCAGCCAGGGCGGAAACTCCAGTCTTTGGGGCTGGAAACTCCGCCCCCACCAGGGGCTGAACACTTCTTCTTCAATCAAGGCTTGGGCAAAGACTCCGGTGCCCTGGGGCCTGAAAGTTTGGCCATGGGCGGAAACTCCGGCCTTTGGGGCCGAAAACTCCGCCCCCCACCAGGGTCTGAACAACTTCATCGCAACCTCGACGAATTGCCCTGAGTCCGAAGACTCCGGCCCTGGGGACCGAAAACTCCGGCCTGAAACTGATGATTTGCCTTTTTTCTCTTTTTGGTGTTGATGCACATGATTTGTACATAATTAAATTTGCATCACTTAACACCATATTAAAACATCCAAAGTGTTGTTAACTAACACACAAAACTAAGAGATCACAAAATTTCCTTTCAGTCAGGCTTACAAAAAATGTGATTTACACCTGAGAGGCCAGGTCGGGCCTGTATTTTCTCCCTTCGAATCGAGCTATTAGATTTATATGGCCCAACGGCTACGGCTGGGCTCGGTCTTGAAGTTTCAGCGTTGGTCTTTTGTTTGCCTGGTCCAAACCTTGCCCAAACACGAGTTTTGTCCAATGTCTAATTCAAACAACATATATAAACGATATATATGATGTTCCATGAGATAAATCACTCATCATTTGTCATAGCTAGGGCTTCAGGATGCTCCCTGCACTTCTTGACAAACTCGGCGCACGTCTAGTCGAAGATGGTGAGTGTCGGCCGAATGGAAACCAGGGTACCATGGGCCGGCCTTTCTAGCCCTCAACACTCCACGCTTGGCCGGAAATACCGCTAAGGACCTGGCGGGCCCGCCTGGAGAGCCCTGCGAGGGTTTTCACCTCGTGAGGACTTCGATACTGGAGAAACGACTAAGTCCATGCGGCCAAGGGATAGCCTCGAGAGATTTTCTCCTCTCGAGGCATCGGAGCACTCGAAGTGCTCGACGAGGTTCTGCCACCCTGGCAGGATGCACATGGGCTCTACACCCGCAGCAGGATGACGCGCGCGTCAGCGCGCGATGACGAAGACACCACAGTTGCCATTTTCGTGTATAAAGAGGGGCGACAAAGCTGCATCACTCGGAGCAGATTACAAGGCTTACCACGCCGCAAGCCGACAGCGGCGCACTCCTCGTGGGGAGACCGCTGACCTCTGCCGCACCGCCCCGCCGTCCTAGGTGGACGGTGGCTTTAGCAGACCAAGATCACAAGACCAAGACCATGGACTGCGTCCATGACTCCCTGGACCAAGGGTGCGCCGCCCTCCTGCACCGACGCCGTTGCGGAACCCTAGCTTCCACTCCCGCGTCTATATAAGGAGGAGGAGCACCGCTGGAGAAGGGGATTGAGCATTCTACGCCCAAGTCAACTACATTGCATAAAGAGCTAACGGTTCCCACCATTGTAGCTCCTCCATAGCTGTAGCTTCACACTCGGCAAGCACCACTGTACTGTAACCTCCCGAAGCAGTGCAATACATGGCAGCAGGAAGTAGGGTCTTTACTCCTCCCGGAGGGCCTGAACCTGGGTACGAGCTCGTGTTCCATTTTTGTCGTGATGTACTTCATCAAGTTCGTCGAGCAGGTCGCCGAGGTTGATGAGGCCTTGATTGTCGTCGTGTTCAGCCCCTTACGATTCCTAGCAGAGAGACATACTCCCTTGTTCCTGGGACTAGTCTCTGACAGATGGCGCGCTAGGTAGGGGGCTGAGGCGCGCTTTCGACCTCTTCTTCAACCTCTCAGGCACCATGGCTCGAATCCGAGCAGGGCGTCTTGCACGCCGCACGAACGCCAACGGCAGGGCAACCACCGAGCCCGCTCCCGGCCGCAACCCGCATGTCCATCCATGCGCCAACCGTGCTCTGAGCAGCGGCAGCCCTGAGCCCTACGTCGAGGAGCGAGAGGACGAGGACGTCGGCGAGGGAGTCTCTTCTCTGCATCCTTCCTGGGACCAGGGGGCTTCGTCACAAAGCCAGGCAGCGCCGAGCCCAGGCATTGCGCTGTTCACGGCGCAAGAACTGCTACGATACCGTCCCACCGAGGAAGGCCAAGCCGACTGGCTGGCGCGCATCGCCGAGCTCATACATACTGGGTTTGCGTGTACGGTAAATTAAAATTTTCACGTATTGCTACGCAACCCTATTCCAGGATCTACTATCAAGATACATGCGAATACGACGATCCGAAGATCTAGTTTAGTATACGTTACCAACACCATAGATTGCAGAAGAACGTGTTGATGACGTAGTCGATGTAGCCGTATGCGGTCTCTTCTCAACCAAGCCTGGTAGAGAGATTCCGACGCCTTCTTCTCCTTTGCTTCACCACCTTGTTCAACAGCTGAAGGATGCAACGTCTATGACGAGGAACCCCTCCGAGAGCTTGCACACGTACACTGGAAAGGTTCAGCAGGGCTTCGCCGTCCAAGCTTGAAGTCTGCTGGTGTATGAAGGTGGAGATCTCAACACATGAGAAGGAGAGAGAGAGAGATTAGATCTAGTCTAATCGGATATGTCACTTCTAATTAGAGGTCCCTCTAATCCAACTAGAAGAGATCTAAACTTGAGAACTAATTGCGTCTCGCCTAATCTAGTTGACAAACTTGTGTCAATCTTGTGTGTTTCTCCAACTAGAGGGGTGGGGTTTATAAAGGAGCCCAAGGGGTAGGGAAACTTGGGAAGGAGGAAACCTTCCCCCAGTCCAATTGGACAAGGGGAAAGTTTCCCCTTGCCCAATTCGGTATGAGAGGGGAGTTGGAGTGGAACTCCAACTCCTCCCCTCCCTCTCCCTCTCCCTCTCGTTGTTCGGCCGGTCGGGTGGGGCCCGCCCCTAGGTCCAAACCGACCTAGGCGGGTGGGGCCCACCACCGTGCACCGACCTGGCGGGTGGGGCCTGTCGTGGGTTTATCACGTCAGGTGTCATGGATGACTTCGTAGGTGTGGGATTACGCGAGTCAACCATCTCCGAGCTTGGGATCGCAGGAACAAAGATCAACACAGATTTACCCAGGTTCGGCCCCCTCAATGTGAGGTAAAAGACCTACTTCCTGCCTACCCTAGATTGGTATTGATATGATAATCGAGGTGTTACAATGGAGGCGATCCGATCTGGTACTCGCCGTATGAGCTAGGGTTTAGGGCTTCTTCCTCTAAGTCCTGTGAGTCCTCTTTATATACACAGAGGCTCGTCAGGTTACAAGAGTTCTACACGAAGCCTGATTATCTTTCTTGTCTTCCAAGGCAAGTTTGCACCGACCTTCTGGAGCTTTCCTTTATCGAGTCGCGATGCGAGATTGGCCCATCTTTCTCGTGCCCAACAATGATAGCGCAACCTTAAGTCGTTGTTTATTAAATTCGAATAAGTCGCGGGTTAATCATTCCCCGACATTAGCCCCCAAGCGTGGCCTGAACTTCATGATTTCTTGATCTTGAATGTTTAGGCCGCGCTTTTCCTTATTTCGCGACTTATAATTGTGCTGATTGGCCTTGACTCGCACCTGGAAGATCATCTGACTTCGTGAGCTTCTTTGTTAGAGTAGCCTGATAGCTTCAAAACTTGATGACGATCCATCTTCAAATTTTTGATGATAATATGATGTAGCCCCCAAGGATTGAGAGGATGTAATGTAATCATCTCAATTCTTCTCAGAGATTTGAAGGTCATCACCTGTAACTTGATATCATGAATAAAACAATTGTTAAGATACAAGTAATTGTAATTGGTGTTGCCGTACTATAAGCAGTACATCGACCTCTAGTTAGGCCATCTGAATCCTTAAGTGGGCACTCGCGCGACTCAGTATTTCCTAGGAACATGTGTGTTCAGGGTCGAGAGCGGCCATGATAGGCAATCAAGCTCGATTGACGCCACACCCCAGTACTTTGGCCACATAATGCGAGTAGCAATCCAACTTAAGGTAAATTTGATAATTGCCAAATTGGCTGTTTCAGGGTAACAAAGACCCCAAGAAACATAATGATATGCCATGATAGGCTAAGCTATGATAAGCTTTGATTATGATGACACATAAGGTCGCGCCTTGGTGGCAACCGAGTGTTATACATAGGGTTGGATCGCGCGTAGGTGGCGATCCATGGTGATACATGGGGTCGGTCGCGCCTAGGTGGCGACCAGAATGATACAAAGTTTACGGCCGCGCCTAGGTGGCAGCCGGTTTCTGATACAAGGGTCGATCGCGCCTGGGTGGCGATCAGATGTTGCATAGGTCGCGCCTAGGTGGCGACCAAAGTTGAAGTTCTAGCCCTGAGTGGCTGTGATGATACTCAGCTATAAAGCTGGAAAGGATGATGCTTGGCTCTAATTAGCCTTTTCTTATGTATAGTACGGTCGCAGGTGTGCGACGTTCCAAGGGCGAGGTGCCTCGAGACGATCCTCGAAATCATGGCGTTCGCTGCTTTCTTCCCTTACATCCAGCAGATAGTACGACCCATTGTTTAGCTTCTTGCTGATGATGTAGGGTCCTTCCCATGGAGAGGACAGCTTATGCATTCCCTTGTGATCTTGTTTAAGTCGCAGTACTAGGTCGCCTTCTTGAAAGGTGCGGGTTTTGATGCGTCTGGCATGATAGCGTCGCAAGTCTTGTTGATATACCGCTGACCTTGATGCTGCCAAGTCTCTAACCTCTTCTAATGTGTCCACCGAGTCTTGCCGAGCTATCTCATTATCTGTCTCGATGTAAGCCGCAACTCTTGGTGAATCATGTATGATGTCGCTGGGCATGACTGCTTCTGCTCCATAGACCAAAATATGGTGTAAATCCTGTGGATCTGTTAGGGGTTGTTCTTAAGCTCCACAGTACTGCTGGCAATTCTTCCACCCAACATCCTGGAGATGCTTCGACCTTTTCAATAAGGCGCGGCTTAATTCCATGGAGAATTTCCTGGTTAGCTCGCTCAGCTTGTCCATTGCTCTGCGGGTGTGCTACTGACGTGAGGTCCAATCTTATCCCATTGTCTGCGCAAAATATCTGTGTAGCCCTTCAGAGGTGTTGCTCCCATTGTCTGTAATGATACTATGGGGGTACCCAAAGCGGAATATGACCTTCTTCAAGAACTTGACTGCTGTTTCAGCCTCGCAATCTCCCACAGGTTCTGCTTCTATCCACTTTGTGAATTTGTCCACCATGACCAGGAGGTGAGTTTTTCCGTTTGAAGACCGTCTGAAGGGCCCTACCATGTCAAAACCCCATACGGCAAAAGGCCATGTGATGGGTATTGTGCGAAGTGCTTGAGCTGGCATATGATCTTGCCTAGCGTATCTTTGACATCCGTCGCACACTCTGACAATTTGCTCTGCATCTGCTAATGCTGTTAACCAGAAGAATCCATGTCGGAACGCCTTTGCCACCAAAGATCTTGACGAAGCATGATGGCCACAATCGCCTGAATGAATTTCGTGCAAGATTTTTCGTCCCTCTTCTGGTGAGACACATCTTTGGAATGCTCCTGACACGCTGCGCTTGTATAATTCGTTGTTGATGATTGTATAGGCCTTTGATCGCGTATGATTTTGCGCGCCTCAATCTCATCGTCTGGCAGCACTCCGCGACTTAAATATGCCATGTATGGCTCTGTCCATCCTGGCTGTTCATGCAGGGCTGCGACTAAAGTTGAATCGTCCTCTGGCTCTGCAATGTCAATCTCTGCTGGAGGTTTGACTGATGGATTGTGCAGTTCATCCAGGAAAACATTGGGTGGGACTGACTGTCTATTGGATCCAAGCCGAGACAGGGCATCTGCAGCTTCGTTTTGTCTCCGATCAATATGTTCAACTTGGTATCCAGTGAAATGTCCAGCAATTCTGTCCACCTCTCTTCTATATGCAGCCATATTCGCATCCTTGCTGTCCCACGTTCCAGAGACCTGCTGTGCCACCAAGTCTGAATCGCCAAAACAGCGTATGCGACTGATGTTCATCTCCTTTGCTATACGTAGACCATGAAGCAGTGCCTCGTACTCGCCACGTTATTTGTGCAGTTGAAGTGTATCTGTAGCACATACCGCAGCTTGTCTCCCTTGGGGATGTTAGAACAACTCCAGCCCCCGAGCCTTGCAACTGTCTTGACCCATCAAAATGCATGGTCCAGTATTTGGTTTCTGCCATGCTAGGAGCGACTTGGATTTCTGTCCAATCGTTAATAAAATCTGCAAGGGCTTGCGACTTAATTGATGTGCGCGGCTCGTAGCTGATGTGATGTGGTCCCAACTCGATCGCCCACTTAGCGACTCTTCCAGTAGCTTCTCGATTACGGATGATATCTGCAACGGTGCTGAACTAACCACAGTTATTGGATGTTCTTGGAAGTAGTGCTTCAGCTTGCGACTCGCCATGAACACTCCAAACACCAACTTCTGCCACTGGGGTAACGCTGTTTGGAAGCTGTGAGGACTTCGCTCACGTAATATACTGGTCTCTGGACAGGGTATTCCTTTCCGGTTCTTGTCTCTCCACAACCATGACAGCGCTCACAGCACGGGAATTTGCCGCTATGTATAGTAGCATGGCTCTTTATCCTTTGGAGCCGCCAGAACTGGAGCATTTGTCAATTGATGTTTCAAGGCTGTCAGAGCTTCGTCGGCCTCTGCATCCCAAACGAAGGTGTCTGATTTTTTCAACATCTGTACAAAGGTAGTGCTTTCTCTCCCAATCTTGATATAAAGCGACTCAAAGCTGCTACGCAACCGGTAAGTCGCTGCACATCTTTTATCTTTTCTGGTTTTGGAGATCCATCACGGCCTTTATCTTGTCAGGGTTGGCCTCAATGCCTCTTTCTGATACTATGAATCCCAATAGCTTTCCTGCTGGTACTCCAAAGACGCACTTTGTGGGGTTGAGCTTCATGTTGTATTTTCTGAGATTTGTGAATGTCTCTGCCAGTCACTAATAAGATCCTGGCAACTTGCGACTTAACCACAATATCATCCACGTAGGCGTGAACGTTGCGACCTATTTGCTCATGTAGACAATTCTGAATGCATCTTTGGTAAGTCGCACCTGCGTTCTTCAACCCAAAGGGCATGCTGACATAACAAAAAGCTCCAAAGGGTGTGATGAAGGACGTCTTTTCTTGGTCCTCCCTCTTCATCTTGATTTGATGGTAGCCTGAATAGGCATCCAAAAAGCATAACAGCTCGCACCCAGCAGTTGAATCAATCACTTGGTCGATTCGCGGCAAAGCAAATGGATCCTTTGGACAGCTTTGTTAAGACTGGTGTAATCAACGCACATTCGCCACGTACCGTTCTTTTTCATAACCAAGACTGGGTTTGCCACCCACTCCGGATGGTATACCTCCGTGATGAATCCTGCAGCCAGTAGCGAGCTATTTCCTCCCTATTGCCTTTCTTCTATCATCGTGGAAACGCCGTAGTGGCTGCTTCACTGGTTTAGCCGCAGGGTTCACTTTGAGGCTATGTTCTGCTAATTCTCTTGGTACCCCTGGCATATCTGACGGTTTCCATGCGAAGATGTCCTTATTTTCCTGAAGGAAAGCGACGAGCCTTCTCCTGCTCTTCTTCCATGTGTGCTCCAATGCTGGTTTGCTTGGATGAGTCGCCAGGAACAAGATTTATCTGCTTGGTGTCCTGGGCCGCTTTGAATTTCATTGGTGGCTCGGCAGATGGCGTGGTAACTACTCATGTCATTTGGGTCCACCTGCGACTTATAACCTTTTAGCTCTTCCGCGGCACAGGCAGATTCTGCGAAGGCCGCATCTCCTTCTTCACATTCTATCGCTTTTTTCTATCTCCGTACACTGTGATCACCCCTTTTGGTCCTGGTATCTTCAACTGTAGGTACACGTAGCATGGCCTGGCCATAAACTTAGCAAAAGCTCTTCTTCCAAACAAGGCGTGATATGGGCTTTGGAATTTTACCACTTCGAAACATAGGAACTCGCTTCTGAAGTTTTCCTCTGTCCCAAAAGTTACCCCTAGGGTTATTTTTCCCGCCGGCTGTGCGGACCTTCCTGGAACAATTAGCAAAAGCTCTTCTTCCAAACAAGGCGTGATATGGGCTTTGGAATTTTACCACTTCGAAACATAGGAACTCGCTTCTGAAGTTTTCCTCTGTCCCAAAAGTCACCCCTAGGGTTATTTTTCCCGCCGGCTGTGCGGACCTTCCTGGAACAATACCGTGAAACACGGTTGACGTGTGCTGCAGGCTGGAATCCTTGAGTCCTAGACACTGGAACGTATCGTAGTACAAGATATTAATGCTGCTTCCTCCATCCATAAGCACTTTGGTCAGCTTGTATCCTGCTACGTACGGTGCCACAACCAGCGCCAACTTGCCAGGTTCCCGTACTTGTGGCGGGTGCTCGTCGCGACTCCAAGTTACTGTGTGCTCGGACCACCTTAGCCAATTGGGCGTTGCTGGTATCACGGCGTTCACCTGTTGACTCCTGCGACTCAATTTCTCTTCCCTTTTGGAGGTGTCGATAACTATTGTGTGATACTGCCCCGTTTGCCTGGGGTTGCTCGTGTTGTGCTGCCCAACATTTGCGTCATGAGCCGTACCAGGGTTTCCCTCATGGGAATTTCCCCTGTTGTGCTGGCTTTCTTCTTTCCACTTCTTGTAATAGTTGCATTGTGCCTTGGTATGGTCCACTTGCCGTCCATCACCTGTTGCATGAAGGTCGTACAGTCGATTCAAAACTTCTTCCATATTGATTAGACGGGAGCCGTATCCTCGCCCCTTCCTCGCTGGCCTCTGAATCCTCCACGCATATTGGCTTGTTTGCTGCTGCTGGGGCTTGTTGGAGTTTCTCTTTCCTTTGGCAGCAACCTCCTCTTCTTCTCCGTCTGACGCGTCTCTGGTTTTATCCGAGCCGGCATATTTGTTAGCTGCAGCCATTACCTCGCTGAGGCTCTTGACTTTATCTTTCATGCGACCCAGCTTATGAATCAGCGGCTCAAACTTGCAGTTTTTCTGCATTACTAGGACGGCTGAGCTTGGTGGTATATTATCTGAGGAGTGTATTATTTCTCCCACCCTTTTCATCCAATGGCGACTTGACTCGCCTTCCTTCTGGACACAACGCTCGAGATCTTCTATATTGCAGAGTCATTTGCAAGTTCCTTGGAAGTTCTTAACGAAAGCATCCTTCAGTTCCTGCCAAGTATTTATAGAGTTGGGAGGCAAATTTTGCAGCCATATGTGCGCTGCACCTTCTAGCATCATGTTGAGGTACCTTGCACATATTTCCTCTGAGGCATTCAAAATGCTCATCCCCATCTCATAATTGTTCAGCCAGGTGGTTGGATCCATGCTGGCGTTGTAGTTCGCCACCTTGCGTGGCCCTTTGAAATCTTCAGGAGAAGGTTCCAATTTGATCCTTTCAGTAAAACATGCTGGGCCCTTGAGCCGCGAGGACAAGGTTGTGGATGTGCCCGTTGGATTGTTGACTTCTGCGGGCCGTGTTTGTGTCACTGGCATATTCGTCTGCGCTTCTGCGACTTGCTCCTGCTGCCTCTGTGCGACTCCTGATATGTTCTCTGGTGGCCTGCTTTGGATGCTTCTTTCTGCTGCAATCCTGTGATTGGCTAGTACGAGGGGCAGCTGTCCTCCGGCTTCTGCCCTATTGGCTTGTTGCAGGACTACTGTACTTAGCATCTGAATCACGCGCTGTGCCTCAGCATTGACCGGGTCATTGCCTGTTGGTACCATCTGAGTCAAGATATTAGCCGCATCATACATATTATCAATAGGGTTTTGGTAATGGCCCTGCGGGGTGTGAAACCTCCTTGGTTGTTGCTAGGTCTCTTGATTTGTTGGTCCCCATCCTTCCGCAACTGTCTGGATTCTCGCCCCCACGGCTGGAGTAAGCGGGATTTCCACTGTTGGTTGAGTCGCGCGCAGTTGTGTTTGCGAGTCAACCTGTCGTTGAGTCGCAGCTAGCGCAGCTACTCTTTGCCACTCCTGTTGGATTCCTTGGTTTATCTGATCGAGCCTGCGACGCTCTTCTTCCATCCTTCGAACCTCATACAGGAGCTCGCCCTGGCGGCCTCAATTTCTGTTGCCCAGAGGGTGGTGTTTGTGGCTAACACAGGGACACGAAGTGGGTTGCTTGGGGGTGCCGATGCTTCGGCTTCTCCAACGGTTCCTGATGCACCTGCTTCTCCGGTCGTGTAAACCGCGACTTGCGCCATCTCTCGATCTGGTGATAATGCGATTTTTGGTGGGCAACCCCAGCAACTTTCTTCAAAGGCAGGTACAATGGACCCAAATTCTTGCGAGTCCATGCTTTCCATGGATTCCTCCCCATCATCGGCGACTTCTTCTACTGAGTTGCCTTCTTGGACCGAGCTAATGGACCTGCCACCGATGAAGCCAACGAAGATGTTGATGGATCCAAACGGGATGACGTGGCCGGTCTCTAAGTAGTCTGCTTCCGGCCCCCAGCTTGAATCGTCAATGAGAGGTGTGCCATTGACCGTGATGATATGGCCAACAACAAGTCTTCCGCTCCCTTCATGGATCCTGCGGAACGTGACGCTCTTGACCGCAAGCCCCACGGTGGGCGCCAACTGTCGTGGGTTT
This sequence comes from Poa pratensis, assembly GCA_947311845.1. Classification (NCBI taxonomy): domain Eukaryota; kingdom Viridiplantae; phylum Streptophyta; class Magnoliopsida; order Poales; family Poaceae; genus Poa; species Poa pratensis. The sequence goes on from CAMZMU010000027.1 coordinate 87,729,691, forward strand.
GTCACGTCTGGTGTCATGGATGACTTCGTAGGTGTGGGATTACGCGAGTCAAGCATCTCTGAGCTTGGATCGCAGGAACAAAGATCAACACAGATTTACCCAGGTTCGGCCCCCTCAATGTGAGGTAAAAGACCTACTTCCTGCCTACCCTAGATTGGTATTGATATGATAATCGAGGTGTTAGAATGGAGGCAATCCGATCTGGTACTCGCCGTATAAGCTAGGGTTTTTAGGCTTCTTCCTCTAAGTCCTGCGAGTCTTCTTTATATACACAGAGTCTCGTCAGGTTACAAGAGTTCTACACGAAGCCTGATTATCTTTCTTGTCTTCCAAGGCAAGTTTGCACCGACCTTCTGGAGCTTTCCTTTATCGAGTCGCGATGCGAGATTGGCCCATCTTTCTCGTGGCCCAACAATCATAGCGCAACCTTAAGTCGCTGTTTGTTAAATTCGAATAAGTCGCGGGTTAATCATTCCCCCAACAGGGCCCGCCCTAGGCCGGCCGCCACTTGGCCGCTGCCGTCGCCCCCTTGCCCCGCCGTGGGCCTTGCGGCCCACTAGGGTTCGGCTGGGGGGGCGCCTCCCCCCCGACGGCGTCTTGGCCCACCACCACTTGGTGGTGTGGCCCTTTTAATATTTTCCCGTAATTATTTAACAATTAAATAAATCAATATTTAATTAACATATAATTAAATAATACTTTGTCCAATTAATTATTATTTGAATATTTCCTTTTACAGAATATTCACCGAATTAATTACCTATCATATGAAACTCCTTTCATATGATCGGGGCACCTAGTGTCCGCCGACAAAATACTCCAGACAAATATATCATTCATATAAACCTCCTCGGAATAAATCCGACCGTGATAGTAACTTTTATCACAAACTTTCTCTCTTGACAAGGTATGTCATTATCACGCAAGCACCATGCCGATGATACTGTCTCCATGTTCCAGACCAACCATAAAACAAAACTAACCAATCCTAGCTTAAGTGTGTGCACCCTACTGGTCCGATAACGGGTAGCTATAATTGGTTGGGTATCAACCAATCACAGGCCAGTGACAGTTCCAAGGACGTCATGTGTGGCTGCTATCGTTATGCGAATAACTCTACTGTTAAACCTGTTGATTATCATATATCAATCCCATTACTCACGACACTGAACTTCACCCGAGATATAGATCCGTGATGATACCATGAATCAATCAAGGATTGATTCACATCATCTTTGTCTATCTCGTTACCGGTAAGTTCCATTTACTCGTTGCCGTATTATGATATCCCACACAGTGTAACTTCACCATGCATTGTCTGCAGAATGTAGTGGATATGTATATAATACCGAGCAGGCCCTGGAAGTATCTCTCTTAACCTATAGGAGTAATTTCCCATCTCAGAACATCGGGATACATACACACCTTTGAAGCCACCCAGCAACTGCCTTTATGGTCACCCTGTTACGGCCGTGACGGTTGACAGCACCAAAGCAACTCCTCCAATATGCATGACCCCAATAACCTCATGGTTACAAGGACATGTTATATAACAACCTTTCTGTGATAAAGCTAAGGACAAAAATACTATTTAACAGAAATTCTTAGCATACCAACACTTGGGTGACCCAGCCATATTATAGTCCAATAATATGCCATCCTTGATCCTGACATAAACTCTATGTCCATGACTAGGAAAAGCCGTGTCATCTAGCATTAAGAATTAGTCCATAAAAGAACTAGGGTACTTTTTACGTATTCATATTCTCTACACGTGCAGGTGAGCTTTTCCCTAAATCACGTATTTAGAAATCACTGCAGTTATAGCATAGAGATTACGAATCAATAATGTATGAATCAGATATACATATGTATAAATACATTGTCACATGTATAAATACATTGCCTTTTGGGCATATATCCAACAATACACGCCGCTGGCGTCCCCGTAGCTCCGGCTGTCCCACGCTCGGTGAAGCGCCACTCTGGATGCGCAGAAGATCCGGCGCCAGGCGCTCCTCCACTTCCACCGCCATCACCAAGGGGGGCTCCTCCTCCTCCACCTCCTCCGCCTCCACCGCCATCACCACCCCCGCCAGCAACGGGAGCATACTACTGAAGAAAAGCCTACCAGTGACGGGCCCAAAAGGCTCACTAGTGACAGGCAAGCCACCTGTCACTAATATACAGTCACTGGAACGTAGTTCCTAGTGATAGGCAACTGCCCGTCACTAGTACATGTATAGCAGTGACGGACGGAACAGACGTGCACGTCACTAGTATTGATCAAAGGCCCATTAACATGTAGTTTTCTAGTGACAGACACATTATCCTGCCCGTCACTAGTATGCATTTCGGTAATAAAAAAAATTAAATGCATTTACCACTTATATTCCAGATAGCACAACATTCACATAATCCAATATGACAATTTTTTTGCACAAATAACACAATGATATAAGAACCTGCAAATTGCATGATCCAAATTGCAATGTCGCATTAACATCTCACATTGGACAATCCAAAACACATAGCACAATCCAAAAATATTCCCACAATGGTGCCAGCCACATCGATATGTCCAGGCGTCAACTTCATAGTCCACAGGATCATTAGCTACTTGTGCATCTCCATTCTTTGACACTACAATAAAACTGAAGGAAATTCAGTATGGACGTATGGTGTTGACTGCTAGCTCACGTGTCAAACATACTAGCTAGCTAATGATAAACAAACTAGCAAGTTAAACACACATGTGACCTTATTATAAAAAACAATAAACCGGAAGAAAATACCTAGAAGAGAACATGTTTATAATTCTGAACTAAATAGCACATATATGAAGTATCGATGCATGATTCTCCTAGCTAAGAAAAATTGTTGGAAATGTAAACCAGAAACAACCAACGTTATACCATGGAGACCATGTGACTCAAGGTCTCGATAAGTGAGATATGAACATAGCTTATTCTTAATTAACAATTATACGGACTAAAAAATAAATAGTGATCATTTCGGGCACTGCCATGCATTCATAGGTTACAGCAAAATAATAAAGCATATAGGAGCGTTAGTATCTAGATATCACAATCCATCAGTAAAAATTGAAGGTAGCAGGCTTTGGAATTAATATCAATTGGTGCTTGCATATAGAAAAATAAACACCGTGATAAGTCGATGGTAAAGGTATTGTCTCACACTGACACAACAACTGGTGTGTATGCAATGGTTTATAATGGAACTGACAGGAAAACAGAATGTTAACCTCGGGCTCAGCTTTATTTTTACCAAGAGTTGCCGAGCTCGTTCTTGTGGCTGAAAACAAATAAAGACCTTCATGTGATTCACCACCTCTGATACCTGAGAAGAGCACACAAGCAATCAACACAGTGTATATGGAAACACACAAATTCAAGCAGAAGCAGCTCCATACCACAAGTAACTCTTGCCATCTCTGACACTTGATGGTCACATTTGTTACTTCTGGTTGCACAGAGTCCCTCCCTTAGACTGAGAAATTACTACAGGTAACTGAGATCCACAGGATCCATGCAATGTCAAGATGCATAAAGTCTCCTATATATCCACCTTGCATTCTGGTAGAGCAGAACAAAACAAATCTTAGGTTGGAAGTTAAAAAATCAGAGTAGAAGTTGAGAAAGTAACATCATGTATTACTCTTCGAGGGAACAAACACGGTGTATGTAGATGCAAAACACTCATTTAGAAGGAAAGAATTTGATCCAATCAACAAATCTCTAATGATTTGATCCAAACGAAGTGCAATGAAGTAGTAAACAACTAAGTATCCAAATGTTGCGGTCATTAGCAAATCCGGGTGCATTGAAGTAGTAAACAACTGTTATATTCAGTGAAGATCACGACTAATTTTGTATCAGCTACAATTACAAGCACACCGACAAACTGAGAGATAACATTGGAACACTACTTGTCAACTTTGAGCATTTCCTAAACAGCACAATATCTAAGATATATACCACGTATTTAACAGTGCTTTTTCAATACCCCTGTCGCCTAAGCATAACAAATTAACAATGCTACACAAGGAAGTTTCCATTCAGGCATTTACACAAACATTTGTTGGGTACCAAATGAAACACATCTGTAGTACCTGCCGAACCTAGATGCACTTAAACTCAGCTGCACAAGGGAGACCTCGAGGCCTAAGAAGCAAGTAGAATATGGATATCAACATGCATACTCAGTGGCATTCCATTCATGTGTGTGCAAATTAGTTAATGGTCAGAAGAAACATTTGAAATGCATATAACAACATTAATGTATCTTCTTTTCTAGGAATACAGATCATCAGCAATTCTCTACTTAGTGGAATTGGGGGCAAAAGAACACGGGATGATTCGAAAGATACCTGAGCTTGCTGAGAGTAAGTAGAGTCGGCGTTTGGGCGTGGTGGCGAGCCTGGCTATTGCCGATTCTCCCAAGGATTTCATGTTGACGTGGAGAAGAGATGGAAACGTCACCGATGTGGAGGAAGATGATGCTGTCGTCCCGAGCGCGGCGGTCCTTGGAGGCGCGGATTGGAAGGGCTGGTTGGAACCGTCGCCTGCGTGGAGGAAGGTGTTGCTGCTGCCCGTTGGAGGCGGGGCTTGTAAGGGGAGGGGACGGGGCGGCGGTGCTCCGGCTAGTAGGTTGATGGAAGCGGCGGCGGCCCACCTAGGGCATGCGGTCGACGCCGGGCACCAGCAGGTGGATCCACGACGAGAGCATCTTCAAGTACTTGCCGAACCGCTCTAGCATGAGCGCTTTCTTCTCCGGCACGATGCTGACGGCGTGTTGAACGGGTCGTCGCGGGAGTTGTAGGCGGAGGTGGCGGCGTCTCTCCACTGCTTGCCCCTGCAGCAGCAGCTGAAGGGCTGGGTTCGGGGAGCAGAGCGGAGCGCCGCGTGTGCAGCATCGTCCACGTCGCCGACATCGCCATCGATCGATCGATCTAGTCATCCGCCGCCGCACTAATGAAGGGTTGCGTTCTGGCGTTGGGTGCGTTGTGGAGATCGTGCACTAGAGTGTGGAGGCGTCATTCGAGGGGATATGGTAAACGTAAGGAAGATTAGGAGATAAGGTTAGCAACGATGGATCTATGCCTTTATTTTCTTCGAGATGTGTGGGCCAAGGGCAGTTACCGGTGACAGGAATTTACACGTCCCCGTCACTAAATATTTTTTCCTTCTGCCATAAAATACTAGCGACGATCCGTTTATGAGCCTGTCACTGCTATTTTGTACCAGTGACGGGCAAGACGGGCATGATTTTGTCTGTCACTAATCACTTGGCATCTATGAGCATTTCTGCAGTAGTGGCACCAGGTTGTGGTCCACCCATAGGAGTTCACCTGCTGCTCACCACGATGCCTCAAGAGGATTTTCTAAGCACGGGGACTCTCTCTGAAGAAGAAGCGAAAGCAGAACAAATTGCTAACCTGGCCAAGTACCTAGCCAAGTCCTACTGCATCATCGGAAAGGACCTCTATCGCAAGCGCCCCAATGGCGTCTCCCTGCGATGTGTCCCCACAGAAGAAGGCAGGCAGCTTCTCGAGGACGTGCACAGTGGAGGATGCGGCCACCACTCATCCTCGCGCACTCTCGCGGGAAAAGTCTTCAGGAGTGGTTTCTACTGGCCGACAGTGCTCCAGGACGCCACTGCCCTCGTCCAAACTTGCGAAGCATGCCAATTCCACGCCAAGCAAGTCCACCAGCCAGAGCTTTGGCTCCAGACCATCCCACTCACTTGGCCCTTCCGGTGTGGGGGCTGGACCTCCTGGGGCCCTTCCCGAGATCGCGCACGGGCTACTGCTACCTCTACGTCGCCGTCGACAAATTCATCAAATGGGCGGAGGTAGAAGCGGTGCGCTCCATCCCGGCAAACTCGGCGGTGAATTCCTAAGCAACATCGCGCGTCGCTTCGGCGTGCCAAACCGTGTCATCACCGGTAACGGCTCGCAATTCGCAAGTAGCACCTTCAGGGCTTACTGCAAAACCCTCGGCACTCGGCTGTGTTTCGCCTCAGTAGCGCGCCCACGGAGCAATGAGCAAGCTGACCGAGCAATCGCTGAAGAAATCACACTACAAAAAATTCGGCCATCCAGGACGATTCCATAACGTGGTGATCATGCTCCAAAACGTCGGGATGTGCAATCCTCGACGATTCACACGACGTTATGGAAAAGTGATGCGTGTAAACCACACGTTCGTTGGGAGACCCCAAGATTAAGGTTTGATGCGTGTAGCGGCAAGTCTTCCCTCAGCAAGAAACCAAGGTTTAATCAGACAAGTAGGAAGTCGGCGATGTTCTGAAGGTTGTTGGTGAAGGAGTGTAGTGCGGCGCAACACCAGGGATTCCGGTGCCAACGTGGAACCTGCACAACACAATCAAACTACTTTGCCCCAACTAAACAGTGAGGTTGTCAATCTCACCGGCTTGCTGAAAACAAAGGATTATGCGTATAGTGTGGAAAATGATGTTTGCTTGCAGAGAATGAAAAAGAACAATGATTGCAGCAGGTTGTATTTCAGATGTAAAAGAATGGACCGGGGTCCACAGTTCACTAGTGATGTCTCTCCATAATAAAATACTAACAAGCTGGGTAAACGAATTTTAGCTGGGCAATTGACAAAATAAAGATGTGCATAACAATACATATACAAGTCATGATGATCACTATGAGATTTACTTGGGCTTTATGACAAAGTACACAGACCGCTATCCAGCATGCATCTGTGCCTAAATAGTCCACCTTCAGGTTAGCATCCGCACCCCTTCCAGTATTAAGTTGCAAGCAACAGACAATTGCATTAAGTATGATGCATAATGTAAACAATACAAATATCCTTAGACAAATCATTGCTGTTTTACCCCTAGTAGCAACAACACATCCACAACCTTAGAACTTTCTGTGACTGTCCCAGATTAAATGGAGGCATGAACCTACTATCTAGTATAAATATTCCCTCTTGGAGTTACAAGCATAAAATTGGCCAAAGCCTACACTAATAACGGAGAGCATGCAAGATCATAAACAACATATATATGATAGATCAATAATCAACTTGACATAGTATTCAATACTCATCGGATCCCAGCAAACACAACATGCAGCATTACAATAAGATGATCCTGATAATGATAGGCAACTCACAAGATCTAAACATGATGGCACAAAAGGAGAAGACAACCATCAAGTACTGCTATGGACCCATAGTCCAAAGATGAACTACTCACACATCACTTCGGAGGCAGGCATGGCGATGTAGAGCCCTCCGGTGATGATTCCCCTCTCCGGCGGCATCGGCGGATGTTTTATGGAAATATGGCTCGGTGTTTTAGGGTTTTCGCCTCGGGGAGAATAAATAGGCGAAGGGGCGATGTCGGTGGAGGCACGAGGCCCGCTCCCCACATGGTGGCACGGCAGGGGCCCCACCCGCGCCATGGGGTGGGGATGGCGCCTCGGTGCCCCCCTTCGTGAACGTGTCGGAAAAAATAGGAACGTGGCAATTTGTTTCATCCAATTCCGAGGATATTTACAGAACAACTTTTCTGAAACCAAAAACAGCAGAAAACAAGAACTGGCACTGTGGCATCTTGTTAATAGGTTAGTCCAGAAAATGCATAAAAATGTCATGAAGTGTGAATAAAACATGTAGCAATTGGTATAATAAAAGCATGGAATATAAGAAATTATAGATACGTTGGAGACGTATCAAGCATCCCCAACCTTAGTTCTACTCGTCCTCGAGTAGGTAAAATGACAACAACAAATAATTTCTGAAGTGACATGCTACCCACATAATCTTGATCAAATAATATTGTAAAGCATGTGAGCTGAGATCAAATCATTCAAAGCAAAAGTCTATAATTGATATTCAATAAGAGATAACAAAGCAAGATAGTTAAACAAGCTAAAACTTTTCATGAACTATTGCTTTAAAGACATGAAACCGTACAAGGTTCATTAAAGATGTTTTAAGTATCCAGTGTAGGAGTTCTATCCTTCAATTCCAAGCATCAAACAATTTTTCATAACATAGAAGGATTCAGTCAAGTAAATATAAACATGAACGTCATGAATCAACTGTTTCGAAGTCTACTCAATCGGTGAGCGTAAGCATTTGGTATTGGCACCAGGATGCTATGGCTAAAAGAACATTAATGGGGGTTTGGAAGGCCAAAGGAAGAAAGTCTCACAAAGCTATAAGTGATCATTAGACAAGATGAAGTCTTATAATCGAAGCTATGTAAGGAGTAGTGATTGGCATGCAACGGATGCACATAGAGATATATGTGTATGAAAGCTCTCCAATAGAACTAGTGGGGGTGCATCCAACTTGGTTGCTCATGAAGACCTAGAGCACTTTTTGAGGGAGCTCATCATTGGAATATACAACCCAAGTTATATAGTGTAAATTCCCCACATAGTTATACTAGTAAGACATGAAAACTCTCTCACATGGAGTATAGGAGCTAAACATGAGCACAAATGTTGACTATGAATACTGCAGGTGCTGAAACATGAGCACAAGTGTGGATAAAGGATAGTAATATTGCCCCCTTTTTCTTTATTCTTTTTTTCCTTTTTTTTCCTTTTTTTTCTTTTTTCTATTTTTTTCTTTTTCTGTTTCTCTTTTCGATGGCCTCAATGGCTCTTTTCACTTTTAGGGGCAACATCCTAATATGACAACACACTTTTTGGTACGAATAACTCATAATGAACAAAACATGATGTATGAAACTGTATGCCTTTGCCAGTGTAGCAGGATGTGCAATGATCTAGCGTAACATGGGTAAACCACACATCAGCTATATAGAATCATGCAAAGCAATATATAAATGATAAATGACAACAAGTCATATAATGTAAGATGGAAGTTGCATGGCAATATATCTCAGAACAGCTATGAAAATGCTGTGGTAGGTATGTATGGTGCCTGTTTTGAGGAAGATGTATGGGCTTATGTGTAGGAGAACAAGAGAAAGTCCTCCCACGGGTTTGGATGTACTGGCGAAGTATGCACAACTCTCAATGTGAGCAGAAGACAATGCACAACACCGAAGAGGCTAGCAATTTAGATGGTGGAAGTGCCAAAAACTGTAGCTTATCATTAGTCAAAAAGAACTCACAAGCTTATTGCAAACAACTAGCTGGTTCAACATTAAGAGCATGATTAAAATTCACTCCAAGAAGGGCCGTTCACGGCGGTACAAGTACCCCGCTAGATCCCTCGACCTTCAGCACAACTCAGTTATTACGAATCACTTTTAGACATGGAAAGCTATCAAGTCCAACTACACCTTCAACAATTTAAGTAGAGTTTGTAGTACGGTACAAGCTTAAAGACAACAATCCACTAATGATTTTAACTTAACTAACCAGCAAGCTTTACCATCTAAATATCTCAAAACGTTTGCAAAGAACCAAGTTATCAAAGTTCAATGATCTACAAGATTATGCAAGTTATTCATTATACCATTACCACATGCAACATTTTCTGAACCAACACATCAACCAAGCAACTCTCCAAATAATTTACAATTGAAACAAGAGAGTACTTTCCACAAGAATCTATCTATTATATAATTAAAACACAGGACAAACAATGGATAGGATTAATTTGCCATAAGCCATATTAAGAAGTACGGCTCAGATTGATCGGAGATGCAAACACGCGCAAGAGAGAGAGAGAAAAATAGCCTTGCCGATTTCGGTGCGTATTCCACGAGGAAACGTCAAGGAGAAAATTAAGAGACCTACACGTGCGAAGCAGCAAGCACGCGCACGAGAAGGAAAAAATATCCATGTATACCGGCCGATTTCAGTACGTGTTCGAAAGGCCTCATCCGTGTATACCGCACGTCAGTACATGGTATGATAGATATTTCTCCAAACTTGAGAGGAGACGTATACAAGCTGGAGTCTAATTCATTAATGCCGAGTCCTGTACGATGAAGTGCACAGACAAGATAGAAACCATTGCATGATCGATTACCATGGCAGGCGCATCCATAAAGACCACACGTCCAATTGCACGTCGGACCATCGACCGAGAGATCGAACACAAGCAACAACGCCATGAATCCCAGCTAATCGGAAGCAAGCAAGCAACTACAGAGACGACACCATGAAGCCCGACTAATTGGAAGCACGCGACGACGCCATGCAGCCGGCGGATCGAGGGCACGACAGCGACGACAGCAGAAGAACCCACGTTGCATGAACCCTAGCTGCCCGACTGAATCACAATTTCGACAATGTTGATCTCATGCAAGCGATCTTCATAAACATATAGTCTACAACGAGTCTGCAAGGGGACATTAAGCCGACAAGAATTCTACGTCATCAGAAAGCCATGGATTCCAAATTCTCTCGCGGACACAAAAATCTCTACCGAGACCCATGTAAGCAAGTACATGTCAAGTCGATCTAAGCCGGCACAGCATAGACGTGTCCAAGCAAGATTGATTACAAGAAGAATAGTCTGATCTGCTAGATCTTCTTCTTTTTTCCTTTATATATTTGAAATAGGCAAAAGATTGTGCCGACACCTCTCCTGGCGTCTCCGTGCTGTGGAGGCTTACCATTGCGATGTCTATTTTTGCCATGTGTTAAGTTGATCTGAAAGCTGGGATATTTGAGCAGTTGTGACCACCAAGGATTGGCACGAATCTAGATTAATTTAGTTGGAGTTCAGAAAATCGGATTGTGCTAACAATTGTTTGCCTCGCTGCTCTAGGCATCTCGCAGTTGAGTGTGCGAGACGATTGTAAGGTTCTGCTGGACAACTTGCATGTTTTCTAGCAACAGATTTACGCATGTTTCTATTAGATAAGCTAATACATGTACGTTCCTTTTGTTTCGTTTTGTTTCAGGTATGTGATCACTATGATTAGTTCATAAACGTGAAAATGAAGGATCATGCTTTCCACCGCAATGAAGCAAGCTCAGATATTTGACATTAATTTATTCGATGAGAACGGAGTCATTCCCATCCACCATTGTAGATGTCTCTGGAGCAGCAGTGCTTCATCATGCAATAGTTCAAACTATTAAGTAGACACTCAGGTTTGACACTAAATTTATTTTCGGATTCAGTGAGAATGTCTTCATAATGTTGTTTAGACATTCTATATATTGAGGATAACCAATAAATGTATGAAGCTTTAAAGATTTATATATTTATTGTACTACAAGTACTTTAAAAAACAAAACTGTCAAATACCATATATTTTAGATTTCATATGTCAATCAATAAACATACGATTATTCATGTTTATAGACTATTTCAGTGATATAGTGCCATATACCAGATGAGAAGCGACAACGCTCAATTGCCGATGATGCGGTTACCCATACAATCTCTGGTGAACTCCAGGTGACTATAGCAAGGGCTTTGACGATCTCACACTGAGAAAGTGGTAGAAGCATCAAACCCTCACGCTATGTCAAAGTCTATGACGTGTCGGACCTAACGGTCCGTTCTGGCGATAAGCGGCGACACTCGAAGACCATGCATGCTGCCGTTATAACAGATGGCGATTCCAGATTAGAGGCTGTTATGCCAGGCTCCATTGTTCTTATCACATGCGTCAAATTTTGCATCTGAAATAACGTTCAAACTGACAGATCAATCCATCAGGTATTCTTTTTTTAAAAACTAAATCCATCAGCTATTCATGTTAGTTCCTATGTCGACCTCTCCTAAATAACACGTAGTGCATGTGCTATGCTTCTAAGATGATTTAACGAAGGTGTAGAAAGCAAGAAAAGCAAGACACTACCACTAAGAAGTACGTGTAAACTATATTATTGATACAACATTTGTGAACAAAAAGTGTTGGGGTGAGATAAAAAATATGGATAAGTAGCAAAGAGAAAACACTAAGATTCTTTCTTTTTTAATCTTTGCCTTAGGGCACCAGCTGTTTTTTGTGTGTGTTCTACCAGCTAATATACAAGAGCCAGCAATTGCTGGACCTTTCGGGAAAAAAAAAACACTAAGATTCAAGCCGTTGGCTCTGCGCCACGAGCTAATTTCTTAATAGCTTATGTTTTTGGTCATTCACGTAACAATGTTAGGCCAAGTGGCCAACCAACAATCTAATAATATATTGCAAACACATAAATACCAAGATAAGTTTTAACTGATCAAGGCCACATAGTTTAACTACGATCAATACTTTTTATAAATTAATTGCACATCAACATTTTTCTTGAAACGGATAAAAAAGGTACCCAGTGATTGTGCTCGTGCATTGTATTAGTTCTACTATGGCGTCAAATTAAATCAAATAACCATTAGAATACACACCAAAAATCCAAATAATGAATAATTTAAAGGTACTTGGTGAATCTAGCGCGCAAATGCGCGGGTCACCCAGCTAGTTAACAGCTCTAAAAGAGATGCATGAAAAAACAGGAGCTAAAAGCATAACAGTAGCTAGATAAGAATACTCAAAAGATATAAGTGAAGAATATGAGTATTCACATGAAAAAACGGAGCGTTTCTCTCTCCCACACAAGAATGCTAGGATCCAACTTATTTAGAAAATAAAAACAACAAAGCAAAAAATAAAAGCACACAGACGCTCCAAGTAAAATACATAATATGTGGAAGAATAAAAATATAGTTTCACTAGAGATGACCTGATAAGTTGTTGATGAAGAAGGGGATGCCTTGGTCATCCCCAAGCTTATACGCTTGAGTCTTCTTGAATATTGCTGGGGTGACCCACGGGGGCATCCCCAAGCTTAGGCTTTTCACTCTTGTTGATCACATCATATCATCCTTCTCGCTTGCTTCTTGAAAACTTCCGCCACACCAAACTCAAAGTAATTCTCATTAGAGGGTTAGTGCATAATCAAAAATTCACATATTCTACTGTGACACAATCATTACCAATGCTTCTGGACATTAACTACAGCCAATGATGTTTTATGGAGCAAAGAAATCCAATCAAACAAAGTAAAAGAGGCAATGCAAAATAAAAGGCAGAATCTGTCAAAAACAGAACAGTCTGGAAAGACGAATTTTTTCGAGGCACTTAACTTGCTCATATGCGAAAAATCAAAACTAATGAAAGTTGCATACATATATAAGGATCATGCGTGATTTGTTTCAGAATTTTTCGATTTTTCTGGAGTGAATACAGCTCAAAACGGTGGACAGCAAAAATCTGTCACTGCGCAGAAATCCAAATCTAGCATCAACTTTCAACCAGAGACTTTACTTGGCACAACAATGCAATAAAATAAAGATACAAATGAATTGTTACAGAAGTAAGCAACACCTTGACTCAAAATAAAATAAATTGACAGAAAATAAAAAGATGGGTTGTCTCCCATAAGCGCTTTTCTTTAACGCCTTCCAGCTAGGCGCAGAAAGTGAAAATTAAGTGTTCTCAAGAGAAGAAGCATCAACATCATAATTTGTTCTAATAATAGAATCAAAAGACATCTTCATTCTCTTTCTAGGGAAGTGTTCCATACCTTTTGTCGGGGGAATGATTAACCCGCGATTTAAGGATACGCTATCATTATTGGGCCACGTGAAAGATGGGCCAATCTCGCATCGCGACTCGATAAAGGAAAGTTCCAGAAGGTCGGTGCAAACTTGCCTTGGAAGACAAGAAAGATAATCAGGCTTCGTGTAGAACTCTTGTAACCTGACGAGCCTCTGTGTATATAAAGAGGACTCGCAGGACTTAGACGGGTCAAGCTATCAAGCCCTAAACCCTAGCTCATACGGCGAGTACCAGATCGGATCGCCTCCATTGTAACACCTCGATTATCATATCAATACCAATCTAGGGTAGGCAGGAAGTAGGTCTTTTACCTCACATTGAGGGGGCCGAACCTGGGTAAATCTGTGTTGATCTTTGTTCCTGCGATCCCAAGCTCGGAGATGCTTGACTCGCGTAATCCCACACCTACGAAGTCATCATGACACCTGACGTGACAAACCCACGACAGTTGGCGCCCACCGTGGGGCCTGCGGTCAAGAGCGTCACGTTCCGCGCAGGATCCATGAAGGGAGCTGAAGATCTTGTTGTTGGCCGTATCATCACGGTCAATGGCACACCCCTCATCGACGATTCAAGCTGGGGGCCGGAAGCAGATTACTTGGAGACCGGCCACGTCATCCCGTTTGGATCCATCAACGTCTTCGTTGGCTTCATCGGTGGCAGGTCCATTAGCTCGGTCCAAGAAGGCGATTCAGTAGAAGAAGTCGCCGATGATGGGGAAGAATCCGTGGAAAGCATGGACTCGCAAGAGTTTGGGTCCATTATACCTGCCTTTGAAGAAAGTTGCTGGGGTTACCCACCAGAAATCGCATTATCACCAGATCGAGAGACGGCGCAAGTCGCGGTTTACACGACCGGAGGAGCAGGCGCATCAGGAACTGCTGGAGAAACCGAGGCATCGGCACCCCCAAGCAACCCACTTCTTGTCCCGTGTCAGCCACGAACGCCGCCCTCCGTGCAACAGAAATTGAGGCCGCCAGGGCCGAGCTCCTGTATGAGGTTCGAAGGATGGAAGAAGAGCGCCGCAGGCTCGATCAGATAAACCAAGGAATCCAACAGGAGCGGCAGAGAGTAGCCGCGCTGGCTGCGACTCAACGACAGGTTGACCCGCAAACACAACTGCGCGCGACTCAACCAACAGTGGAAATCCCGCTCACTCCAGCCGCGGGAACGGGAATCCAGACGACTGCGGAAGGAAGGGTACCAACAAATCAAGAGACCCAGCAACAACCAAGGAGGTTTCACACCCCGCAGGGCCATTACCAGAACCCTGTCGATAATATGTATGCTGCGGCTAATATCTTGACTCAGATGGTACCAACAGGCGATGACCCGGTCAATGCTGAGGCGCGGCGCGCGATTCAGATGCTAAGTACGGCAGTCCTGCAACAAGCCAATAGGGCGGAAGCCGAAGCACAGCTGCCCCTCGTACCAGCCAATCACAGGATTGCAGCAGAAAGAAGCGTCCAAAGCAGGCCACCAGAGAACGTATCAGGAGTCGCACAGAGGCAGCAGGAGCAAGTCGCAGAAGCGCAGGCGAATATGCCAGTGGTGCAAACGCGGCCCGCAGATAACCCCGCGGGCCGCCCACAGCCCTGTCCTCGCGACTCAAGGGACCGGCGTGTTTCACTGAAAGGATCAGATCGGAACCTTTTCCTGAAGATTTCAAAGGGCCACGCAAGGTGGCAAACTACAACGCCAGCATGGATCCAACCACCTGGCTGAACAATTACGAGATGGGGATGAGCATTTTGAACGCCTCAGAGGAAATATGTGCAAGGTACCTCAACATGATGCTAGAAGGTGCAGCGCACATATGGCTGCAAAATTTGCCTCCCAACTCTATAAATACTTGGGAGGAACTGAAGGATGCCTTCGTTAAGAACTTCCAAGGAACTTGCAAACGACTCTGCAATATAGAAGATCTAGAGCGTTGTGTCCAGAAGGAAGGCGAGTCAAGTCGCCATTGGATGAAAAGGGTGGCAGAAATAATACACTCCTCAGATAATATACCACCAAGCTCAGCCGTCCTGGTGATGGAGAAAAACTGCAAGTTTGAGCCGCTGATTCATAAGCTGGGTCGCATGAAGGATAAAGTCAAGAGCCTCAGCGAGGTGATGGCTGCGGCTAACAAATATGCCGGCTCAGATAAAACCAGAGACGCGTCAGACGGAGAAGAAGAGGAGGTTGCTGCCAAAGGAAAGAAAAACTCCAACAAGCCCCAGCAGCAGCAAACGAGCCACAACAACGCGAATCAAAACAAACGCAAAAACGAAGATGGTCACTCAGGGCTCGTCGCCAATGCGCGTGGAGGATTCAGAGGCCAGCGTGGAAGGGGTCGAGGATACGGCTCCCGTCCAATCAATATGCAAGAAGTTTTTAACCGGCCATGCGACCTTCATGCGACAGGTGATGGACGGCCAGCGGACCATACCAAGGCGCAATGCCACTATTACAAGAAGTGGAAAGAAGAGAGCCAACACAACGGGGGGAATTCCATGAAGGAAACCCTAGTGCGGCTCATAACACAAATATTGGGCAGCACGGCGCGAGTAACCCCAGGCAACGGGGCAGTATCACACAATAGTTATCGATACCTCCAAAAGGGAAGAGAAATTGAGCCGCAGAAGTCAGCAGGTGAACGCCGTGATACCAGCAACACCCAATTGGTTAAGGTGGTCAGAATACGCAGTAACCTGGAGTCGCGACGATCACCCGCCACAAGTACGGGAACCTGGCAAGTTGGCACTGGTTGTGGCACCGTACGTTGCAGGATACAAGCTGACCAAAGTGCTTATGGATGGAGGAAGCAGCATTAATATCTTGTACTACGATACGTTCCAGCGTCTAGGACTCAAGGATTCCAGCCTGCAGCCCACGTCAACAGTATTTCACGGCATTGTCCCAGGAAGGTCCGCACGGCCAGCGGGGAAAATAACCCTAGGGGTAACTTTTGGGACAGAAGAGAACTTTAGAAGCGAATTCCTATGCTTCGAAGTGGTAAAATTCCAAAGCCCATATCACGCCTTGTTTGGAAGAACGGCCTTTGCTAAGTTTATGGCCAGGCCATGCTACGTGTACCTACAGTTGAAGATACCAGGACCAAAAGGGGTCATCACAGTGTACGGAGATAGAGAAAAAGCGATAGAATGTGAAAAGGGAGATGCGGCCTTCGCAGAATCCGCCTGTGCCGCGGAAGAGCTAAAAGGTTATAAGTCGCAGGTGGACCCAAACGACATGAGTGTAGTTACCACGCCATCTGCCGAGCCACCAATGAAATTCAAAGCGGCCCAGGACACTAAGCAGATAAATCTTGTTCCTGGCGACTCATCCAAGCAAACCAGCATTGGAGCACACATGGAAGAAGAGCAGGAGAAGGCCCTCGTCGCTTTTCTCCAGGAAAATAAGGACATCTTCGCATGGAAGCCGTCAGATATGCCAGGGGTACCAAGAGAATTAGCAGAACATAGCCTCAAAGTGAACCCTGCGGCTAAACCAGTGAAGCAGCCACTACGGCGTTTCCACGATGATAGGAGAAAGGCAATAGGAGAGGAAATAGCTCGCTTGCTGGCTGCAGGATTCATCACGGAGGTATACCATCCGGAATGGGTGGCAAACCCAGTATTGGTTATGAAAAAGAACGGTACGTGGCGAATGTGCGTTGATTACACCAGTCTTAACAAAGCTTGTCCAAAGGATCCATTTGCTTTGCCGCGAATCGACCAAGTGATTGATTCAACTGCTGGGTGCGAGCTGTTATGCTTTTTGGACGCCTATTCAGGCTACCATCAAATCAAGATGAAGAGGGAGGACCAAGAAAAGACGTCCTTCATCACACCCTTTGGAGCTTTTTGTTATGTCAGCATGCCCTTTGGGTTGAAGAACGCAGGTGCGACTTACCAAAGATGCATTCAGAATTGTCTACATGAGCAAATAGGTCGCAACGTTCACGCCTACGTGGATGATATTGTGGTTAAGTCGCAAGTTAGCCAGGATCTTATTAGTGATCTGGCAGAGACATTCACAAATCTCAGAAAATACAACATGAAGCTCAACCCCACAAAGTGCGTCTTTGGAGTACCAGCAGGAAAGCTATTAGGATTCATAGTATCAGAAAGAGGCATTGAGGCCAACCCTGATAAGATAAAGGCCGTGATGGATCTCCAAAAACCAGAAAAGATAAAAGATGTGCAGCGACTTACCGGATGCGTAGCAGCTTTGAGTCGCTTTATATCAAGATTGGGAGAGAAAGCACTACCTTTGTACAGACTGTTGAAAAAATCAGACACCTTCGTTTGGGACGCAGAGGCCGACGAAGCTCTGACAGCCTTGAAAATCAATTGACAAATGCTCCAGTTCTGGCGGCTCCAAAGGATAAAGAGCCATGCTACTATACATAGCGGCAAATTCCCGTGCTGTGAGCGCTGTCATGGTTGTGGAGAGACAAGAACGGAAAGGAATACCCTGTCCAGAGACCAGTATATTACGTGAGCGAAGTCCTCACAGCTTCCAAACAGCGTTACCCACAGTGGCAGAAGTTGGTGTTTGGAGTGTTCATGGCGAGTCGCAAGCTGAAGCACTACTTCCAAGAGCATCCAATAACTGTGGTTAGTTCAGCACCATTGGCAGATATCATCGTAATCGAGAAGCTACTGGAAGAGTCGCTAAGTGGGCGATCGAGTTGGGACCACATCACATCAGCTACGAGCCGCGCACATCAATTAAGTCGCAAGCCCTTGCAGATTTTATTAACGATTGGACAGAAATCCAAGTCGCTCCTAGCATGGCAGAAACCAAATACTGGACCATGCATTTTGATGGGTCAAGACAGTTGCAAGGCTCGGGGGCTGGAGTTGTTCTAACATCTCCCAAGGGAGACAAGCTGCGGTATGTGCTACAGATACACTTCAACTGCACAAATAACGTGGCGGAGTACGAGGCACTGCTTCATGGTCTACGTATAGCAAAGGAGATGAACATCAGTCGCATACGCTGTTTTGGCGATTCAGACTTGGTGGCACAGCAGGTCTCTGGAACGTGGGACAGCAAGGATGCGAACATGGCTGCATATAGAAGAGAGGTGGACAGAATTGCTGGACATTTCACTGGATACCAAGTTGAACATATTGATCGGAGACAAAACGAAGCTGCAGATGCCCTGTCTCGGCTTGGATCCAACAGACAGTCAGTCCCACCCAATGTTTTCCTGGATGAACTGCACAATCCATCAGTCAAACCTCCAGCAGAGATTGACATTGCAGAGCCAGAGGATGATTCAACTTTAGTCGCAGCCCTGCATGAACAGCCAGGATGGACAGAGCCATACATGGCATATTTAAGTCGCGGAGTGCTGCCAGACGATGAGATTGAGGCGCGCAAAATCATACGACGATCAAAGGCCTATACAATCATCAACAACGAATTATACAAGCGCAGCGTGTCAGGAGCATTCCAAAGATGTGTCTCACCAGAAGAGGGACGAAAAATCTTGCACGAAATTCATTCAGGCGATTGTGGCCATCATGCTTCGTCAAGATCTTTGGTGGCAAAGGCGTTCCGACATGGATTCTTCTGGTTAACAGCATTAGCAGATGCAGAGCAAATTGTCAGAGTGTGCGATGGATGTCAAAGATACGCTAGGCAAGATCATATGCCAGCTCAAGCACTTCGCACAATACCCATCACATGGCCTTTTGCCGTATGGGGTTTTGACATGGTAGGGCCCTTCAGACGGTCTTCAAACGGAAAAACTCACCTCCTGGTCATGGTGGACAAATTCACAAAGTGGATAGAAGCAGAACCTGTGGGAGATTGCGAGGCTGAAACAGCAGTCAAGTTCTTGAAGAAGGTCATATTCCGCTTCGGTACCCCCATAGTATCATTACAGACAATGGGAGCAACACCTCTGAAGGGGCTACACAGATATTTTGCGCAGACAATGGGATAAGATTGGACCTCACGTCAGTAGCACACCCGCAGAGCAATGGACAAGCTGAGCGAGCTAACCAGGAAATTCTCCATGGAATTAAGCCGCGCCTTATTGAAAAGGTCGAAGCATCTCCAGGATGTTGGGTGGAAGAATGCCAGCAGTACTGTGGAGCTTAAGAACAACCCCTAACAGATCCACAGGATTTACACCATATTTCATGGTCTATGGAGCAGAAGCAGTCATGCCCAGCGACATCATACATGATTCACCAAGAGTTGCGGCTTACATCGAGACAGATAATGAGATAGCTCGGCAAGACTCGGTGGACACATTAGAAGAGGTTAGAGACTTGGCAGCATCAAGGTCAGCGGTATATCAACAAGACTTGCGACGCTATCATGCCAGACGCATCAAAACCCGCACCTTTCAAGAAGGCGACCTAGTACTGCGACTTAAACAAGATCACAAGGGAATGCATAAGCTGTCCTCTCCATGGGAAGGACCCTACATCATCAGCAAGAAGCTAAACAATGGGTCGTACTATGCTGGATGTAAGGGAAGAAAGCAGCGAACGCCATGATTTCGAGGATCGTCTCGAGGCACCTCGCCCTTGGAACGTCGCACACCTGCGACCGTACTATACATAAGAAAAGGCTAATCAGAGCCAAGCATCATCCTTTCCAGCTTTATAGCTGAGTATCATCACAGCCACTCAGGGCTAGAACTTCAACTTTGGTCGCCACCTAGGCGCGACCTATGCAACATCTGATCGCCACCCAGGCGCGATCGACCCTTGTATCAGAAACCGGCTGCCACCTAGGCGCGGCCGTAAACTTTGTATCATCTCTGGTCGCCACCTAGGCGCGACCGACCCCATGTATCACCATGGATCGCCACCTACGCGCGATCCAACCCTATGTATAACACTCGGTTGCCACCTAGGCGCGACCTTATGTGTCATCATAATCAAAGCTTATCATAGCTTAGCCTATCATGGCAATATCATTATGTTTCTTGGGGTCTTTGTTACCCTGAAACAGCCAATTTATTGGCAATTATCAAATTTACCTTAAGTTGGATTGCTACTCGCATTATGTGGCCAAAGTACTGGGGTGTGGCGTCAATCGAGCTTGATTGCCTATCATGGCCGCTCTCGACCCTGAACACACATGTTCCTAGGAAATACTGAGTCGCGCGAGTGCCCACTTAAGGATTCAGATGGCCTAACTAGAGGTCGATGTACTGCTTATAGTACGGCAACACCAATTACAATTACTTGTATCTTAACAATTGTTTTATTCATGATATCAAGTTACAGGTGATGACCTTCAGAATTCTCTGAGAAGAATTGAGATGATTACCACGTTACATCCTCTCAATCCTTGGGGGCTACATCATATTATCATCAAAAATTTGAAGATGGATCGTCATCAAGTTCTGAAGCTATCAGGCTACTCTAACAAAGAAGCTCACGAAGTCAGATGATCTTCCAGGTGCGAGTCAAGGCCAATCCTGCACAATTATAAGTCGCGAAATAAGGAAAAGCGCGGCCTAAACATTCAAGATCAAGAAATACTATGAAGTTCAGGCCACGCTTGGGGCTAATGTCGGGGGAATGATTAACCCGCGACTTAAGGTTGCGCTATCATTATTGGGCCACGTGAAAGATGGGCCAATCTCGCATCGCGACTCGATAAAGGAAAGTTCCAGAAGGTCGGTGTAAACTTGCCTTGGAAGACAAGAAAGACAATCAGGCTTCGTGTAGAACTCTTGTAACCTGACGAGCCTCTGTGTAAATAAAGAGGACTCGCAGGACTTAGACGGGTCGAGCTATCAAGCCCTAAACCCTAGTTCATACGGCGAGTACCAGATCAGACTCGCAGGACTTAGACGGAAGTAGGTCTTTTACCTCACATTGAGGGGCCGAACCTGGGTAAATCTGTGTTGATCTTTGTTCCTGCGATCCCAAGCTCAGAGATGCTTGACTCGTGTAATCCCACACCTACGAAGTCATCCATGACATCTGACGTGACAAACCCATGACACCTTTCTTGAGAGGGAATTGATACTTAATATTCCCCTCTTTCATATCAATAACAGCACCAACAGTTCGAAGAAAGGGTCTTCCCAAAACAATAGGACAAGATGCATTGCATTCAATATCGAAAACAACAAAATCAATGGGGACAAGGTTATTGTTAACCATAATATGAACATTGTCAATTCTCCCCAAAGGTTTCTTCATAGAGTTATCAGCAAGATGAACATCCAAATAACAGTGTTCCAAAAGTGGCAAGTCAAGCATATCATAAAGTTTCTTAGGCATAACATAAATACTTGCACCAAGATCACATGAAGCATTACAATCAAAATCATTCACTTTCATTTTAATGATGGGCTCCCAACAATCTTCCAACTTCCTAGGGATAGAAGCTTCATGTTTTAATTTCTCTTCCCTAACTTTCATGAGAGCATTTGTAATATGTTTTGTAAAAGCCATGTTTATAGCACTAGCATTAGGACTTCTAGCTAGCTTTTGCAAGAACATAATAACTTCAGAAATGCTACAACCATCAAAATCAAAATCATTATGATCAAAAGTAATGGGACCATTGCCTCCAATACTTTGAAAAAATTCAGCACTTTTATCAGAAACAGTTTCAACAATTTTAGGCAATTTTGCACGCTTTGTAGTAGAAGTGGAAACATTGCCAACACCAATAACATTACCATTAATAGTAGGAGGTTTACTAACATGTGATGCTTCAGCATTACTAGTGGTGGTAATAGTACAAACTCGAGCTATACTATTCTTTCTATCAATTTCAGCTTCTCTTTCCCACCTAGCATGCAATTCAGCCAACATCCTAATATTGTTGTCAATATTAACTTGGATAGCATTGGCTATAGCAAAAAAATTGTTATCATTATCTTCAGGTTTAGCAGCCATTTTATTAATTAAAGAAGCTTGTGATTCAGACATGGATGAAGTTCGGTTTTCAGCATTTGAAAGCTTAGTTTGCAAGCCACAAATTTCCCTATTCAAATTCACAAGTTGATGCCCTATGTTTTTCAACACAGCAGATTGTTCATTCATAGTTTTAGTGAACAATTGATTTTGCTCGTACTGTGATTGCATATAGCTCTTAGTAGCCCTTTCAATTTCTAGCATCCTTTCCTCACTAGGGAAACCAGATCTACCATTAGAATTACCATAACCACTACCACTATTAGAAGGATATGGCTTATAGTTGTTACCAAAATTATTCCTATAAGCATTGTTGTTGAAATTGTTATTTTTAATGAAGTTCACATCAACATGCTCTTCTTGAGCAACCAATGAAGCTAAAGGAACATTATTAGGATCAACATGAGATTTACCACTCACAAGCATAGACATAATGACATCAATCTTTTCACTCAAGGAAGAAGTTTCTTCAACAGAATTTACCTTCTTACCTTGAGGAGCCCTTTCAGTGTGCCATTCGGAGTAGTTGATCATCATATCATCAAGAAGCTTTGTTGCTGCACCCAAAGTGATGGACATAAAGGTCCCTCCAGCAGCCGAATCCAACAAATTCCTTGAAGAAAAATTTAATCCTGCATAAAAAGTTTGGATGATCATCCAAGCAGTCAGTCCATGGGTAGGACAATTCTTTACCAAAGATTTCATTCTCTCGCATGCTTGGGCAACATGTTCATTATCAAATTGCTTGAAGTTCACAATGTTACTTCTCAAAGATATAATCTTAGCAGGAGGATAATATTTTCCAATGAAAGCATCTTTGCATTTTGTCCAAGAATCAATACTATTTCTAGGTAAAGATAACAACCATTCTTTAGCTCTTCCTCTCAAAGAGAAAGGAAATAATTTCAGTTTTACAATATCCCCATCTATATCCTTATACTTTTTCATTTCACAAAGTTCAACAAAATTATTAAGATGGGCAGTAGCATCATCAGTACTAACACCAGAAAATTGCTCTTTCATAACAAGATTTAATAGAGCAGGTTTAATTTCATAAAAGTCTGCTTTAGAAGCAGGTGGAGCAATAGGAGTGCATATGAAATCATTATTATTTGTGCTAGTGAAGTCACACAACTTGGTGTTCTCAGGAGTACTCATTTTAGCAAAAGTAAGAACTAGGCCGAAATAACAAAAGTAAAACAAGTAACTAATTTTTTTGTGTTTTTGATATAAAGAAAGCAAACAAGACAAAATAAAAATAAAATAAGCAAGACAAAAATAAAGTAAAGAGATTGGAAGTGAGAGACTCCCCTTGCAGAAGCAACTCGACTTCCCCGGCAACGGCGCCAGAAAACTTGCTTGATGCGTGTAAACCACACGTTCGTTGAGAGACCCCAAGAGTAAGGTCTGATGCGTGTAGCGACAAGTCTTCCCTCACTAAGAAACCAAGGTTTAATCAGACCAATAGGAAGTCAGCGATGTTCTGAATGTTGTTGGTGAAGGAGTGTAGTGCGGCGCAACACCAGGGATTCCGATGCCAACGTGGAACCTGCACAACACAATCAAACTATTTTGCCCCAATGAAACAGTGAGGTTGCTAATCTCACCGGCTTGCTGAAAACAAAGGATTAGGCGTATAGTGTGGAAAATGATGTTTGCTTGCAGAGAATGAAAAAGAACAATGATTGCAGCAGGTTGTATTTCAGATGTAAAAGAATGGACCAGGGTCCACAGTTCACTAGTGGTGTCTCTCCATAATAAAATACTAACATGTTGGGTAAACGAATTAAAGCTAGGCAATTGACAAAATAAAGAGGTGCATAACAATGCATATACAAGTCATGATGATCACTATGAGATTTACTTGGGCATTACGACAAAGTACACAGACCGCTATCCAACATGCATCTGTGCCTAAATAGCCCACCATCAGGTTAGCATCTGCACCCCTTCCAGTATTAAGTTGCAAGCAACAAACAATTGCATTAAGCATGGTGCACAATGTAAACAATACAAATATCCTTAGACAAAGCTTTGCTGTTTTACCCCTAGTAGCAACAGCACATCCACAACCTTAGAATTTTCTGTCACTGTCCCAGATTAAATGGAGGCATGAACCTACTATCTAGCATAAATACTCCCTCTTGGAGTTACAAGCATAAACTTGGCCAAAGCCTACACTAATAACGGAGAGCATGCAAGATCATAAACAACATATATATGATAGATCAATAATCAACTTGACATAGTATTCAATACTCATCGGATCCTAGCAAACACAACATGTAGCATTGCAATAAGATGATCCTGATCATGATAGACAGCTCACAAGATCTAAACATGATGGCACAAAAGGAGAAGAAAACCATCTAGATACTGCTATGGACCCATAGTCCAAAGATGAACTACTCACACATCAGTCCGGAGGCAGGCATGTCGATGTAGAGCCCTCCGGTGATGATTCACCTTTCTGGCAGAGTGTCGGGAAGAAATTCAGAAACCCCCCGAGTTAGGGTTGACGGCGGCGGCAGCGGATGTTTTCTGAAAATATGGCTCGGTGTTTTAGGGTTTTAGCCTCGGGGAGAATAAATAAGCGAAGGGGCGATGTCGGTGGAGGCACGAGGCCCGCTCCCCACATGGCGGAGCGGCAGGGGGCCCACCCACGCCATGGGGTGGGGACGGCGCCTCGGTGCCCCCCTTCGTCTCTCCTTCGGACTTCTTGAACGTGTCAGGAAAAATAGGAACATGGCAATTTGTTTCGTCCAATTCCGAGGATATTTGCCGAACAACTTTTCTGAAACCAAAAACAGCAGAAAACAGGAACTGGCACTGTGGCATCCTGTTAATAGGTTAGTCCCAGAAAATGCATAAAAATGCCATGAAGTGTGAATAAAACATGTAGCAATTGGTATAATACAAGCATGGAACATAAGAAATTATAGATACGTTGGAGACGTATCAAAAAGTCAGGGACCGCTAGTCATAGACGATTCTACGACGGTTCGGTGCACCTCTGAACGTCGCAAGGGATCCTCGACGTTTCAACAATTGTCGCGACCAACTGGGCCGGCCCGTTACTAGGCCTAGCAAGACACGACGTTTTTTTTCTTGTCGCGGTCTGCGACACGTGGTAGACGGCCGTTACCGCCGTTTGCTGACGTCATGGCATACTCGACGAAAAAAAACGTCGCGTTATACAATGACGTCATGTCCGTGAGATAGAAAGCCGACACGTGTTCTACCCACAAAGGTGCCACGTGGAGGGATTTCATGACCTTTTTTTTCGTCGCGGTATCGATGTTGACGTAGGTGATGACGTCAGGGATGAGCACGACGTTTGCATATCCGTCGTGGGGTCATTGAATTTGACTTTCCACGTGGCCCAATCATATGGGTCCACGTGTTTTCTAACCATGACAAAGAAATTTCGTCGCGCAAAATTCAGGACGTCACCGTATCCCTGATGTTTTCGTTCGATTGTTGTTTGAATGGCCATTTGGCGATTGAGACGAATTTTAAATAGTTTTCACATCAAAGCAAACACACATGCAACAAATACATACATTCTGAACAAGGGCTCACAGCCTTGCTCACCAAAAGCCACAAAGGCCATGTTCTACAGTTCACGAGGCAACAAGTGGTTGACCAGCAGTGGCAACGTACAGTGTTCTGCCTTTCAAAGGCCACCAGCAACATACAGTTTGGGACTCAGGAAGGGCATCAAAAAGCCTCACGAAGACTTACCAAAATGGCATGAGTTTGCAGAGGTTTTCACTTAGGAGAGAGTTGAGCTATCATCTGCTTGATAATGTCATTGCACGACGCTTGAATCTTCCAGGTTTCTTCTTGTTCATTGATTATAGACTTCAGATGTTGTGCACATGTGATTGCTTCTGCGTAAGCATGTTCCTTGGCCTTATTGGACTCATCAAGCAGAGACTCCAGTTCTAGCCTCCTTTTTTTTTCTCAACATTAAACAGAAGCAGAAGCTGAATCATTGGCGCGTTCGTATGGCTTGGAATCACACCTACGTTTTTCAGGAAACTAGAATTTCAATTGCCCCGACACAGCACAACAGCAACAACTTCAACAGCAGAAAGAGGGGCCTTGACAGTGCCATCGGCTGCAGCAGATGGTTGCATCTCTCTTTCCATTTCAGCCTATAAAGCATGTAAAAGCAGAAGATGAAATAGCAGCTGAAGTAGAGTACATGGTACATTGATATGACAAGGGATCTGCTTGTACAAAACTTAGATTGGAAACCATGCTGTAATGACAAGGGATCTGCCTGTACAAACATAGATGCAGATAGTAGATCACAATAATATGTGAAGAAGCAGATGACAATGAAGCAATCATGCTTGTACATGAACTATCAGAATTAAGCATGCTTGTACATGAACTATCAGAATTAACCATGCATGTACATGAACTATCAGATAGGAGATCACAATGATATATGAAGAAGCATATATGCATGTACATGAACTATCAGAATTCACAAAGGTATACCTCAAAAGCTACCTAGAAGAATCTACTCAGATAAATTGTTGATTCCATAGATGTACAGAATTTTGAGGGACTTACAATTGCTGTTTTCATAGGCGAAGTGAATCCATGTTTCCTGAAGCTGAAGTGAGTATCTTTGAACAATTGAAAGGCATTGGCTTTGGCTTCCATATTGTTGCAGATAACCTCGTAGCTACAAGAACCTGTGGCACCTGGGAACCGGACAGCCATTCTGCTCTCCCTGGCTTTCTGACAAGTCACCTAGACAAACAAAGGGTATGAACAGATTAGCGATAGTCGAGATGATAAAATTGAAACAGTGGCAAGGTTGAGTGAACAAAGACAGGACCTGATTCTAGGTTGTGGTCCATTCATCGACTAACTTGAACCAAACTGCTTGAGTAAAAGGATTCACTACATAAGGAGGTGTTCGTGCATGCCTAGCCTTGTTATTACAATTGTCAAAATATGTTCTCTTCAGGAAATGGCGTCTTCGTCTGACACAGCTCTTTAGATTCATTAGAAGAGATCCACAGATCCAGGGGTCTTCAAGGTTCAAAACAAATCTTCCCTGAAACAAAAGAAAGAGCATTATTTAGTTTTATGAACAACAATGGAATGAACTCGAAAGTTGGGTTCCAAAACTTACACAGACATGTTCGAAGTACCCCTGAAATATGTCACGTCTGCCCTTGTACTCTTTCAAGTGGGATAAGATAGGGACAGTTTCCTTCACAGCTAAAGAACACGCAATAGCAAACATGTAAGCAATCCTTGGCTGCACTGGCCTTGTCTTTCCGGGAGGAATAACAATTCTGATCCTCCTGTCCTTCCTGTCCAGGTGGCCGCGGCAAACTGCCTGCTCGCCTTGGGCAGCTTCCTGCTGGTGTTGGGGAGCTACCTGCTCGCCTTGGGCAGCTTCCTGCTGGCGTTCAGGAGTTGCCTCCTCGGCTTGGACTGCTTCCTGCTGGCGATGGGGAGTTGCCTCCTTGGATTGGACCACTGGTCGCTTGACTTCAGCATCTACCTTCTTTGCTTGGGCTAATAGCTTCCGTTGGGCTGCAGCCCTCGTTACTCGTGGCGATGCGGATGCAGGGACTGCCTGCTCGCCTTGGGCAGCTTCCTGCTGGCGTTGGGGAGCTACCTGCTCGCCTTGGGCAGCTTCCCGCTGGCGTTCAGGAGTTGCCTCCTCGGCTTGGACAGCTTCCTGCTGGTGATGGGGAGTTGCCTCCTCGGCTTGGACCGCTGGTCGCTTGAGTTCAGCATCTACCTTTTTTGCTTGGGCTGATAGCTTCTGTTGGGCTGCAGCCCTCGTTACTCGTGGCGATGCGGATGCAGGGACTGCTGGCAGAGTCGATTTGATATTCTTCTTTAAGACAGGAGTCTCAGGTGTTGTGATGTCAACTATTTCTGCACTGACGCGCTTGCGATTGGGAACTGCAGCAGGTTTTGTTTGTGGATCTACCATGAATAATGATCTCAGAGTTAGGTACAAACATAACACTTGGTAAGAACCTATTACAGCTACAAAATAAGCTACTCACTTCCGGGTTACTTCTATATAGTGTATTTCATGTTATTAAATATAGGACTGGTATTGATTGTTCTGTAGTTCTGATGAATTAAACAAGAGATACGAGTAATCTAATTTGTGGACCTAATAATGAAAACTACTCCTAAGACTAATACAAGCTGGAAAATAAGCAAAAATTGACCATATGAACTCATTGTGGTTCTAACATGAATAAATATCTAGCTCAAAATTAGCTACGAACATAACACTTGATAAGAACCTATTACATCTACAAATTAGGCTACTGACTTTAGGGATTCTTCAATGGGGTGTATTTGTTGTTCTAAAATATAGGACTGGTTTTGATTGTTCTGTAGTACTGATGATGCAACAGACATATATGAGTAATCTAATATCAAAGTTTGGAATAGCGGGCTATTTCATTTAGCGGCGGCTCCGACATAAGCTATGAGAGACTAATACAAGCATCAAACAGACGGAAATAATTGTATCAAAATTGCATTCGGGATTTAGGGCATTTTTCTTACTGCTTTCCAGGGTGGGAACCTTTACTCGTGGCCTCAAAGTGGGAGACATTGACAACGAAGTTGTCGCGGGGTTAGTGAGGAGCTGGATGACGATGTGGTAGATCTTGACAGCGAGGTGGCAGATCCTGGAAGCAAGGTGGCAGATCATGACGGCGACCTGGACGGCGAGAGGAGAAGATCTTGGCGGCTACCTGGACGGCGAGGTCGCAGATCTTGGTGGCGCAGATCTTGGCGGCGAGCTGGACGACGAGGTGGCAGATCATGGCGGCGACCTGGACGGCAAGGTGGCAGGTCTTAGCGGCGCAGATCTTGGCGGCGAGTTGGACGACGAGGTGGCAGATCTTGGCGGCGAGGTGGAAGGCCTGGTATGGAGAGGTACATGATGAGGTGGATGACCAGGATGGCGAGGTGGAAGACTTGGACGATGCGTGCTACGGTTTGGGGGAGGAGTGGAGATTTTGGACGAGGATAGAAAGAAAGGGATATGTCGATACGGGAGATGGGGAAATTTGGTGATGGGGTTATAGGCAGCGACAAGTTCGAAATTTGGTGAAGGGGTTATAGGCAGCGACAAGTTGGATACGGGAGATGGGGAAATTTGGTGAAGAAAGGGATATGTCGATACGAGAGATGGGGAAATTTGGTGAAGGGGTTATAGGCAAATTTTGGTGGATAATTTGGTGGGCGGCGCGAAATTTGGTGGTTGTGCGGGACACATTGCTGACTGTCGGATGCATGATGGAGCCATGTGTTAGGGTAGGATTATAGGTGGGATTCCACCACACTATAGCGCCATTTTTGTCGAAAACCCTAAGAAGTTGACCCCGAGGTCAGCCGTGATCGGTCCCCTTATGCTTTCCTCCTTGGTTCTGTTAGGGTAGGTCAGATGAACATTTAAAACCAACTTAATTTGAGCTCAGGTTTATCAAAGTGGGAGTTTACTTGCGTAAATTTACAATTGCTCAACCTTCGTACGAGATAACTGTGGTTTCTGAAGCTGGCCATGCATACCTAGGATTCTGATGTTGGTTTTCCAATTACCAACACACTCTTTTATGCATATATTAAGAATACACTAATTAGGATTTGGTGGGATTCTGGCGTTTAGTCGAAACACCCGAATGCACACATGATTTTCTCCTTGGTTGTGTTAGGGTAGGTCAGATGAACATTTAAAACCAACTTAATTTGAGCCCAGGTTTATCAAAGTGGGAGTTTACTTGTGTAATTTAACAATTGCTCAACCTTCGTACGAGATAACTGTGGTTTCTGAAGCTGGCCATGCATACCTAGGATTCTGATGTTGGTTTTCCAATTACCAACACACTCTTTTATGCATATATTAGGAATACAATAATTAGGATTTGGTGGGATTCTGACGTTTAGTCGAAACTCCCGAATGCACACATGATTTTCTCCTTGGTTGTGTTAGGGTAGGTCAGATGAACATTTCAAACCAACTTAATTTGAGCCCAGGTTTATCAAAGTGGGAGTTTACTTGTGTAAATTTACAATTGCTCAACCTTCGTATGAGATAACTGTGGTTTATGAAGCTGACCATGCATACCTAGGATTCTGATGTTGGTTTTCCAATTACCAACACACTCTTTTATGCATATATTAGGAATACACTAATTAGGATTTGGTGGATTCTGGCGTTTAGTCGAAACACCCGAATGCACACATGATTTTCTCCTTGGTTGTGTTAGGGTAGGTCAGATGAACATTTAAAACCAAATTAATTTGAGCCCAGGTTTATCAAAATGGGAGTTTACTTGTGTAAATTTACAATTGCTCAACCTTCGTACGAGATAACTGTGGTTTCTGAAGCTGGCCATGCCTACCTAGTATTCTGATGTTGGTTTCCAATTACCAACACACTGATCTTTTATGCATATATTAGGAATACACTTAGGATTTGGTGGGATTCTGCCGTTTAGTCGAAACACCCGAATGCACACATGATTTTCTCCTTGGTTAGGTTAGGGTAGCTAGGTCAGATGAACATTTAAAACCAACTTAATTTGAGCCCAGGTTTATCAAAGTGGGAGTTTACATGTGTAAATTTACAATTACTCAACCTTCGTACGAGATAACTGTGGTTTCTGAAGCTGGCCATGCATATACGTAGGATTCTGATGTTGGTTTTCCATTTACCAACACAGTCTTATATGCATATATTATAGGAATACACTTAGGATTTGATGGGATTCTAGCGTTTAGTCGAAACACCCGAATGCACACATGATTTTCTCCTTGGTTGTGTTAGGGTAGGTCAGATGAACATTTAAAACCAACTTAATTTGAGCCCAGGTTTATCGAAGTGGGAGTTTACTTGTGTAAATTTACAATTGCTCAACCTTCGTACGAGATAACTGTGGTTTCTGAAGCTGGCCATGCATACCTAGAATTCTGATGTTGGTTTTCCAATTACCAACACACTCTTATATGCATATATTAGGAATACACTTAGGATTTGGTGGGATTCTGGCGTTTAGTCGAAACACCCAAATGCACACATGATTTTCTCCTTGGTTGTGTTAGGGTAGGTCAGATGAACATTTAAAACCAACTTAATTTGAGCCCAGGTTTATCACAGCAGAAATCTTAAAAAAATGTTAGGGCATTTGACACAACATAAATATATATATATATATATATATATATATGGTAGTGAGCTCGACTGTTCTTTTTTCAGAGATATGTGTCACATAATACTGAAATGCTCAAGGAAGAATGGCGACTCTCCCTCCCCTAGCCGCACCTTGACCTAGTTGCCGGGGATCTCACATCTCCGGCGGCCAACAACCAATTCCACTCCACCCAATCCCTTCCCCACCGCCCAAAACCACCCTACCCGCCATGATCCCTCCTGCATGGATCTGGAAGGTGACGTACTCTACCACAAAGGATCTGGAACGTGGCCGCGTGAAGACCTACGATGGCTCCTTGGTCATTTGGCCGCGGCATGATCGGATCGCGCTCAAGAGCGCCAAGGGTGAGACCCTCGTTGGACGGTTCATGGATCCCGGCGAATACATCGATGTTGGATCCGAGGTAATTTTCCTATCCCATTGTGTGATGATCATCTCCTGTCTCAAATCCACGCCCCAGGCGGAGGCTGGTTCCTCCTCCACCGCCATCGTCCCTTCGGGATCTGATCCTTCATCTTCGAGACCTATTGAGAGGGTAGACCAATTGGATACAAACCTGGATCCTCCTATGGAGAGCTGTGCATGCACCATCATTGTTGGAGCTGGACTTCTCGCCTGGTACTAAATTTGCTAAAGAAATCAACAGAGATTTATATTCCGATGTGCATCCTACTAGCAAGTCTGGTCATTTCATCATGGTTGCGGATTTTGGTCGCACTAGCTTCAGATTGGATGATGCTTCAGTCGCCTATGCCCTTGAGTCTATTATTGGCGGCTACCGCGGGAAGCTTAAAGTGTCTCTCCTCCGGGACAGAGCCTTCACATTTCATGTTTCTGGCAAGCATGTTGGGTTTAGGGTTTACAACCTTAAGACTTATTCCTGTAAACACTTCAAGTGCACCTTTCATCTCTGGAGTCGTGGAGGGCCTAACTGGATGACTGAATTTAGGGCTTGGCAGAAAGAGAGTCAACAGGAATGGACTCTAGTTAGTCCTACAAAGAGAAGAGCACAGATTGCCATTCAAGCACTGAAGAAACCTGCTCCAAAATCGATCATTCGGGCTAAAGATGGTCCGCGCAAGCACTTGGTTTTCTCTGATCATCTCTCCTATGAAGCTTGTAAAGGATACCAGGATCCGAATCTTGCTAAACAACCACCTGAGTTAGACAACGACTGAACCGGCTATTGTTTTTGGCTCCCTCAAGCCCTTCCCATTTACTCAGAAGAGGATTGACAATCTTGTACCCTCACCAGTTCAGAATGAAGCTGCATCCGGAAATCTGGAGTTGAATTCTCAAAATGAGAATGGACCGAAAGAAATACATAAAAGCAATTGGACATATGATCCCAATGATGACCTTGATGGGCTCCGTGAAGTTGTTGAGGATATAGCATTTCGTTTCTGGGATTGCAGCAGATGTTTGAGTATGGGCCATAAGGCTATGGGCTGCCAGAATAGGATCCGTTGCCGAAACTGCTATCGACTGGGCCATAAAGCAAAGGAATGTTCTGGAGACATGCCAAAATTGGTCAAACGGTGGATACCGAGAAAGGAAAAATCACCCGTTGTCGATTCTAACTCCGTTAGAAACCCTCCTCTGACCGGGGCTGATTCTATTCCTAGCTCCCCAATCCAATCTATACAAACCCTCCACCGAGCCCTCCGCCGCCTCCATTGAACCATGAGACTCCGCCTTCATCGCCGCCGCCTCCACCTCTGTCAACCCAGCTTCTCCGAGGTAATCCTAGGATGGCTACGTTTGAGCTGGATCCTATGCGATGGGTGCCGGCAGGCCACCAAATCATAGATGGTGGGATTTCAAGGCTACCTCGCACCTTCTACGCGCCGTCGACACCGCCGGCACGGAGGAATGACAGGTTCTGTGTAGCGGTCATGGTACCAGAACCACTGCCGGAAGAGGAGCACTTTTGGCGCCAACAGGTGAGGAACTTTGTGCATAATAATCTGGAGAGAACAGTAGAACATATACAGCCATGCTTGTTTGGGATTGGGATGCTTGAACTGCGTAGCCCTGCCACTCCCTTTGCTCTAGTTGACCATGGCCCATACCAGATAGCAAACGGCATCTTTGTGCACTTTGTAAATCATGATGATCGACACCAAATTCACAAGTCAAGTCAGGGGTTCCGCAGAGGATGGTTGATGTTCCTAGGGATACCTTTGGATTACCGCAATGACCAAGACATTGACAATGTTGTTTCCACTTTGGCACATACCACTATTGGAATCATATTGATGCTGCCAAAGATAGAACCATGGTGCTTGCTTCCTTCAAATCACCTGCGTTGGTACCTAGGGACGTGGTCTTTGAGCACTACAACGATCAGGTGATGTCATCGAATCCTGGACTTCCCCTGCTACATCCTCAGTGTAGGGTTTGCCGGGTGATGCATGCCGAGGAAGATCCTATGCCTTTGGATGGCAACCCTCACCCATTGCCTGGTCATCTGCACCATGATGCAAATCCTTTTGTAGCACCACCATACCCTGAGTTGGGCTGGAACGGACAGCCTATAGTTCAAGCCAACAATAATAACATGAACAACAACAACAATGCTGATATGCAGGATGATGAGATCCCAGTGCAAGTGCAAGAGGAAGAGCCTGTGGTGGTGCAGGAGTCGGGGTCTATAATCGCAAATCAATCTGTTAGCTCTGGTGAGCTCGACATGGACCAAGAGGTTAATGGGCCTGTGGCTCAAATCGTGGTCAATCAAGTCCTCCTCGGAGGTATCAGATTGCCATCTGCTCACCAATTGCTACTGAACGGTGTAGCTTGTGGCCCTGTTTTACCACCATCTATGATTTGGGACAAGCTAGCTGAGTGGGTCGTGCCACAGGTTTTTGTTTCAGTTATTCCCAAAACCATTGAGCAACCCAACTTCTTTCGTTCAATGTTGTGCAAACGTAGTTGGTCAGTGGATTTTGACTCAATGGCTGAGGTGGTTCTCCATGGTAAAACAAAGGTCACGGTAAGACCGATGACAAAATTTAGACATGTTGCAAGAGCACTCGACTTTGGCAGCTCATCAGATGAGGAGCAGGTTTAGACATCAATAGCCTTCAATGCATCACCAGTGGCAAGCAGAACAAGGAAGAAGAGAGCTCCAAAGATACAGCCATCCCCAGTGGACACAGGACTGAGGCGTAGCGCACGACAGAGTGCTCGAAAAGATGGTTTTCATCACTCTGCTTCCAAGGCCAAGCCAGTGTCTATGAAGCAGAAAATTATCAGGAAGAGGAGGCCAGTGGTACAAGCAGATCCAGCGCCTAGCCAAGAGCACAACGAGCAAACACAGAACGAGGAACCGGTGGTACCACGTACACCTATGGTAGTTCTTCAAAGGGTAGGAATGAGTCTAGGCATTGAGGAGGACAAGCTGACGCCGGCCAAGCTTATGGTGGAGCCGAAGAGGAAAGACCAGCAGAACAAGGAGTAATGATTAATACAACCTTAAGTTTTAAGCAGTCAGGGTGTTTTGCTAGGTTTTTAAAGTCTGTCGCTAGTTTTGGTCACTGTAAGCCCTCTATGTTTTGCGTACGCTTAAGTCTGTCTGAGTCCTGGCCTGGTTGTTGGGATGTTATGCTACTACCCTATGGTTTTAATGGATAAGAACAACTTTAGAAACTGGTGTGTGTTTGACTGGAATGTTCGAGGAGTTAATTCTGATGGAAGGCAATGAGATGTTAGAGCAAAGATTGATGAAAGCAATTGTTCAGTGGTCTGTCTTCAGGAAACTAAAATGGAATTCATAGATCACAAGACGCTTAGAAAATTCTTGCCAAAGAGGTTTGATAACTTTGTTTACTCCCCATCTGTCGGGGCCTCTGGTGGAATATTAGTTTCTTGGTGCTCTTCTGTTTTCAGTGACAACCTGTAACACCCGAAAATTTAGACCGAATTTTTAAATTAAATTTTGGACGCCGGAAAAACTTTTCGGGTTTCTAGATGTTTTCTTCGAACCGTTGGTCTTTGATTTGACCTTGGTTTCGATCTCTCTGAAAATTCCTAGCCAACCCCGATCTTTGTCGACCTCCACCATAAATTCCATGACATTGTTTTATCTGTTAAACCCTTGGTTCCAAAATCCTTCCGGCCTATCCCACTGAAAGCCTCCACCACAATTTCAGCTTGAAATAAATTCTACCCAGCTATCATATGGTTCCCTCAGACACAGAGATCACTTCCACGAAAAAATATTTCATAGCCCCATGCAATATTCCTAAGTTAAACCCTATTCCCTATTATGTCGGTTTCAATCCGAAAATTATCCAGACACCTTCCACTCATCCAAAAATTCTACAATTTTGGGGAGTTGCATGAATCCACCTCCTGAACATTTCACTCCACTGTCCCAACCTCATTTGAGCAATATTTGAGGTACTTTCTTTGTAGTGCTCTTTTCATGCCTATTAGCAAATTCCAAAGGAACCCCTATCTTGATGTTTCCAAAAATTCTACAAACATTTGGGAATGATTCCTAGGCAGTGTGCAACCCATGTATGCAAAAAAAATTTGGTACCTTGTTAAGAAAATATTTGACTTCTCCTCTGTCCAAGTTTCTGCCCTAAAATTTAAATGTTTTCAAAACCAAGCCAAATGTTTTTTGTAGTGAGAGGAAAGCACCTGGATGCAAGCCCTGGTTGTACCTACCCCTCTGGAGAAGTCTTGATCAAAACAAAAATCATTTGCCTCCTCAAACAACCAATTTCAAATTTGACCAGTACTATTTTTCAAAACTTCTAGTCGCACCAACTTTCGAAGTTGCAAAAACTTTAGTCACCAAAGTTGTAGAGTTTTGAATTTTGCTTGCAGTGGTGAAAACCCCATCGCGTTTAGAGCTCCGAGTCGCCGGGAACGCGACGATGCCGCCCGTGTCACGCCCTAGACGCGCGCTTTGCTTAGACCCTAAACCCCGATTACTGCGGTGGACGGTGCCTAATCCGTCTGCTGCAGTGCACCTCGTGCGTTACTGTGTGTCCAGCTCCTCCTCTTATCCACTCCACCGATGATACAGTGGCATGGAGGAGAGCTCCCGTGTCCCTCTTCCTTGCCTACAAAAGGACCCCGAGCTCTCCCTCGCGGGCGCACACCCAGCTCATCCCTCTCCCCTGCACAAGCACCTCTCCCTCCCAGAGCCTCCCCACGAACTGTTTTTCGGCAGAGGAAACCGAGCCAAGCTCGAGTTTCGGCCGTGGTCGCCCCTGACCAGGTCGAGGATGAGCCCGAACCACTCCAGCTTCCCCACGGCCCTAGCTCCTCCCCTGGCCGTAGCCCGCCGCCGTTCCGCCTCCGCTGTCGGTCGGCTCCCTGGCCACCGCGAAGGACGGCGCCGTCAACTTGGCCGCCATGGCCATACGGGCGTGCTCACATCGTCACGACCGCGACCTCCCCCCTGCCGCCTGGACCCCTCCCCGAGTGCGGCCCAGTCCCTCGACCTCGCCGCCATCCTTGTCCAACCTCGCCGAGCCGCTCGTCGCCGCGGTCGGCCGCATCCCGTGCCACCCGCCATGGCCGTGCTGGCCGAGATGGGCGAGCTCAAGGACAACCTGACCCCGGCCCCCCTCCTCCCGCTTGAGCCTCCCCAAGCCGCTCCCCCCCGGCCGCCCTCTGCTGCCCCCGGGATGGCCGAGCAACACGACGGAGGAGCGTCCGTGCTCGCCTCCGCCACGGCCGAGCCCAGCGGCAGCGCGCGACGTGCCCTGGACCACCACCGCGGGTGCGGCATGGCACCACGACCCCACGCTGGTCGCCGGTTTCTGTCCCCGTGTGGTGGTTCGCCGACGGCGGCCGCCTCCCAGTCTCCCGTACGCAAGCTTGAAGAAGAGCACAGTGAACTGATCGTTCAAGATATGCTAGTACAAAGCGGATTTCTGCTTTCCATTTTCTCCCACTGAAGGCGTATTCTGCGGTTTACGCTTTTCGGTTCGGGAAGCGTATCTCTCTGGAAGACGCAACCAGCTCAGCTTTCGGCGGCAGATAAGTATCCACCGCGCGCGTCGGATAGCTAACTTTCGCACGGCTGGATCTTTTGATCCGTAACCCCGTTTGAGGTGATTCAAATTTGTAAATTCATGATTTGAGCAGCTCTATCCAGTAGTATAGATTTTACATTTTTGTAAAATAGTTGTATGCTCAGCACCTTGTATGCATGCATAGGGTATCCCGCGGTACCGGCAGATCGAGACCCTGAACCGTGACGTGTCCGTGATTTCCTGAGCCAAGCGGTGTCGATTTTCGGAGGCAAGCTAAACCCTTGCTATGAGCCATCCCGCAATGCTTGTTTGTTTGATTGCTTAATACCATGCCAGGTGTTATGTCTGTCTTCTGTTATATTGTTATGTCTGTCTGCTATTATCATTGCATGTCTGTATGTTGTCCATATTTTATATGAGCCTTGTATTGTTGTATGTTTATCATGTTGCATTTTAAAGTTATTGCATTACCATATAACTGATTATCTGTGCAACACTCACATTCCCGAGATAATGGCCGGGTCTCCCGCCTCAATCAAAGGAATGGGGGAATTATTACAACTGTGCGTCTCGCGCTTGCGGGGCTTTGTTTGGTTATTTTCCTCTTCGCCGAGGTGAGGAGCGGACGAATGTCGTCTTATGATCCTCGGGGTTGGGGGCATTCGCCAAAAGAGTTAGTTGCCTTGTCCCTCCGTCAAATATGGTTGGCGTAGACCACCCGGACTGCGACGCTTGGGAGCTGACTTTCCATTTGGTTCTTATTGCCGAGATTGCTGACACCACGTCAGGGTAACCCTCGAGTGGAATGGATGCTCTCTCATTCTTATGAGTGCTTTTCGGTTCATTCTTTTACGGTGACACCGGCTGGGTTGCCCGCCACCGTCATCCGTTTGAAATATTATGCTATTATTCTGTGAACACTAACCCCCGAGTGACACCGGCCGGGTTGCCCGCCACAGTCACCCGGGTATTATTATTATCGTTATGTTGTTATCTAGGCATGCAAGTTTTATGTTGCTAATGCCTTGTTGTTGTTGATATATGATATTGATATCGTGATTATCATGCTGGACTAATCCTCTGTTTTGTGACTTGTGGTGATGAAACTTGATTAAATAAAACACCCCTCCAAACTTCGATAGGGTCAGTCCATAGTGCCACTAATCTGAACATCGAAAGCACTACCACTGTCGCTCACATGGGCGGGCCTTGACCTACGTAATCCTATTGAGCCTCCTTTGATGCCACCCTTTTGGCAAGTCTAGTCGGTTACCATAGTTGGTCGGGGCTAGTCTTGCGAAGGTTCCGGAGCTAGGCGTCGCTCATGGGTTGGGGACGTGCCGGATTCACTTCTGCATAAGGCATATAGTTATGTCGGTGGCTATACAGGGAGTGTCTTGATGGCGTGAATGGTTGAGTGAGTGTATCAGACCGTCTTATGGATGTGATCCTAAAGTACCGGTTGTTAATGATCCACTTGGATGAGTGAAGTATTGCAACCTCTCGAGAGTGTAAATCTGGATATCTAGCCTCGTTCCAAGGTTATGGAACAATGAGTTCAGTGTCGGTCACACTATTGTCTTTGTCGAGTCAGGAGGTTAAACATAAGTTCTGTTTGAAAGAAAGATGAACAACCTGATTTCACTAAATGAACAATAAATTGATGCAGGGAACGTTACTTGAGATGTGATTGTGAACCAAGTTTAGGGATGGCGGTGTGATGCGTTGGGAAGCCTATAGTTAGGCCAGAGCCCACATCAACCGTGCGTGCCCAGAGTGAAATGATGAGGCCGGTGGGCCTAGCAGTGATCACAGGTGTTGTTGATTATTATTTGGTACCAACTTGGTACACCCGTCTTCTCGTCACAGGTAAGCGCTTTGTATGATTTCCGGTGCACGATCCAACCCCACCTGGCTTGGACTCTGTACTGGTGATACCCCAATTGCTTGCTTATGACATGTTTGGTTGTCAATGTCATGCTACTTTTATGTCATGTATATAGATTACACCTTGCCATGTTTAGGAGTTTATTTCCAATGTATATCTTGTTGCATGATTGTTGGATTGTTTGTAGTGAGTGGCGATACTTGCTGAGTGCATAATAATGTACTCACAGGCCTTGTGATTGTGGCCAGATTTTGGCGAGGACTCAACTTCCCCTTAGCAAGGACAAGGAGCAGAAGCGTGCTAGGATCAGTAGCCCAGCCAGATACCCGTGGAGTGGAGCCGCTCCAAGCCGTAGCCTCTCATATGTCTTCCGCTGCCAGTTAAAACTCTGTGTCGTGCCATGCTGGGATTGATATTTCGTCATTCCTTGATGGCCTTGTAAACCATTTGTAGCACTGATGTGCCTGATTGTGTAATGATTTCCATTATGTTACACTGTTGTGACGTGCGGCCAGTTATCTTGGGATGGCGCATGGGACGACTGCCTCTCTGGTGATATGTGCCAGGGAGGGGTGTCACACAACCTCATTGAAATTCAGAAATTTGGAATTATAGTGAACTTCACCTCTGTCCATAATGCGATCGTTTGGAACCTGGTGGTGGTCTATGGACCTTGCAGAGGAGAAGAGAGAGGGATCTTTGTCTCATGGTTGTATCACATTCCTATCCTGCCGGATACCTTATGGTTAGTACTGAGAGATTTCAATTTCATTAGGGCACCGGATAATAGAAATAGACCTGGAGGGAATGTCAATGATATGTTCACTTTTAATGAAATTATTGGTCACTTAGGCCTCGATGAACTACCATTAAAAGGCAGAGCATACACATGGTCCAACATGCAGGAAGAGCCGCTATTAGAGCAACTGGACTGGTTCTTTACTACACCAAGCTGGACTAGCAAATTCCCAAATACCGTTGTTACTCCAATGGCAAAACCTTCCTCAGATCATGTGCCGTGTATGATAAATATCAGCACTGAAATTCCCAAAGCAAGAATCTTTTGATTTGATAATTATTGGGTAGATATGCCCGGTTTCATGGAGTGCGTGAAAAACAGTTGGCAACAACCATCTTACAAGTAGAATTCTGCTACGAGATTGGCACAGAAACTAAAATGCTTATGCTATGATCTGAAGAAATGGTGCACTAGTCTATCTACACTGAAGAAGGTAATCGAGAAATGCAATGAGGTGATACTTATTCTGGATAATCTAGAAGAGATCAGGGCCTTGTCAGAGCCAGAGTTTAATTTCCGAATAATTGTGAAGCTACATCTTGAGAACTTACTGCTTGCCCA
Organism: Poa pratensis; assembly: GCA_947311845.1. Taxonomy (NCBI): domain Eukaryota; kingdom Viridiplantae; phylum Streptophyta; class Magnoliopsida; order Poales; family Poaceae; genus Poa; species Poa pratensis. The sequence continues at coordinate 87,770,610 of CAMZMU010000027.1, forward strand.
GAGTAACTATTGGAAGAAAAGATGTTCCATAAGATGGGTGAAGATAGGAGAGGAGAATACAAAAAAAATCATGCTATGGCCACACAACGACATAGGAGAAATGCTATTTCTAGCCTCAAGATGGATGATGGCATGACTACTTCAGATCATCAACAAATGGCAGACATACTTTGGGACAGTTTTAAGCAGAGAATGGGACAGTCGAATGGCATTCAGATGGGTTTTGACCTAAGTACTTTACTGCAGAGAGTGGAGGGACTAGAAGAACTATCTAGGCCTTTTGAGAATGAGGAAATGGATGCTATTATAAAGTATATGCCTTCGGATAAGGCTCCCGGGCCAGATGGCTTCAATGGCATGTTTCTTAAAAGGTGTTGGACAATAGTCTGTGAGGATTTTTACAGCCTAGCCAGAGATTTTCATGCTGGAAAAGTAAACTTGGAAAGCATCAACACCTCCTTCATCACACTTGTGCCCAAAGTTGGAGTTCCGGAATGTGTTAATGATTTTAGACCTATCTCGCTCACCAATGTTTGTTTAAAATTCTTAACAAAATTGGCAGCCAACAGACTTCAACAGCATATCCTCAAGTGTGTCCATAAAAACCAGTATGGTTTTCTCAAGACAAGAACTATCCAAGACTGCATCGCCTGGTCCTTTGAATATCTACATCAGTGTCATGCTTCCAAGAAACCGATAATTATACTGAAACTGGATTTTGAGAAGGCATTCAACACGATTGAACATGAGGCAATTATCCAGATAATGAGGGCTAAGGGCTTTGATGAGCAGTGGATTAATTGGGTAATACAGTTTCTCACGTCTGGTTCATCTTCTGTACTCCTCAATGGAGTCCCAGGGAAACAATTTTATTGTAAGAGGGGAGTTCGGCAGGGGGATCCACTCTCTCCGATCCTGTATGTGATGGGAGGTGATTTGCTACAGTCGGCTGTCAATGATTTATGAAGAAGAGAGCTCCTCTCCCGGCCTATTGAAACTGGTGTTCCGGACTACCCCGTAATTCAGTACGCAGACCATACTTTAATTGTAATGCCAGCTGATTTAGAGCAGGTGTCAGTCCTTAAAGAAACGCTTCAAATATTCACACAGTCTACAGGATTAAGGATCAATTACCACAAATCCTCAATGATGCCGATGAATGTACAGGATGATCTCATGGAGCAGCTAGCAGCAGACTTTGGTTGCAAAATTGGCACCATGCCTTTCACCTATTTGGGCCTTGCGGTTGGTACTTCCAGGCCAACAATCCAGGATTTAACTCCTGTTGTAATACGCATGGAAAGGAGACTGACATCAACTTCTTGCTATCTAGCACAGGGTGCTAGACTATAGCTTATTACCTCAGCCCTCTCCTCTCTACCCCTGCATATGATATGTTCCATTCATATGCCGGCTAGAATTATAAAGCAGTTAGAAAGAATTTTGAGGCAATGTTTGTGCAGAGATGATCCGGACACACCTAAGCAATCTTTGGCAGCCTGGGAGATGATATGCAAGCCAAAAGATAAAGGTGGTCTGGGAATTGTTAACTTTCAGCACAAAAATGATGCCCTGCTCATGAAATTTTTAAATAAGTTTTATAACAAAGATGAAACGCCTTGGGTCCATTTGGTCTGGAATGCTTATTACACAGAGCAAGTCCCACATTCAGAAAATCCTTGTGGATCTTTTTGGTGGAAGGACATTATGAAGTTGTGGGATAAGATCAAGGAACTTGCACTCGCTGAGATCCATCAGGGTGACACGGCCCTCTTTTGGACAGACTGTTGGGATGTTGGTCAGTCTAAAGTGCCACTCAAAGAGAGATTGGCCAGACTTTTTCGTTTGCCAAGGAAGATGACATCTCTGTGAGAGACTTCATGGGAATTACAGACACAACCTCAGCCTTTCACTTGCCACTATCATCGAGAGCATATGAAGAACTTCAGACTCTTAATGGGTGGCTGCAGGGTGTTCAGTTAACTGAAGGTAACGATGTTTGGCTGTGTACGAGTGGTCCTTTCAAACCTGCTCTGCATTATGCACATGTCCATCGATCCATTACAGCTTGCCCAGTCTATAAGTGGATTTGGAAGAGCAGGTGTACGATGAAAATCAAGATGTTTGCCTGGTTATTGCTAAGTGACAGGTTAAACACCGGGATATGCTTCAGAGAAGACAATGGAAGGTAACAGAGGAGTTTCATTGTGTGCTCTGCCCAGGTAGAAATCATGAAGATCGAGATCATCTGTTTTTCAATTGTAATTCCAGTCTAAGTGTTTGGAACTACCTCCAAATCGACTGGCCTCCTGGCACTGAAATCCTAAGCATTGCGACAGATGCAAGGAAGGATTTTGCGTAGCCCTTCTTTACAGAGGTAGTGCTGCTGGCTTGCTGGAATATCTGGAAGGTGCGAAATGATAAGATCTTCAACCATGCAAGGCCAAGATTTACTGTCTGGCGCAGTAATTTTTTCATGACATTCATCTCCATGCACATAGGATGAAATCAAAGCAACAGGATTTACTGAAGACTTGGATAGCTAACTTACCATAGGCCGTATAGTCTAATTCAACTTTGTTGTAATTAGCTTTTTTTTTGTTTTTCGTTACTCGCTGTAATTAGCTTTGTGCTTTTGAGTTTAATAAAAGGGGGTGGCTGTGGGGCTTTTGCCCTACAGTCTTTAGTTTCAAAAAAAATAAATATATATGGTAGTTAAGATTCAAGCTTCAATCTTTTGAAAATGGGCAAAAGCTAGCTTCAATTTGACACACAACATCGATTACGCGTGCCCTTCCCGAGCGCGCCTCATCGTCGCCGCCGCATCCAACACTAATTTCAACAAAAAAAAACGGCCACCGGGTCATCTCCCGCGGCGGCACCAGTACTCGCTATCGGAGAAGGCGAGGGCCCGGTTGAGGCGCTGGTGGCGCCGCATCTCCTCCCACTCCCGCGCGCGAGCGGTGTGCTCGGCGTCTTGCCGGAGATCCTGCTCCAGACGCACCTCGTTCATCACCTCCTCATACTCGGTATCCACACGACGACGCTTCTCTGCGCGGCGCTGCGAGCGCACAGACTTCGCCAGAACGCGCGCTTCTAGCTCGTCGGGGTCGACGATCTTGATGAGCTCATCACCGTCGTCGGTGGAGACCGAATCAATGCTTGAGTAAGACTCATCGTCGCTGGACTCGGCAGAGGATGCCGGCAGCGGTGGCGGTGGGGCAGGCGCGGCGGCGCGCGAGGACCCAGCATCTCCACCATGACGTCGCGGCGGTGGGGCAGGGGAATTGGGCCTGGGGTGCGCAAGCCGTTCCAGTTCGTTAAGCGGCGGCGGCCGCGCCTGCGGCCCACATCCGAGTGGCAGAGGCGGAGCTTCTCCCCGTCGTCGCTCGTGAAAGGAGAACCTCCACCGCTCCCGGATGCGGATGACATGGAGCTAGGAGGGGATAAGGCGAGAACGAAGAGTACGGAGGAGGAGTCAATAACTTTGGGTATAAATTTGGTCGATGATTAGGCGGGAAATGCTGCTCTTCTAGCACGCAACGCGAATCTGAAACATCGAATCTCTTCCTCTCTCCAAGTTTTATGTACGGGTACTTTCACGAAAAAATGTAATAATCTAAAGATTAATTCAATATAAACCTTCACCAAAACCCTAACACTGTATGGATGGAATATGTGTTGCATGAGTTTTTTTCTACTCCATTTGGACATTATCAGACCAAAACTTGCTTGTAAAAGAGATCGAATTGACACTACATATAGATGGAAGTGTGGGAGTTAAGTTGTGTATTAAGCAATGTTAGGGATATCGCTTATCGCTAAGTTATCGGCCTACCAAAGATAACAGGTAAATCGGCCGATTTATCGGCATAACCCGAAGTGGTGGCTTTGCCCTACGAGGGACAAAAACTTCACGCGGGGTAAGTTTTGTTCGTGAAGTGGGTTAGACCCAGATGAATTGTATATTGGATAACACCACCTACCAACACCCACTCTTATACACACACACACACATGTGGTCAACATATCGTCATCTCCCCCTTTGTCCGACCTCGGGAGGAGGTATATAGACAATGTACTTTTATCCTTCGTTGTGTTAGGGTAGGTCATATGAACATTTAATTTGAGCCAATGTTATCACATGTGTGACTCCATCTGGTGCACCTGAAATGGACGTTTAGTTGTGTAAGGAGATCTCTTGTGTAAGTGCAGAACCTTCGCACATGAGAAGTGCATATGTTAAGATTTTGATGTTGTCGTTTCCAATGTACCAACACACTCTTGTGCATATATCCAACACACCGTGGTGCCATTTTCATTGAAACCCTAGGAAATTGACCAAGTAGTCAACCGTGACCGGTCTCGATAGGGGTTGGACCAGTGGCGGAGCTACGACATTTGGAACCAGGGGTGCCTAGAGGGTGTCATAGTACCTAAAAAGTATTTTCGGCGATGCATATATATGTGGTGGAAATAATATTTTACAAAAAAAAATCTTCACGCGGTGTGTTGTAGTGCACCCCCAAGGCAAGCTTTGGATCCGCCCGTTGGGTAGGTAGGTCAGATGCCCCCAAGGCAAGCCTTGGATCTGCCCGTTGGGTAGCTAGGTCAGATGAACATTAATCCAAACATCGTTTGAGCGCCCGCCTTCCTCCCGAGCGTCCCCTCCCCACCAACCTCGCCGCCGGCCTCATGCGCGCGCCGCATCCACGTCGCCGCATTCACCCCAGCGTCCTCCCCGAGCTCGCGCCCCACTCCCCGCCACCAGCCTCCGTTAGCACGCACCGGCGCACCGCAGCCCTCCCCGAGCGCGCGCCCCTCCCCGTCGTCGGCCTTCCCGAACGCGCCACGTCGCGGGCCTCCCGGAGGTATGACGAGCTCTCCCCACCCAACGCCACCCCGTGCTCGTTGCCCTCGCGATTTTTGACGAAATGTTTATTAGATTAGTATTATTTAATTTAGGTGTCTAATAATTATGTTTATCGTGATGCTCCTTTATTATGCTATTAATTTAGTTTGTAATGTTTGATATATATATAGTGCCGGTACGTTCATAATGGTTTCGACTTCCGTCGGCTACCCTAACGTCGAGTATTGGGACGTGGTATATTCTCTTTACAAATTAGTAATTTCATTTTGTGTGTCCACAAAATCATGCCGATAAAAGTTGACATAGATTTCTTTATTTAGGATTCCATATGTGAACCGGATGTGCGTACCGATTTGCAATTGGTTGTTGCGAGGTTAAATATTGTTGAAGAGGAAAACAATGAGTTGAAAGAAAAACTGAACAATCTAGCAGAAAAGAAAATGTTATTGGAGCTGTCTGCTGCCGATACCATTGATGTTCTGAAGACCAAGTTGGAACATAAAATGTTATTGGAGCTGTCTGCTGCCGATACCATTGATGCTCTGAAGATCAAGTTGGAGGAATACCGGCTGAAGCTTCGAAAGATGAGAAGATATGTCATCCATAAGGAGGCTTGGTTTCATTATGCAGTTGGATCCATTGTCACCTTAGCTGCGATTTTTTTCGGAGTCGTTATTTTATTTGGACTCAGTAGATGATTGTATCTTAGGATAAGGAGGCTTGGTTTCATTATCGCTTCAAGTTGAGACATTGTTGCGCTTGCAGTTGGTCTGTTTGTTCTAATTGGGCATTGTAAGTAGATTTGGGTAGATGTATATGTTCTATCAAATATGTAACCATTAATTGGTCTGCACTCAATATTATACACGTATGTTCGACCTAAAAGCTTCTGACCATGCATCTTTATCCTCATCAGATGGACAGAAGTGTCACTGCTACCATGAAGCTCTGTCAATAACTAATGCTAGCTCCACCCTTCACGCCCAGCCAGTGCCACCGCCTCACTCGCCTATCCCGCTCCAAACACCTGTCCCACACCCAGAAAACCCCACCGCCGAGGAAGCTCCTTGTTTTTCATCTCTCTCCGCCGGCTGCAATGGAGGACGAGGCGAGCCTAGATCCCTTCATCATCATCCTCTCCAACGCCCACAAAATGCCACTGATGCACGAAAAAACCGACTACAGCACGGCCGAAAAACCCCATTGCCGAGCTGGTTCCCTGTCTCGCCGCCGGCTGAGATGGAGGACGAGGCGGCGAACAAGCGGATTCGGGTAGAGGCAGGCCTCGACTTCTTCAACCTCCTTCCCGATGAGATGCTGCGCATCATCATCGGCTTCCTCCCCACCAAATTGGCGTGTGGACCACCGTCCTCTCCAAGCGGTGGCGCTTCCTCTGGCGGTCCGTCCCCCTCGACCTCACCGTCGATGATGGGATCTGCCACATGGATCACAAACGACTCACCGCAGTCTCCAACATCCTCGCTACGCACCCTGGACCAGTCAAACGCCTTGCCATCCGAGGTTTCCGTTCCAACTACATGGCCGCTGGCAAGGTCGACCAATGGTTCCAATCCCCCGCCCTACATGGCCTCGAGGAGCTCATGGTCGAAGGTGGGCTACAGATGTTCGCTCTGCCGCAATCTATGATCCGCCTATTGCCCACCCTGATACGCGCCAGGTTTGCTCAATGCATTATTCCCTGTTTGATGCCGCGCTCGCCCTTCTTCTCCCTCATCTCAAGCGGCTCGTCCTCTATGACGTCGGCACCTGTAAGGAGGCCATCGAGCGGCTGCTCGACGGCTGTACTGTGCTCGAGGCACTGCAGCTCGATGGGGTGCACGGGTTCGACGGTAACATCCATATCGTCTCGACGACTGCGAACGATTGGGTTCGTCTGCTGGTCAAGCTCCATATCATTTTTCCAGCTTAGCGGTCTGGTGATTGAGAACGCCCCTTTACTTGAGAGGTTGAGTGTATTTAGTCCAATATGTCGAACATCAATCCGGGTCATTAACGCTCCGAAATTGACATTGCTGGGCTACTCTGGTGGTGGTTTCTGCTCCAAACTTGTTATTGGATCCATAACCCTTAAGGTAAATAGTCCTCTTGATGTATGTTCGGTGTTCTTGATATTCTCCCAACTTGCCACTGCCGTATTTTTACTTATTTTCTTGATCCATGTTCGGTGTTGTGCAGAAAGTGATTCACGAAAGCTCGACCTTGCCTCTGTGCACAGTGAAGATCTTGGCACTAAGATCTACCAGCCCCAATCTGGAAGAAGTTGTAGGCTTCCTTAGATGCTTTCCATGCACGGAGAAGCTATACATCGAGGTGAGCTATCTTTTCAGTTAGGAACAGTAGTAACATAGTCGAAAAATTCTTGTGATTGATAAATAATTAGTAGTACAGTTTCCCACGTACTCACCTGCATCTTCTTTCGATCGATGTAGGCACTATATATACTTATGTTTTCTTCTTTCGCAGACAGCAAAAGGCCCAAAGTTAAAAATGCGCTGCAGTATGACATGAACAATCCCATCGAATGCCTTGATCGCCATCTCACAGAAATTACTTTGAACGACTACGGAGGAACCGGACCTGAGGTTAAGTTCGCCAAGTTCTTTGTTCTGAACGCAAGGGCGCTCAAGCTAATGAGACTCGGCGTCGATGAAGACAAAGGTGATGGATGGTTAACAAGAATTCGGAAACAGCTAAAGCTGAGGCACAAAGCTTCTGCAGAAGCTGAAATTCATTTTGAAGATATAGTTATAGACTTAATGAGTAATGTTAATCTCATACATGACTTCTCAGATCCCTTTGCAGAATCATTGAATTGGAGGGGATGGTATGTGTAATATCAGTTCGAACCTTGTCATATTTAAAAACCTTTTAGTCTTTGTGGTACATGTTTATGCCCTAGAGTAAACTTGGCTCTGCCAGTTGTTTGTTAATGTATTATATGTTTTTCTGAATGTGCATTATCATTTTCTGAATGCCCATCCGTCGGTCGGTAATTACCACACGTGTTGTAAATGTGGGAGGCAAAGGGGCGGCTTGGCATTGCACGGCCGTAGGCGAGAAGGCATGCAGGGTTCCTTTCCTCCCACTATTTCTTCTCAACTTCCACGCCCCATTAATTGCGGTTTCTCCAGCGCATTTCTTCCCTCTCCTCTTCTCAGTTCTGTTCATCGTCCCCTTCCTCTCGATCAGCACCATGGACACCTTCACGCACAAGCGCACGTTCCGTATCCACAATGAGCAGATCATAGATGTGGTGTACACCAATGACCTCGCGGAGGTCACGAGGAACCTCGACATGTTCGAGAGTTTGCTTGAAGGCGTAGAGGACAGGTTCATGGGACTAGACCTTGAGTACACGAAGGAAGATCCGAACCATGAAGTCGCACAAGAGGTCGCCGTCATTCAACTCGCCCTGGATAAGCAACTCTAGGCATAAGCAAGTACTCGTATTCCAGATCTCTATAAGTTGAATTTGCAGTTCTCGTTCGTTCTTATTAGTTTCATAGATAGCTTATGAAGATCTGTTGTTAATTACTATTTAATTTCTTCATAATATGAAACTGCAGTTGTGGCCACAAGACGGATGAATGCCCTCAAGCGTTGTCTAATTTCCTTCGTTCGAAGGGAAGTTCATTCGCTTCAGTGGACAAAAGGAGTGACTTTCAGGTCATGTTAACAACCTGGCCGGGCTTCTTTATCCCAATTGATTTCCACGTGGATATTCAAAAGCTTTTTCGAGTGAATGGAAGGGAGAGGACATGCAATGGCATGGCCTCCCTGGCAAACGCACTCATCTCAAATTTGTACGTGCGCATGAAGGCAGACTTCCCAGAGGAACGACACCACTTCTGGAAGGATTCCCCACTTGAAGAATTGAACCTGAGATATGCAGCTGTGGATGGCTATGTCTCCTACGAGCTGTACCGTAAGATCGAGATCGTTGAGAGGGGCCGAGCGCACCTCGTCCCAATTGCAGCACCACCACCAGCACCACAGCCCCCTAGAGCAATGTACTGTCCCGGTTGCTTAGAGAAGAAAGCAAGCTCTAGCGGCGCCAAGCGCTCTAGGTGGGACGACGTCGACGCTGGTGGCTCGGGTGATGCTGGCTGGAAGAAGCAGGACGACGCCGGCGCTGGTGGCTTGGGCTGGACGAAGGACGTCAAGCCCGAGGTTGATGATAGGAGTTGGTGATCTTCAGCGTGCGCGCGACGCCTCTCGACTGGACAGCAGTGTGTGCCTATGAATTTGTGTTAATAGCTACGTTTAGTTGCTACTCTCTATCTGTACTGCCTTTGAATTTATCGTATATATGTGTGTGTGCCTGTGATTTGTGTTATAGGTTTAATATTGCTATACTCCTCTCTCTATATATGTACTTATGCATGCCCGTACGATGTCAATCGGGAGAACCTGGCCGCGCTTCTATTCGTGTGAATTTAACTGATGGGCATGCGATGTGTGCATGCTCGTGTTGAACTGATGTTTTACATAAAATCTGCGATGTTCTACGTGACAAAAATCTGCACAGAATGTGGCAGTGAGACGAAAATCTGCGACGTTCTACGTGATAAAGACAGTTTCGTCGAAGGAAACTGGGCTCAAGCTGGCCTAATGGCCGGGGACGAAAATCCACGACGTAAAATATGCGAACCGTCGCGCGCAAACCGGCCCATTACTGGGAAAACCAAAACATCGAGAGTACTATCAACTTTTTAGCCCACCACGACGGAAACACTCGACGTTATCAGAATGTCGCAAAAAACGTGGTGGATCGCCGGATTTTTGGTAGTGTCAAAGGTTTCAAGATGCGAAGCTTCAAGTGCCTCAAATGCTCGGGCAAGAGCTGGATCGACGAGCTCCCGTCAGTGCTGTGGTCTTTCCGGACAACTGCCACGAAGCCAATAGGTGAAACGCCTTTCACCCTTCTCTATGGGGCTGAGGCAGTCCTCCCCGGCGAAGCGAAGCACGGGTCTCCACGAGTGTTAGCCTTCAACGACGATGATCAAGGGGCACTCCACAACGACGACCTGCTGCTACTTGAGGGGATGCGCCGCCGAGCCACTATCAGGGCGGCAAGGTACCAACAAGCCTTGCGCCGCTACCACAGCCACCGCATACACTTGCGCGCCCTCGAGACAGGCGACTTCGTCCTCAGAAGAATACTCTCCAGAGAGGGCCTCCATGAGCTCTCACCCATGTGGGAAGGACCTTACAGGGTCATGCACGTCGCCAGGCCTGGAGCAGCGCAACTGGAGACACGAGACGACACACCCGTCATGGATCTATGGAACATAGAACATCTCCGCAAGTTCTACCTATGATCAAGTCACGACAGACGTTTTTTGTCTCAAGAGGGACGCCCGAGCCGTCACCCCCCCTCCCAAGCTTCACAAAAGCTTATCCCTTCCCGAGGTTCACTCCATCTGAGCTCTCTCTACCACACGTCGCCACGAGCCGCGAGAAGTCTCAGCCACATCCTGTGGAACCCCATACCCAGACATGGCAGAATGTAACTTGGCTACTCCAAGTGTGAAACCCCATGCCCAGACATGGCGGAATGTAACTTGGCTACTCCAAGTGTAACAGACTATTGCTTTTTGGCACAATGCGCACCAGCGCCCCTTTTGTAATATTACTTTGGTAAGCTAATGTTTTGGCAACCTTTGGCACTCATCCTCTTTTTCCATCCGCACCTCGCGAGCGGGGGCTGCGCACGGTGTCTATGCCTCGGGTCCCAGCAGCGCCGAAAAATCCAAAGGATCCGAGCTCCGGCTCGTGGGCTTGCTCCCATGCACGTCACCTCACCAAGGGCCTTGGTGCTTGCTCTCCTCGCGAGTTACACATAAGGAAACCTTTAAGCGCATGTGAGTTGTTTGACCACGCAGTGCTCGGGGGAATCCCTCTATGGTAACACAGGAAACGGGATGCCCTCGTCAAGGCTGCAGGAAAGCACCCAAGGAAAATGCAAGGCACATGTTCGTTGGGAGACCCCAAGAGGAAGGTATGATGAGTGTAGCAGCAAATTTTCCCTCAATATGAAACCCAGGTTATCAAACCAGTAGGAGATGAAGCCACTTCTGAAGGTGTCAACGGCGTCAGGAAAAGTGTTGTCACAGGGAGGTGGAAGTTTGCTGAACAGAGGTGCTTCCTCTCCCTAGCAATGGTGCGAGAAAAGGTGCTTGGAAAGGTGGTCCTGACGGTTGACTTGGAACCTGCACACAACACAACCAAAATACTTTGCCCCAACTTAACAGTGAGGTTGTCAATCTCACCGGCTTGCTGAAAACATCACCGGCTTGCTCAACACAAAGGATTAGACGTATAGTATGGAAAATGATGTTTGTTAGCAGAGAATGAAAAAGAACAGTGCTTGCAGTAGGTTGTATTATCAATGTAAAAGAATGGACCAGGGTCCACAGTTCACTAGTGGTGTCTCTCCATAAAAGATAACTAACATGTTGGGTGAACAAATTACAGCTGGGCAATTGACAAATAGAGAAGTGCATAACAATGCATGTACAAGTTATGACAGTTACAATGAGATTTACTTGGGCATTACAACATGGTACACAGACCGCTATCCAGCATGCATCTATGCCTAAATAATCCACCTTCACGTTAGCATCCGCACCCCTTTCAGTATTAAGTTGCAACCAACAGATTATTGCATTAAGTAAAGTGCATAATGTAAGCAACAAAATTATCCTTAGACAAAGCATCGCTGTTTGACCCCTAGTGGCAACAGCACATCGACAACCTTAGAGGTTGCTGTCACTCCCCCAGATTTAATGGAGACTGAACCCACTATCTAGCATAAATACTCCCTCTTGGAGTCACAAGAATCAACTTGGCCAGAGCATCAACTAGTAACGGAGAGCATGCAAGATCATAAATAACATGTATGTGATAATTTAGTAATCAACTTGACATAGTATCAATATTCATCGGATCCCAGCAAACACAACATGTAGCATTACAATAAGATAATCTTGATCATGATAGGCAGCTCACAAGATCTAAACATGATGGCACAAGAGGAGAAGACAACCATCTAGCTACTGCTATGGACCCATAGTCCAAGGATGAACTACTCACGCATCACTCCGGAGGCAGGCATAGCGATGTAGAGCCCTCCGGTGATGATTCCCCTCTCTGGCAGGGTGTCGGGAAGAGCTTCAGAATCATCCCGAGTTAGGGTTGACGGCGACGGCGGCTCTGGAACTTTTCGTGGAATATGGCTCGGGTATTTAGGGTTTTCTCGAATAGGTGAATTTATAGGTGAAGGGGCGACATCGGTGGGCACCCGTGGGGCCCACACCATGCTGTGGCGCGCCGGGAGGTGGGGCCGCGCCACCGTATGGTGAGGTAGCATCGGTGTCCCTCTTCGTCTCTCCTTCGGACTCCGTGTACGTGACAGAAAAATAGGGACCTGGGCTTTTGTTTCGTCCAATTCCGAGAATATTTCCAGAACAACTTTTCTGGAATACAAAATAGCAGAAAACAAGAACTGGTACTCTGACATCTTGTTAATAGGTTAGTCACAGAAAATGCATAAAAATGATATAAAGTGTAAATAAACATGTAGCAATTGGTATAATATAAGCATGGAACATCAGAAATTGTGGATACGTTGGAGACGTATCACTCAGCTAAGTCCAGAACTTAAGCTCATCGCTGTTTTTCCCCTCTTGTTGGTTGTTTTGCCTCTCGAGTCCCTTTTTTCTCACTTGCACTTCATGGGCTGCTTGCGCGTCAAAGGGGGCTCCCGAGCATCGGGCCTCGAGAGCCCTTACCCCTCTAAAAGGGTCCTAACGACGTAGAGCGAAAAAGACATGAGCAAGAGACAAAAGCCTCACGAGACGAACACGCTGGCATACAAACATACAAGTCTTAAAGGTTATTGCAACACATAGAAGTTTCAAAAGCCAGACTTTATGACCAGGCACACTACACCTAAAGAAGAAGCTCAGGCCTCAGAAATATGTTGTCTCCTTGGGGCTCTCGTCGACCTCCACCGCCTTGAAGCGATCGGCGTACGCTTCTGCATCCTTCTTGATCTTAGCGTGGCGGTCCGCGGCATCGGGTCCCTCATCAGGCCCCGTCACGCTTTGAAAATCGAAGAAAGGCTCGAGACGACGAAGGTTGGTGAAAATGCGGCCAACCGCAACGCAGAGGAGCTTGCGGCTTTCCTCCTCGATGAGGCCGTCCACGCTCGTCGCGGTCTTCTGGAGGTTGTTCATCAATTGCTCGAAGATCATATAAGCTTTGACGTTGGCGTTATCCTCTTCCGTGAAGCAAGGGATGTCAACACCCAAACGCCCCACGACGGCCCGAGCTTTGGGCACCAGGGACGCCAACATGCTACGCTGCTCACCCTGCAGGGCCTCACGGGCCTCCAGAGTCTCCCGCTCCAAAGACAGCTTCGTCTCCAACTGGGTGGCATGCGTCTCATGCACTTGCAGCTTTTCCTCACGAGAGTCAAGGTCCCACCTGCGAGCTTCCAGGGACACATGGAGCTCCTCCAGCGTTTTTCTCACCAGCTCCGAGTCAGCACCGAACTTCGCCTCATGCTCGATGAGCCCCTAGAGCTTAGCAGCTGTCTCCGCCTCAACCTCTTGGGACTTGGCGGAGACCGCAGCCTCGCGAGCTGCGATCTCCTGGCGCTTGGCCTCAGTGTCAACCTCCAGAGCCTCACGCTTGGCCTCCAAGTACGTGAAGGTCTCCTCGGCCTCCTACACAACGCTGGCGCGGGTCTCAGCGGCGAAACGCAGTGCCTCCGCGCATTTCTCCTGTGTCGCCTCATCTTCCCGGCGGCAGCGAGCCACCGCATCTTGAAGCTGGGACCAGCCCCGCGCCAGGTCCACAAGATCCTCCTCCTCAACAAGCTCCCTCTCAACATGGTGGGCCTCCAGCTCGTCAAGTTTCTCCCTCGCCGAGCGAAAAAGGGCCTCGCGACGAGTCGCGGCCCGATGGCGCCTTCCCGGGATCAAGGCCCAGGAATCGACTGGGAGCCTAGCGGAGCCCGTACCCACTGGACGCTCAAGGATCACACACCTGGGGCTCGGGTGGCCTCGAGAAGCGCTTGGGGGCTCGGGCAAGTGCCCTCATTCCCGTTAACGCCTGGGGCCACTGTGGGGCTCGAAGCCCACTCGCTGTCGGCCTCAGACTCCGCCTGACCAAAGGGGATGAGTGCTCCGTCGAAGGCGGGCTCCTCCTACCATGGCGAGGCTGTATCGGCATCAGCCACAAGGCGCACGGCTGGCGACATTGTCACCCATGTGTTCTCCTCTTCGTGGGGCCCCTCCGTTTCAGGAGGAGTCACTACCTCCGAGGGCTCCGATGCACCAAGAGTGGAGGCCGCAGATGCCTCCACAGCTCCCGAGATCCCCCCAAGCCCGGGGAGCCTTCTCCTCCTAGGCGCCGTGGAAGGCGTAGTGGAAGGCCTAAAGGGGAACGAATCAGAGGACGACTAAGGGAAGAGTACGAAGACACCATAAGGGAAAAAGATAAAGAAAAACTTACGTGGTGGCAACATCCACCCATTCCCTCCGTTTCATATGCCGGGGCTGGGAGCCGCTAGCCCCCGACGTTTCCAGGCCTCGCTTCGCCCCTGCCCCTGGTGAGATGCTCCTGACACCCTCGGCGGGCTTGTCACGGAGCGCTTTCGTGCGCGGGTCGCGGCGGTCCAACAGGGAATCCTCACTAGGCTCCTCCTCGACGTGTCGCGAAGGAACAACGCGGAAGGGTTCATCGTCGCTTGAGGAGACCACAAGAATGTCCGCTTCAGGCTCGGCCGCATTCGAGGACTTCTTGGCACCACCCGAGGAACCGGCGCCACCTGGGACTCAGCGCCACCGGCGTCAGACGCCGTGGGGGAGCCCGACGAAGCTTCATCGCCTCGCACCGACGCTGCCAACGCCGCCAAGGCTGGGCCCTCTTGAGGCCCTTTTCGCCCTTGCGAGACCAGCCCCCACACGGTGAACGCGGGCATTGTGGGGACCCCGGACTAGCTGTCCGAAATACCCGATTATGCTTAACACAACGATCCCGTGATCAGTCTGTCGTTGCACATAATCCGAATTGGATACCAAAGTTCACATCCATTACAATACCGAATAAAAAGTCTTACATAAATGGTCATTTAGACCAAGTCTTACATAGGTGCCTTCATGGGCCAAACCAAAATATCAGCGGAAGCTACGGCGTAGTAGACATCATATTCTAACGATGACAACCCGACAGGCAGCTGACTTGTGGAGATCCTTAGTTGGCGTAGAAGTCGCCATACTCCTGCTCGGCGTAGTGCTCCTCCTCATAGTCTGGCTAGGACAATAGCCAGGGACGAAACCAATATGAGTACATTTGAATGTACTCGCAAACTACCCCAACATGAGTATGCACTAGTTTTATTTTAGTTGACAACTTTTATTTATTTTAAAACATCTCTATATCTTTACTGAAAAAGGTAAGAAGAGTTTTATAACTATCTTTAAAGAAGTCACCATTTTTATCTGTTTCTCCAAAACTCCTCCTTTTTCCGACCATAGCCCGTCATGGTCCACTTTCATCCAACCACCTCATACCGATCCGTTGGTATAGGTGCAGGAAACATTCTCCACTTCATTTTTCTTTTAAAACTCAAAGTCTTTTAAAAACTTGCACATGGTCTTAGGACAGTCTCCCAATTGTCCATATCCGAGGACTCGGCTATTCGAATAGTTTTAACACTCTGCAGAGGTAGCACGCTTTTAGCCCACATCCATCCGGCAACTCATCGTGTCTGCCACGTCTCGCCATACCAGGTGTATGCGAAGTAAGCCGCCGGCCATAGCCTCTTATTTGCTCATGCTAGTATAGGATCCTTCCCATATGACACTTTCCATCAACACCCAGTCCAGTTTCCCGTCAGAAACCCTAAGTGTGAGGACTCATAGTTTTGTCCGGCGGTTTATGGTGGAACCTTCTATCCTCCCCACCAACTTGTGTGAGGACCCGGGTCAGGGGGTAGGTCCTCGGACCATCCCCTCATGCATAACGGAGTCATCTCCGTCGATGAGGTATCCCATACTAATAAGAGCAAACTACATGACTAAGCCTTTTCCCATATATGGTAAATGTGGTCGCACAGGGTAAGATTGGTCGTCATAGTACTAGGACACTGTGCATTTTTCATAAACATCACCATTTTTCCACTTCTCCATTCCAACACCGACATCTCGGCATTTCATAAACTCACAAGTAATTGCAAAGGAGTTTTGAATAAACCACATTTGTTTTTCCCATCCTATAATTTGATATAACTATCTTATATTTCTACATAGGTGGCAAAATAATTTCCATATACTTTTGAAATGGGTTTTATAAATCTTGCTTTGAGAGTAAAACATGTTATGAAAGTAGATGCATATGTTTGTAGTGCAAGCTCAGAGAATAGCTTGCCTTGCTCGGCAAAGTGACCTTGATCTTGTTCTTCAGTTTCAACAAACTCTCCTTCCTCGATATATCCGACAACGTTCTCGTCTAATTAATAAACAAACAATGCAAACAATCACTAATCTATACAAGCAATCATCTCAACATAACAATCATGAACATCACAAATAGCTACTGCACACATCAAACCATACAATTTGGTTTTCAAATAATTGAACTAAACATTATTTAATTACTTCTAAATTATGGCAGAAACTTGTTGAACATGTTTAATTCCACAACTTGAGTTCTGTTGGTCACAAAAATACAAACTAAAATTCTATGGAAAGCTACTGATGTGTAGAAGACAACACAATTTGATTTGGATCAATTGGAGTTACTAAACTCCCTACACATTTGTTTGAATCCAGTAACTTAATAATCAAGTTTTAGCTACCAATTAAGTTCTGTTGACCCTAAAATTAAATCCTTTTAGGGGTAACTAAACCTGGCTAAATGTGATCTAACAAAATTGGTCCTAATTCATTTGGGTTAACCATTAAACATATTTAAATGTTTGAGTGCAGAAGGGTGTTTAAACTTTAACTTAATACTAAACAAATACTACTGCACAAATAATTCTACCAAAATTAGGGAAGCTAATACATGGCAGTACTAAGCTAGAAAATTGGTTTGGAATTATTTGGACTAACAGAGTATCAGAAACAAACAAGTTTAGAATTTAAACCTTCTGTAGTATTTTTAATAATACTTTTTATTTATTTAATTAAATGGAATGAATCCAATTGGGTTGGTTAAACATTTTCATAAGCTTTCCAGAACAATTGAGTTTGATTTATTTGGATTCCTAAATCTCGAGATATTGAATTTCAAAGTTGGATCCAGTACTGATTTCATATTTCCATTTTAAACAGAGAAATCCAGTTATGGATAATGTTTAAATCTCTGACTAGTGGGGCCTACATGGCAGCGGCACAGCGCGCGCGGGAAATTGTTTAAAACCTGACGAGCGGGGCCCGCCCGTCAGTCTCTCTCTCTTCTAAACGAAGCGGTAAGGCACCGTCGGATCAAGATCCAACGGCCCTTGATCAACGCAACGACGGCGACCATTTTTCAGCGGCGCTGCCGCGCCGGCGACGGCGAGGTGGATGAATCTCTCACCTAGAGGGCTCGGGAGGTCGTGGCGATGATGCAGATCGACGGCGGAGGCTCGAGGAAGGTGCTGGTGCGAGCTGTGCTTGCTGGGACGGCGTGTAGCGGCGACGGCGAGGTCTCCAACTTCCACGGCCACGGGCACGAGCTCCGGCGAGGTCCTGGCTCCTCTCCTTTGCCCTAAACAGAGGGAAAAGCGAGGCGCGTGAGTGCGGTGTGGTTGCAGAAGAGCGTGCAGGCCAGAAAGAAGGGAAAGGGAGAGTGTGGCGTCGCGGCCGTGCTCGACCTCAACGGCGGCAGAGGCTGCGGCAGAGCACGCCCTCCTGGCGGTGCACGGCGAATCGAGAGGGAGAAGTGAGGGAGTGGGGTGGTGTGGTGTTCCCAGAGGGGTGTGGGGGTGGTTTTATAGCGCAGGGCCGGCGTATCGTGGACGGAGTGCACGATCGACGTCCATGGCGCACGGCGGAGATATTTCTCCTCGAATCCGTCGCGGTGGTGCGAGGGACGTGGAGACTAGGCGTCCACCGGGGTCCGGACACGTTCTAGAAGCTCTGGCTCGAGCGGTGCGTGTCGAGGTGCAGAGAGCTGCGCGAATTTGGGCCGGCATCGCCGCGGCTGCCACGGCGGCGCTGGGGTGGATTCGAGGCGAGGGAGGTCGTAAGTGCTCTCCTCTGCGGCGCCGCGGCTGCAGAGGCACGGGAGAGGGAGAGCGCGGCCAGGGGGCCTGGGGAGCGCGGAAATGGCGGGGAACGGTCACGGCGACACGGCGTTGCGTCGGGGCGAGGGAGAGAGGTGGACGACGACGTTCTTGCAGAACGCCCCCTGGATTCTTTTTTCTATTTACAACTAGGTCCTTCTCTGCTTCTTTTTCTTCTTTCATTTCCAGCAACATTTCTGGAATTTCTTTGAGGTACTTAAACATTTTAGAAAAATTCACAAATATTTGTGAGGCTTCCACATAGCATGTAGTAGCTCCACAAAATTTGGCATTTCAAAATAAAATGTTTTGAATCAGTTTTGTTTATAGGGTTTTAATTATTGCATTTTGTTTATTTCAATTGTTTTTACTTTTAAATTTTAAAATAGGTGTAAAATAATATTTGGAAGAGATAAGTGATAAGAATGTAAATGAGAGGTTTCATATATCATTCCTCTGAATTTTGTTTGGAACATTATTGAGTTTCTTATTTGTCACTTTTATTTTTCTTGTTTCACTTTTGCTTTTGCATTTTCTTTCTATTAATTCAAGCAAACAAGCAACACAATCAACAAGAATTAATTACCACAAGCAACAATTTATAAACAACACATAATAATCAACAAAAGTTTTTGTTGGCTCTCATTTTTGGAGTAATAATACCGATTAATATTTTTGGGATGTTACAGGCATCGCCGCCAAGTACCTGAGATACGTCCTCTTAATGACGCGGTACAACGGCTTGGAGGAGTTGTTCGCCAGCTCAGGGATCCGCGGGGAGGTGAAGAGGATGTCCATGATGAAATTCAGCACCTCTGTCGAGAAGACCTCGTCATCCAACCTCATCCGGTCCGCCACGCCGGAGTACATCCACACCGACTTTAGGTGTGACTGCAGTGGCGCAATGCGCTGCGCTACGAAGTCCTTCGCCACCATCTGGCCAGTAAGCCCATGGGTGCAGGCTTCCAGCAAGCGTGTCTCAAAGGTCTCGAGAGACGGGTCCTCCAGAGGCTGGCTGCTCCAGCCGTCATGCTTCGTCGGGGGCCCGGCGGGAACCTCAAGGAAGGGACAATTCTCTGCGGCCTCCACATAGAACCACCGCTTGCGGAAGTCGTCCACCCTTTTCGGCACCCTGGTGATGGCCATGCCATCCGCAATGCAGAATGAGACGCACCCGGAGACCTCCCCGGGGGCGGTAGAGCGGAGCACGAGGAAACTCCAGAAGAGGTCCACCGATGGCATGACCCCGGCATACGCTTCACAGAAGTAGGCGAAGATGGCGAGAATAAGGATGGAGTTGAGATGAAGGTGGAGGAGCTAGATTTGATAGTGCTCCAAGATAGCGACGAGGAAATCAGAGAAGGGCGGGACCAACCCCGCAAAGACGGTGTGGAGGAAGATGGGATAGAAGGGAGCGCGGAGGTCGCCGGGAGTGCCCCCTGGCTTCAGCTCTGTCGCCCCCCGCTCGTTGAACGCGGTGGCCACCAAAGGGCGCACTTTCTCCAAGTGTGCGGCTGACGCCACGTGGCTAGGCTCCAATGCCAGTTTGTAACCGCCACCAGGGCTTGATGAGGCCGCCTTGCCCGCGGGCACCACACTTTTGCCTTTCTGCACCGCGGAAGCTTTCTTGGGAGCCATGGCAACGCGAAGGCGGGAGCTCAGAAGAAGAGGGAGAGCACGGAACAGAGGCGAGCGCAAGGAGCAAGGGAGACGAAGGCGAGAGTAAGGAGTGATGGGGAATCATGCCGGCTCCTCTGCTCTTAACCTCCACGTGGAGCAGTTTCGTCAGACGTGGCAGGGCCCGCCTCTATGACCGGAGTCGCTGAAGAAGGCGAGACGGCGCCAGGCGGCGGTTGCCCACCACGTGTCTTGGCCCAGAATGGTTGTTTTGGGCCCACGACACATCGCCTACGCACATGGGCTACAGCGTGCCCGCCGTGGGCCCGGGGGCTACTGTCGGCCCAATGGAAACCAGGGTACCATGGGCCGTCCTTTCTAGCCCTCAACACTCCACGCTTGGTCGGAAATACCGCTAAGGACCAGGCGGGCCCGCATGGAGAGCCCCACGAGGACTTCTATACTGGAGAAACGACTAAGTCCATGCGTCCAAGAGATAGCCTCGAGAGATTTTCTCCTCTCGAGGCGTTAGAGCACTCGAAGTGCTCGACGAGGTTCTTCCACCCTGGCAGGACGCACGTGGGCTCTGCACCCGTAGCAGGATGACGCGCGCGTCTGCGCGCGATGACGAAGACACCGCAGTTGCCATTTCCGTGTATAAAGAGGGACGACAAAGCTGCATCACCCAGAGCAGATTACAAGGCTTACCACGCCGGTGATAAGCCGACAGCGGCTGATGCATGTAAAATGCATACATGAACTTTGCACTATATTACTTATATTTCAATCATATTGCATCATATAAGGGTCATATCAATGTTTTATAATGATTTTTGGGAATATTATATTTATTTCCTATTTTTATGGAATTCACCCTACGCAGGCAAAAAACCAGATTTCTTTATTTTAATGTTTCAGGGACCCAAACGTCTCCAAATGACCTGCAAATTTACGAGCGTTAATATTTGGAAGGAAGAAGACTTGGGGGCGAAGGAAGCGAACAAGCGGAGCCCTGAGGGCCAAAAGACGTGGGCCCACGCGGCCCCTGTACCTGGCCACGTGGGACCCCCTATCTTGGGCCTCGATGCTCCGCTATCGTCGATCTTTTCTCCACCGACCTAATCGTGGCCTAAAAACGACTACAAAAATAGTCCCCCGAGATCTGGAGCTGCAGATTGGAGGGGAAAACTCCGGCGGGACGCTGCCGGCGTGGTCTCCATCTTCTCCATCGACTTCTCCACCGTCTCCATGATGAAGAGGGAGTAGTCCACCTTTGGACTATGGGTTTGTGGAACTAACTTATGTATCTCTCCTCTCTTTGAGCTTCACTAATTAGTACCGTATGAGCTGCCGAACATGATTACGGTCGTCTTTGTAATACCTATGTGGTGGATCTTTTTACGAGTTAATATATGTTTGAGATTGCAAATGTTTTGTTTCAGTTATGAATATAGATGCATATCATGTACCCCGTTCTTATTCACTTGTTATGATCAAGCATGTTTATGAGAGCGTGTGTAGGGTGATGTGTGCATTAGTTGGAGTAACGGGGAGTGGCTAGTGCGGTGAACGTGAGAGATAGTTCCGCGATCCACTTGGGTATGTTTACCTTACTTTGTTTCCTCACTAGGGATAAAGAAAAATACCATGTTACCGGAGATGTGGGTGTGACCATTGCCACTACTCCATGACTAGATCTAGCATGTTCTTATTTTAACTTCATGTCATGATACTTAAAGCTATACTCTGAGTTATCTTAATTACTGAGGTGTTATGATTTAGTTCGCATCTTGGTGGAGTATAAGTGAGACTAATAAATAAAAGGTCTCTATATTAGGACATGATGCCCATATAATTAGTAACTTGTCACTAAACTTTTCTATTGCAATCTCATATGTCAACTCTAGTGTTCCATTGTCTACCACTTTATTAAAGAGAGAGTGCATTTGTGAAACCATGAACCCCGGTCCATTTTTAATCATAAGAAACACCTTTCCAACAACTTTTACCACGTTTACATTTTCTGCCATTATTAATATCATTATCATTGTTATCATCATCCTTGCATATTTATTTTTTGTTTGCATCACATACTATCTTGATATCATTCTTACACCTTGTGCTTGACAACCACAGGTGAGGTTGAGGACCAAAACATTTAACTTTGTTTTGTAGGTAACCAAAAGAAGGATAGGAAGATAAATCTTTCACTACGGATTCCCCGAGAGTTCGATATTAAACCCTCGAGTCACCCTCGTGGGGAAAAACACGTCTTCCACTTACTACACACTCTGCACTTGGAGTCTCAACCTAACCCCGTTTACTATTTCATACAGGTAGCTACCTGAAGGCTATCACATATATGGGTATCAAGACTGTTTTCTAGCGCCGTTGCCGGGGAAAAGAAGCACGTCTGTTCAACAAATCTCTGCTTCCCCTGCAACAGCTGTTTTCTGCGCCGTTGCCGGGGAATCATAGCTGAAGAGATTTATCCAAGGGTGTGCACAAGCTTTGTATTCTGTGTCCATCTCACAACAAAGTCAACATCACCAACTTGTGCTACCACCTAAGCTTGGGGAGGTTGCACCTACGTGAGCATTGATGACGTGAAAGTCACACGTTCATTGGGAACCCCAAGAGGAAGGTATGATGAGTGCAGCAGCAAGTTTTCCCTCAGTATGAAACCAAGGTTATCGAACCAGTAGGAGATGAAGACACTTCTGAAGGTGTCAACGGCGCCAGAAAAGGTGGTGTTGGTGGAGTGCTTCCTCTTCCTAGCAATGGTGCCAGAAAAAGTCCGTCGTCGAAGGGAGGTCCTAGCGGTTGACTTGGAACCTGCACACAACACAACAAAAATACTTTGCCCCAACTTAAGAGTGAGGTTGTCAATCTCACCGGCTTGCTGAAAACAAAGGATTAGACGTATAGTGTGGAAAATGATGTTTGTTTTTAGAGAATGAAAGAATACAATGATTGCAGTAGGTTGTATTATCAGATGTAAAAGAATGGACCAGGGTCCACAGTTCACTAGTGGTTGTCGGCCCAGTGAAAACTAGGGTATCACGGGCCGGCCCTCCCCAGGACTCGACACACGGCTGCAAAAACTACTAAGGACCAGGCGAGTCCGCCTGAAGAGGCTCGCGAGGGTCTGTGCCTTGCGGGGGCTTCAGCGCTGAAGAAAACGACTAAGTCCCTGTGGCCAGGGAACCGCCTTGGGAGACTTTCCCTCTCGAGGCGTCGGAGCACTCAAAGTGCTTGGCGAGGCTCTGCCACCTTGGCAGGGCGCACATGGGCCCTGCACCCTGCAGCAGGATGACGTGCGCATCTGTGCGCGATGACGATGAAGCCATAATTACCATTTCCATGCTTAAAGGGGAACGGCAAAGCTGTCCTAAGCGGAGCAAATTACCAAGCTTTCTACTTTGGTGACAAGGGGACAACCTGCCGCTCCGCTCCAACGGCGACGTCACTAGAGTGACACCCTGGACCTCTGGAGCGCCGGCCACTGCTCAGGCTAGACGGTGGCAGAGCCTGACGAAGACCAGCGCAGTGGGCCGCGTCCACAACCTCCTGGACCTGGGGTGCGCCGCTCTCCTACACCGGCGTCATGAAGGAACCCTAGCTTCCGCCCCCGTGCCCATAAAAGGAGGAGGGGCACCTCTGGAGAAGGGGATCGATCATTCTTCACCCAAGACTACGAGTCCACACAGAGAGGAGAGCTCCTACTCCGGAGTAGCTCCACCATTGTTGTAAGCTTTGCCCTCGGCAAGCAACTCTGTACTGTAACCTCTCGAAGCAGTGCAATACAACACAATAGCAAGTAGGGTCTTTACTCCTCAAGGAGGTCCTGAACCTGGGTACGAGCTCGTGTCCATCTCTACCGTGATAAGTTCCCTCAAGTTCGTCAAGTTTGGTCGACGAGAGTTCGTTAAGTGTCGTGTTCAGCCCCTCTCAATTCCTGGTTCTCGGGGACTATTCTCTGACATTTGGCGCGCCAGGTAGGGGGCTGAGGTGCGCTTTTCAACCTCCTCTTTGACCCCTCCGGCACCATGGCTCAAACTTGAGCTGAGCGTCTTGCACGCCGCACGAACGCCAACGACAGGGTCACCACCGAGCCCGCTCCAGGCCGCAACCCACGTGGCCGCCCCCGCGCCAACCGCACTGCGCGCAACGACGGCCCCGAACCCCACGTCGAGGAGTCAGAGGACAAGAATGTCGACGAGGAAGCCTCTTCTCTGCACCCTTCCAGGGACCAGGGGGCTTAGTCGCAGATCCGGGCCGCGTCGAGCCCAAGTGCCGTGCTATTCATGGCGCAAGAGCTTCTACGCTACCGCCCCACCGAAGAAGGCCATGCCAACTGGCTGGCACACATCACCGAGCTCGTGCACGCCGCCGGCGTCCCCGCGGCTCCAGGCGCCTCCCGCTCAGTGGTGCGCCACTCCGGGCGCGCAGGAGATCCTGCACCAGGCGCTCCTCCGCCTCCACCGCCCCCACCACCACCAGCGGGAGACCACCGCGCCCCGTCCCACGCCTCCTCTCCGCGCGATTGTCAAATCATGGTGAGTACGGCCCCAGACTTGCAGGTGGAGATCGAGTGCCAGAAGGAGCGCAACAATCAAATCGTCGATGACATCAATGCTGCAGGGCGCCAGAACCGCAACACAAACGCCACCGTCACGACGTACGCCACAGGCTGCGCCGCCTTCACGAAGTAGCTGCGCAAAGTCGTCTGGCCTTACAAGTTCAAGCCAGACCTACCTCCGCGCTACGACGGCCGAACCAATCCCTTGGAGTTCCTGCAACTCTACACTGTGGCCATCTAGGCCGCTGGAGGCGACGACAAGGTCATGGCCAATTGGTTCAACATGGCGCTCAAGGATTCAGCACTCTCTTGGCTGATGAACCTCCCTGACGACTCCATCGACTCGTGGGAGGCCCTCTGCAGGCGCTTCATGGCAAACTTCAAAGGAACGTACGAGCGCTCCCTCACCTACAACGAACTCCGAGTTGTGCGCCAGAAGTCGGGCGAATCCCTGCGCAAGTTCATCCAATGGTTCAGCCAGGTCCGCAACAAGATCGCGAATGGCGAGGACTCGCAGGTCATCGCCGCCTTCAGGGTGGGCGTCTCGAACCGCAGGATGCTTGAGAAGCTTGGCATACACGACACGCTCACCTCGGTGTCCAAGCTATTCGATCAAGCGGCCAAGTGCGCCAAGGCTGAGGAGGGCCTAGTCTTCAAGAAAGAACTGGAAGATGATGACAAGTCCAGGAAGAAAAACCACGAGAAGCGCAAAGTCACCGCTATCCTCACGGCGGAAACTGGAGACAAGCTGCCTCGCGAGCACTCTTCTGAGGCCAGTGGCAAGAAGAAGGCCACAGACATGTATTGTGTTTACCACAACAAGACCAACCACAACACTGAGGACTGTTGGGAGCTCACTAGTCGGAAAATGCTATAGCCACCAGCATACCGTTGGCGGACAACATTTTCGTCCGCCAGCGCTACGACCGCTGGCAGGCGGTTTTTCGAGTCCGCCACTGGTTCTGGACGTACCGCTGACGGACACCAACACTGCCCGCCAGCGATAGGAGCAGAAATCTGGGAGGAGGCAGGGGAAACTACCTCTGGCGGGCGCAATACATGCCCGCCAGAGGTACTAAACGTACCGCTGGCGGACGAAAGACAGGCCCGCCAGCAGTAGTGGCCGCGGCTGAGCTCACCTAGGGAAAAAAGGGGACAGTACCGCTGGCGGGCTGACTAAAGAGTACGCCAGGGGTCAGTTCAGTACCGCTGGCGGGCACACTAAAGCGTCCGCCAACGCTAAGTTAGCCTGTAATACAAATAACTAGGAAAATTATATTTATAAAAACAATCTATAAATTTCCTTAGGAACCATTGCTTCCTATACCAAGACACACCTATGTGTCGAATATGAGCACTTTATCACAAACTATGCGTTGAGAATTGACATAACTTGGTCATTTTGATCGA
Source organism: Poa pratensis (assembly GCA_947311845.1). Lineage (NCBI taxonomy): Eukaryota > Viridiplantae > Streptophyta > Magnoliopsida > Poales > Poaceae > Poa > Poa pratensis. Next base: position 87,796,395 of record CAMZMU010000027.1, read on the forward strand.
TGCATGAATTTAAACTTGTAGATGTTTCTACATGATAGTGCTTTTTTTGAAGAATGTTTGTGAAACTTTTGTCGAAAATCAAGTTTATTATTTCACATAGCAACTAGTACACATCAAAAGACTCTATGCAAGAGGATATATCTTTTTAGTGTTTTTTCACTCTACTTATTTTTTTTACGAAAAACTATCGGTCGATCGACGATAGCCCAACATGACGACTATTTTCACACCGAAAGAGATCAAATATAAAACAGTCTTTGCATTGCAGAATAATTCAAAGTAGGGAACATTATTTTCTCAGTTTACAAAAGCAACATTGATCAAATTAAAATGCAATAAGTATCACACGCTTACATCTTTATTTAATCCGGTTATAGCTGGAGTCCATGCCATTTTTATTTAACTAATTTCTGCCTCGTCCTAAGCCGCGGGGTCCATCACGAGCGCCCCTCACCCAAAGAGTAGGAACCATCACAGGGTCAAAACTCACATGATAAGGATTCCTTTGCATTACCTGCCATATATTAGTATACGCCGTATCCAACAAATACATGTAGCGACGGACGTGCTCATCCTCAGCCCTTATACGGCGACATACCACCTCCTCGGGGGCCGGCTCCCTCTCGATCCTCCCTGACCCACGCGACCTCCACCAAAGAAGATCCGGGTCGACGACGACGCCCGGATTTCTCACCAAGCTACGCGTTCCGGAAGATAACACCTCCCAGTGCCAGCCCGGCGGAGCCCATTCCTGCACAGGGCCGTTATTGTCCAATATGTGTCCGGCCACGGCCATCGCCGATGTATATGCCCGAGATCTGAAAAAAATAGTGGGGAATTTGATCAAACATCTAAGGTGCATGCAACCTACGTAGGGGAGGTGGGGATCAGGGAGAAAGGGTAGCGTACACTGGCATGGGGACGGACTAGAGGAGGTCCACGGAGGTGTGGAGGGCGCTGGCGGAGGCCACAGGCACGGAGAGGTCGTCGAGTGGCGCAGACAAAGGCGGCGGCGGCGCTGTGGTGGCACGAATCGGAATAGGATGGCATGGAACTGGTCTGCCCCTGTCCTCTTATATAAGGGGAAAAAACCCTAGACGTTACCGCTGGCGGACGGCACACGTTGTCCGCCAGCGTTAACCCTCGCACGCGCGTGGGCCCACCGCACACCATGCTTATCCACTCGCTGCTCCCACCTAACCCTATCCACCCACTGCCCCCCACCCATCCCTATCCACCCACTGCCCCCACCAACCGCGCCACCGCCCCCTGCCCCCCCACCAACCGCGCCGCCGGCTGTAACATCCCAAAAATATTATAAGTATTATTATTCCAAAAATGAGAGCCAACAAAAACTTTTGTTGATTATTATGTGTTGTTTATTTCTTGTTGCTTGTGTTGCTTGTTTGCTTGAATTAATAAACTGGAATACAAAAGCAAAAGTGAAACAAGAAAAATAAAAGTGACAAATAAGAAACACAAACTTGTTCCAAACAAAATTCAGAGGAATGGTATATGAAACCTCTCATTTACATTCTTATCACTTATCTCTTCCAAATAATATTTTACACCTATTTTAAAATTCAAAAGTAAAAACAATTGAAATAAAACAAAATGCCATAATTAAAACCCTATGAAAGAAAATGATTCAAAACATTTTAGTTTGCAAAGCCAAATTTTGTGGAGCTTCTACATATTATGGGAAAGCCCCACAAATATTTGCAAATTTTTCTAAATTGTTTAAGTGCTCAAATAAATTCTAGAAGTTGTTGCTGGACTGAAACAAAAATAAACAGAAACAGAAGGAAATTTAGAAGCAGAGAGGAGGTAGGGGCTTTCTGCAAAAGCGTCATCCCCTACCTCTCTCCCTCGCCCCGACGCGTCGCCATGTCGCCATGCCATTTCCCTGCCGTTCCCGCGCTCCCCGGGCCCCCCTTGCACGCGCCTGCACTCGCCCCCGAGCCTCTGCACCCTCTACCTCACAGAGGAGAGCACTTGAGTGCCTCTCCCATCGCCATTACGCCGTTGTTCCCCGGCGCCCGCCGCGGAGGAGTTCGACGGCGCCGGCCAAATTGGCCCCCTCTCGCAGCTCCTCGACACGCAAGGCTACCCCCCGCGCATCCTAGCTCCAGCCTGGACCCCCCAGACAACACGCGCCGGCCTCTCCCGCCCCTGGACGCCGCTGGACTGCGACCACCGTACGCCGGCGTTGCGCCTATTTAACTCGACCCCGCACCTCGCAATTTCTCCACACCCTTCACCCCTGCTTCCCTCCCTTGCTTCACCACCTCACATACACCGCCAGGAGAGCAGAGCCGCGGCTGCTGAGCCGCCGCTGCTCTGGATTTTTCCTGAAAGGTTCCGCCGGAGCCGTAGGTAAGCATAACCACGGCCTTGCCGTCCTGCTGCTCCATTCTCCCCTCTGACCCCTCTATGCCATTGCGTGAACTCACCGCACTCACCGCCCCTTTGCTTCCCTGTGGATCGTGCACAGGAGCGACCCAGGGAGCTCGCCGGAGCTCGTACACGGCCGCGGAGGAGGAATCGCTCGCCGACGACGCCAGGAACCTCCCCAGCAAGCGAGACACCACCCAGACGCTTCCCCACGCCGCCGCTGTCGATTCGCGTCATCGCCAGCCTCTGCCATGCCCCCTAGGTGAGGAATCCATCTGCCACATCGTCGCCGGCGCGGCCGCGCCGCCAAAATTAGGTCGCCGTCGTTGCCTTGATCGTAGGCCGTTGGATCTTGATCCAACGGTGCCATACCGTTTCGTTTAGTAGAGAGAGGCTGACGTGTGGACCCCACACGTCAGGGTTTTATTCTTTTCACCGCGCACGCTGTGCCGCTGCCATATAGGCCCCACTCGTCAGAAATTTAAACATTATCCATAACTAGGTTTTCTCTGTTTAAATTGAAATATGAAAACAGTACTGTATCCAACTTGTAAATTTAATACCTCAAGATTTATAGCTCCAAATAAATCAAATCCAATTGTTCTGGAAAGCTTATAAAAATGTTTAACCAACCCAATTGGATTCATTCCATTTAAATAAAAGTTAAAAAGTATTATTAAAAATACTACAGAAGGTTTAAATTCTAAATTGTTTGTTTCTGATACTCTGTTAGTCCAAATAATTCCAAACCAATTTTGTTAGCTTAGTACTGCCATGTATTAGCTTCCCTAATTTTGGTAGAATTATTTGTGCAGTAGTATTTTTAGTATAAAGTTGAAGTTTAAAACCCTTCTGCACTAAAACATTTAAATATGTTAATGGTTAACCCAAATGATTAGGACCAATTTTGTTAGATCACATTTAGCCATGTTTAGTTACCCCTAAAAGGATTTAATTTTAGGATCAACAGAACTTATTGGTAGCCAAAACTTGATTAATTACTGGATTAAACAATTGTGTAGGGAGTTTGGTAACTCCAATTATCCAAATCAAATTGTGTTGTCTTCTACACATCAGTAGCTTTCTATAGAAATTTAGTTTGTATTTTTGTGACCAACAGAACTCAAGTTGTGCAATTAAACATGTTCCACAAGTTTCTGCCATAATTTTGACATAAATAAATATTGTTTAGTTCAATTAATTTGAAACCAAATTGTATTGTTTGATGTGTGCAGTAGCTATTTGTGATGTTTATGGTTGTTATGTTGAGATGATTGCTTGAGTAGTTTAGTGATTGTTGTATTTGTTTGTTTATTAATTAGACGAGAACGCTGTCGGATTTATCGAGGAAGGAGAGTTTGTTGAACTGAAGATCAAGACCAAGTCACTTTGCCGAGCAAGGCAAGCTACTCCCTGAGCTTGCACCTAAATACATATGCATCTACTTTGATCAAATGATTTACTCTTAAGGCATTGGTTTACAAAACCTTTTCAAAAAGTATATGGATATTATTTTGCCACCCTATGTAGAAATATAAGGTAGTTTATATAAAACTATAGGATGGGAAACAATGTTGTTTATTCAAAACTCCTTTGAAAATACTTGTGTGGTTATGGAATGCCGAGATGTCGGTGTTGAAGTGGAGAAATGGAAAATGGGAATGTTTATGAAAAATGCACAGTGTCCTAGTACTATGACAACCAATCTTAATCTGTGCGACCACATTTACCCCATATGGGAACGGGGCTTAGTCATATAATTTGCTCTTATTAGTATGGGATACCTCATCGACGGAGATGACTCCGTTATGCATGAGGGGATGGTTTGTGATCCCCTGACCTGGGTCCTCGCTCAAACTCTATGAAAGATAAGGAGGAGGATTGAAGACTTCACATGTGGTCGCCGGGAAAAACATATGAGTCCTCACACTTAGGGTTCCGACGGGCCGGGAGTGTGGATGGAATTATCATATGGGTAGGGTCCTATACTAGCATGAGCAAAGGAGAGGCTAGGGTCGGTGGCTCAACTTCGCATACACCTTGTATGGCGGGACGTGGCTGACACGATGAGTTACCGGATGGATGTGGGTTAAAAGCGTGCTACCTCTGCAGAGGGTCAAAACTATTCGAATAGCCGAGTCCTCGGATATGGACAATTGGGAGGCTGTCCTAAGATCATGTGCAAGTTTTTGGAAAAGCTTTTAAGTTTAAAAGAAACTGAAATGGTGATGGTGTTACACAGCTATACCAAATGGAGTGGTATGAGTTGTTGAAATAAATGGACCATGGTGAGCCATGGTCAGGAAAAGGAGGGTTTTTGGAGAAACAAATGAGATGGTGACTTCTTTTAAAGATAGTTATAAAACTCTTCTTACCTTTTTCAATAAAGATATAGAGATGTTTTAAATAAATAAAAGTTGAAGTAAAATAAAACTAGTGCATACTCATGTTGGGGTAGTTTGCGAGTACATTCAAATGTACTCATATTGGTTTCGTCCCTGGCTATTGTCCTAGCCAGACTACGAGGAGGAGCACTACGCCGAGCAGGAGTATGGCGACTTCTACGCAAACTAAGGATCTCCACAAGTCAGCTGCCTGTCGGGTCGTCATCGTTAGAATATGATGTCTACTACGCCGTAGCTTCCGCTGATATTTTGGTTTGGCCCATGAAGGCACCTATGTAAGACTTGGTCTAAATGACCATTTATGTAAGACTTTTATTCGGTATTGTAATGGATGTAAACTTTGGTATCCAATTCGGATTATGTGCAACGACAGACTGATCACGGGATCGTTGTGTTAAGCATAATCGGGTATTTCGGACAGCTAGTCCGGGGTCCCCACAGACTTGGTATCAGAGCCATCCTGACTTTAGGAAACCTTAGTTAGCATGGTCGTTAGACAAATGTTACAAAAAGATGAATTTCTAAAAGAAAGGAATGAAGTATTTTCGAAAACTGCTTATCTCCAATCCTCTTACTTATGCAAAAATTTATTCTCATTAAACATTACAATTTCCTTTGTATCCTTAAAATTTTGCAGACTTGTCATCTCATTAAACTTAAAATTCTGCTTATTGTTACCTCACTAAATTTAAAATTTTGTACACTTATCATCTCACTAACTTAAAATTTTGCTTAAAAATTGTAGATGGCACTCCATTGGACCGAGTTCGTTCAGCTTGAGAAGGACAGCAAGCTGACGTTCGAGAGGGACTTGTTCGAGTTGAGCAAGCTGTTAGGTCGCCCCGCTCCAGAGTTTGAGGGAGCTCAGATTGACGTTCACGGTGTCGGAAGGCTGAGCTGGCTCATCAAGTCGTCAGTTCGCAGGAACATCAAGTCTCCCAGTTCCAGGACGCTCGTCTTCACCACCAAGGAGGCCACCTGGGTTGACGGTCTCTGTACTGCCACACAGAGGATGCTAGCCCGACTTTGTGAGGAGCACAAGGCGGAGTTGGCAGATTCCCGTTTCCGGTTCTACGGGAGGCGCAACTGCGACGGACACCCTACTCCTTCCCTTGCCACCCGATGTTTGGGAGCTACATCATGGACATGGAGCTCTTACTTCAGTGCACTCAGGATGATCTGATGCGCACTAGGATTCAGCTTCACTTTGACCGCGAGTCGCTCGTTGAGCTTCGCGAGAACGAGGAGAAGCTGATGGAGGAGAAGGTCGCTCTTCTCAGGAAGAGGGCCCAGCTGAGGAAGACTATCGTAAAGCTCCGCAAGAAGGTGGCGGAGCAGGACGAGCTGATTGAGGATCTAGAGCACCATACTGACGAGATGGAGGAGGAGGGCGAGGATCTCCGCAAGGAGAACAACGCTTTCCTCAGTGACGATGATGACTTCGTGGAGGAGATGGATTGTGAGGAGGAGGATGATGAGGAGGAGTTAGTTGACGAGGAGGAGGAGCCACTCGAGGCAGTTCTCGAGGACGAGGAGGAGGATCCCGAGGAGCCACCCTACCAGTCAGATGCTGACGTGTTAGAGCTGGAGGTTCCACCTCAGTAGGCGAGTGACTTGATCACTACCGCAGGATTAGGTTGACCCCTATCGCTAGTCGAGTCGAAGTAGTGGTTCTTTTGGAAACCAGATGTTATGTATCTTAGATGTAAGTGATGTTGTAAGCTTGATGTTGTTGTGAACTCCTTGATGTGATGTTTGTGAAATATAAGTATGTTTGTCTTGTTTGATCTGTGTGAAATATTTTCATATAATCCTTAAATTAATCAACCACTTGAAATCGTCTTTTCCCTTAGTCGAACTTTTCTTGCCTTGCCTCTTATACCCGGTGTGCTTCAGGATGCCGCCCCGTCGCACAAAGGAGGAGCACCACCACCACCGGACCCAACCCCCGCCCAACTTCTCGCGCTTATCATGGAGGAACGTGAAAATGCCCGGCAGAGCGCCAGCTCATCTCGCTGCCCTGCAACAACTCGCAGCCGCTTATAACAACAACAACAACAACAACAACAATGGTGGTAATGGCGATGGAAACCAGCGATCCACCTTAGGCGATTTCCAGAAGACCAACCCACCCACCTACTCCAAGGGACTTCACCCACTGGAAGCCGATGATTGGCTTCGCACCATCGACAACAATCTGGAAGTTGCTGCTGTGGGAGAAAATGAGAAAGTGTTGTATGCAACCCACTATCTCGCTGGACCTGCAAGAGCTTGGTGGGAAACTACCAAGGCTCTCCAGCAAGCTGGTCATGTTATCAACTGGGCTGAGTTCCAGGAGAAGTTCCGCAAGAAGCATATTCCCAGCGGACTTATTGAGAGGAAGAAGGATGAATTCCGCAAGCTGAGGCAGGGAAGTAGAGATGTGGTCGGTTATCTGGATGAGTTTACCGACTTATCTCGGTATGCTCCTGATGACACCGACAAAGAAGAGAAGAAGATGGAGCGTTTCATGAGTGGACTTCATGATGAACTGCAGTGTGCTCTGGTTATCCATGACTTCCGTGATCTGGAGTCACTTGTGGACAAAGCCATCCAGCTGGAGACCAAGCGCAAGTCTATGTTTGAAGGTCGCAAGAGGAGGATGAATAACCAGGAAGGTTCGAGCAGCCAGAAACCTCGTATCTTTCAGCAGAACACCAGGCCTGCCTATCGTCCACCTCAAGCCCCACGCCCCAATTTCCCTAACCGCCCAAACAACTTCAACCGCCCCAATGACAATAACCGTCCCAGAGGAAACTTCAACAACTTCAACCCCAATGCCAATGTTGTCTGCTTTGAATGTGGCAACAAAGGTCACTACTCCAGAGAATGCCCCAATCCTAAGAGGAATGTTCAGCGCCCCAATGCACCGAACAATGGTCAAGGCCGCAATGGAAATGGTAATGGCAAGAATGCCGCACCCCGCGGAAATGCTGCTGTTGTCAAGGGCCGTCTGCACCACATCAATGCTGAAGAAGCTCAGGATGCGCCAGATGTTGTGCTGGGTACGTTCCTTGTCAACTCAGTACCTGCAACTGTTCTGTTTGATTCTGGTGCAACCCATTCATTTGTTACCGAGGAGTTTGTCGCTAAGGGAGGATTAGTAGAAGGCTTCCTAAATAAAACCCTGAGTATACAAATTCCTGGCTCCACCATAGAAACCAAGAGATTTTGTCCAAATACTGCCATTGAGATTTCAGGCGAAAAATTTGCAGCCGACCTAATTATTCTAGGAACCCAGGGCATAGATGTTATACTTGGTATGAATTGGCTAGCCAAGTACCATGGTCGAATAGACTGTGCCAGAAGAGCTGTATCCGTCACCACCGACAAAGAAGTAGAAGTGGAGTATGTGTCTGAAACCAACCACTCCCAACCAGGCTGCCATGAGAGCATAGCTCGACCCGCCCTAGATGAGATCCGTGTTGTTCACCTGTTCAAGGATGTTTTCCCAGAAGAATTGCCTGGTATGCCGCCAGACCGGGATATTGAGTTCATAATTGAGCTTATCCCAGGGACATCCCCCATATCCCAAAGGCCTTATCGGATGAATCCGGAAGAACTAGTTGAGTTGAAGAAGCAGTTGGCTGATATGCTCAGCAAAGGTCTTGTTCGTCCAAGCGCTTCACCTTGGGGATCACCCATTATTTTTGTGGACAAGAGAGACGGTACCACACGCCTGTGTGTGGATTATCGCAAGCTAAATGATGTGACCATTAAAAACAAGTACCCTCTTCCCAAGATCGAGGATCTGTTCGATCAAATGAACAGAGCCCGAGTCTTTTCCAAGATCGATCTTCGGATAGGTTACCATCAGTTGAAGATCCGAGAGAAAGATATTCCCAAGTCCGCCTTCACCACTCGATACGGTTTATTTATTCCAAGACCGAAGAAGAGCATGCCGAACACCTGTGTCAAGTTTTGGAGACACTCCGAGAGCACCAGCTGTATGCCAAGCTTAGCAAGTGTGAGTTTTGGCTCAGTGAAGTGGCATTTCTCGGACATGTTGTATCTGCCGGAGGAATTTCTGTTGACCCCGAGAAGATCCAAGCCATTGTTGACTGGTTATCCCCAACCAGTGTGACTGAAATCCGAAGCTTTCTCGGACTCGCTGGGTATTACCACAAGTTCGTTGAAGGGTTTTCCAGTATAGCCAAACCCATGACCCAACTATTGAAAAAGGACAAGAAATTTGAATGGACTCAGAAGTGTGAAGATAGTTTCCAAGAATTGAAGAAGAGACTAACCTCAGCCCCAATTTTGATTATGCCAGACGTCACCAAGAGTTTCGACGTGTATTGCGATGCATCACGCCTCGAACTTGGTTGCGTTCTGATGCAAGAACGCAAAGTTGTGTCGTATCTGTCCTGGCAGTTGCGACCGCATGAAGAGAATTACCCAACCCATGACCTGGAGTTAGCTGCTGTTGTTCTTAGTCTCAAAACGTGGCGTCCCTATCTTGCGGGACATCGCTGCGAGGTCTATACGGATCACAAAAGCTTGAAGTATATTTTCACCCAGAAAGATTTGAACCTGCGACAGAGGAGATGGATGGAATTAATCAAGGATTATGATATTGGAATCCATTATCACCCTGGAAAGGCTAATGTAGTTGCCGATGCCCTTAGTCGCAAACCATGCACCCTGAATGCCCTGATCCAAGCTGAACAGCCAGCCTTGTTCAAAGAGTTCAAAGAATTTGGACTAGAACTTGTTAGCCATGGTTATCTTGCCAATTTAGAGTTAACCCCAACCTGATGGATCAAATCAAAGAAGCCCAAAAAGATCATGAAAGCATTGAAGGAATTAAGAAGAAGATTTCCCTCGGCAAAGCACGCGGTTTTACCAAAGATGCTGAAGGAGTGCTGAAATTCGATGACCGTACCTGTATGCCCAATGTCACGGAACTTAAGGAGTTAATCCTAAAGGAGGCCCATGAGACCCCTTATTCAATCCACCCCGGCGGAACCAAAATGTACCAAGACCTTTGAGAAAGATTGTGGTGGCATGGAATGAAACGAGAGATTGGTTCTTTCGTAGCCAAGTGTGATATCTGTCAGCGAGTCAAGGCTGAACATCAGCGGCCCGCTGGATTGCTTCAACCTTTGAAAATTCCCGAGTGGAAGTGGGATGAGATTGGAATGGATTTCATTACCGGACTTCCAAGATCCAACCGAGGCCATGATTCAATCTGGGTCATCGTTGATCGACTGACCAAGGTTGCTCATTTTATACCCGTCAAGACCACTCACAATGGAGCCCAGTTAGCAGACCTGTATATTTCCAGAATAGTAAGCCTGCATGGTGTGCCTAAAAAGATTGTATCTGATAGAGGCACGCAATTCACCTCAAGATTCTGGAAATCCCTTCATGAAGCCCTCGGAACCAAGTTAGCATTTAGCATAGCTTATCATCCCCAGACCGATGGCCAAACGGAACGAGTGAACCAGATATTGGAGGACATGCTTCATGCATGTGTTCTATCCTATGGTTCCAAGTGGCAAGATTGTCTTCCGTTTGCAGAGTTCTTGTACAACAACAGTTATCAGTCCAGTCTGCAAATAGCCCCTTTTGAAGCCCTTTACGGCAAGAAGTGTCGTACACCCCTGAATTGGTCCGATACCGGAGAAGGCAAATTGTTTGGACCCGATACCCTCCGTGAAGCTGAAGAGCAAGTTCAGCTTATTCGTGAACGCCTCAAAACTGCCCAATCCCGTCAGAAGAGTTACGCTGACACCAAGTGTTGTGATCTCACTTTCAGTGTCGGAGATTATGTTTATCTCCAAGTGACACCCCTCAAAGGAATGCAGCGTTTCTATGTTAAAGGAAAATTAGCGCCAAGGTATATTGGACCCTTCAAGATCATTGCTTGTCGAGGAGAAGTATCCTATCAGCTGGAATTGCCCCGAAGTTAGGAGATTATCATGATGTCTTCCACATTTCCTTGCTCCGGAAGTGTCTTGAAGTTCCTGACCAGCCTGATGTTTTCAAAAACATCGACCACCTCTCCATCGACCTGAACCAAGACCTGACTTATCGCGAGAGACCCTCAAGATTATCGAAGAAGATGTTCGTGTTACCCGAAGACGCGCGATCAAATTCTACAAAGTCCAGTGGACTAACCACTCTGAAGAAGAAGCAACTTGGGAACGCGAAGATTATCTTCGGAGCAAATTCCCAGACCTCTTTAAAACCTAAGCCTTGCAAATCTCGGGACAAGATTTATTTTAAGGGGGGAAGGATTGTAACATCCCAAAAATATTATAAGTATTATTATTCCAAAAATGAGAGCCAACAAAAACTTTTGTTGATTATTATGTGTTGTTTATTTCTTGTTGCTTGTGTTGCTTGTTTGCTTGAATTAATAAACTGGAATACAAAAGCAAAAGTGAAACAAGAAAAATAAAAGTGACAAATAAGAAACTCAAACTTGTTCCAAATAAAATTTAGAGGAATGGTATACGAAACCTCTCATTTACATTCTTATCACTTATCTCTTCCAAATAATATTTTACACCTATTTTAAAATTCAAAAGTAAAAACAATTGAAATAAAACAAAATGCCATAATTAAAACCCTATGAAAGAAAATGATACAAAACATTTTAGTTTGCAAAGCCAAATTTTGTGGAGCTTCTACATATTATGGGAAAGCCCCACACATATTTGCAAATTTTTCTAAATTGTTTAAGTGCCTCAAATAAATTCTAGAAGTTGCTGCTGGACTGAAACAGAAATAAACAGAAACAGAAGGAAATTTAGAAGCAGGGAGGAGGCAGGGGGCTTTCTGCAAAAGCGTCATCCCCTACCTCTCTCCCTCGCCCCGACGCGTCGCCGTGTCGCCATGCCGTTTCCCCGCCGTTCCCACGCTCCCCAGGCCCCCCTGCACGCGCCTGCACTCGCCCCCGAGCCTCTGCACCCTCTGCCTCACAGAGGAGAGCACTTGAGTGCCTCTCCCATCGCCATTACGCCGTTGTTCCCCGGCGCCCGCCGCAGAGGAGTTCGATGGCGCCGGCCAAATTGGCCCCCTCTCGCAGCTCCTCGACACGCAAGGCTACACCCCGCGCATCCTAGCTCCAGCCCAGACCCCCCAGACAACACGCGCCGGCCTCTCCCGCCCCCTGGACGCCGCTGGACTGCGACCACCGTACGCCGGCGTTGCGCCTATTTAACTCGACCCCGCACCTCGCAATTTCTCCACACCCTTCACCCCTACTTCCCTCCCTTGCTTCACCACCTCACATACACCGCCAGGAGAGCAGAGCCGCGGCTGCTGAGCCGCCGCTGCTCTGGATTTTTCCCGAAAGGTTCCGCCGGAGCCGTAGGTGAGCATGACCACGGCCGTGCCGTCCTGCTGCTCCATTCTCCCCTCTGACCCCTCTATGTTGTTGTGTGAACTCACCGCACTCACCGCCCCTTTTCTTCCCTCTGGATCGTGCACAGGAGCAACCCAGGGAGCTCGCCGGAGCTCGTACACGGCCGCGGAGGAGGAATCGCTCGCCGACGACGCCAGGAACCTCCCCAACAAGCGAGACTCCACCCAGACGCTTCCCCACGCCGCCGACATCGATTTGCGTCATCGCCAGCCTCTGCCATAATTTTGAACATAAATAAATATTGTTTAGTTCAATTAATTTGAAACCAAATTGTATTGTTTGATGTGTGCAGTAGCTGTTTGTGATGTTTATGGTTGTTATGTTGAGATGATTGCTTGAGTAGTTTAGTGATTGGTTGTATTTGTTTGTTTATTAATTAGACGAGAACACTGTCGGATTTATCGAGGAAGGAGAGTTTGCTGAACCTGAAGATCAAGACCAAGTCCACTTTGCCGAGCAAGGCAACTTACTCCCTGAGCTTGCACCTAAATACATATGCATCTACTTTGATCAAATGATTTACTCTTAAGGCATTGGTTTACAAAACCTTTTCAAAAAGTATATGGATATTATTTTGCCACCCTATGTAGAAATATAAGGTAGTTTATATAAAACTATAGGATGGGAACAATATTGTTTATTCAAAACTCCTTTGAAAATACTTGTGTGGTTATGGAATGCCGAGATGTCGGTGTTGAAGTGGAGAAATGGAAAATGGGAATGTTTATGAAAAATGCACAGTGTCCTAGTACTATGACAACCAATCTTACTCTGTGCGACCACATTTACCCACATATGGGAAAGGGCTTAGTCATATAATTTGCTCTTATTAGTATGGGATACCCCATCGACGGAGATAACTCCGTTATGCATGAGGGGATGGTTTGTGATCCACCCCTGACCTGGGTCCTCGCTCAAACTCTATGAAAGATAAGGAGGAGGATTGAAGACTTCACCATGTGGTCGCCGGGAAAAACCTATGAGTCCTCCCACTTAGATTCCGACGGGCTGGGTTAAGTGTGGATGGAAAGTATCATAGGGGCAGGGTCCTATACTAGCATGAGCAAAGGAGAGGCTAGGGTCGGTGGCTCAACTTCGCATACACCTGGTATGGTGGGACGTGGCTGACACGATGAGTTACCGGATGGATGTGGGTTAAAAGCTGATGGCTACGTGTTGGTGAACCCCAAGAGGAAGGTTATGATGTAGACAGCAGAAGTTTTCCCTTGAGAAATCTACCCAAGGTTATCAATCCAGTAGAACTTGATGATCTATCGGAAGGTTGTTGATGTTGACTCCCCCTGGCGCTAGGGAGCTTGCACCAACGTGGAATCTGCACAGACACAAACTAGAACTTTGCCCAACACGAAACAGAGAGGTTGTCAATCTCTCCGGTCTTGCAGAAACAAAGAGTTAAACGTATGGTGTGGAAAACAGCAGGAAAAATAGCAAGTACAGGAAACAGATGATTGCAGCAGGTTGTGTAAACAGTATGACGAAATTGGACCAGGGTCCACAGTTCACTAGTGGTGTCTCTCTCAGAACAGATAACTAGCATGTTGGGTAAACAAATTACAGCTGGGCAATTGACAAATAGAGATGGCATAACAATGCAATACATGCCAAGATGTCTATTATGAAATCTAGTTGGGCATTACAACAAAGTACATAGACCGTTATTCCAACAGCATCTATGCCTAAATAATCCACCTTCAAGGCAGCATCCGCATCCCATTCAGTATTAAGTTGCTAACAACAGATTATTGCATGAAGTAAAGTGTGTAATGTAATCAATACAAGTGCCCTTGGACACTGCACCAATGTTTTATCCCTAGTAGCAATAGCACATCTACCATCTTAGACCTTTCTGTCACTGATCCAGATATATAGAGACTGAACCCACTATCGAGGATAAATACCCCCTCTTGGAGTCACAAGCATCTACTTGGCCAAAGCATCTACTAGCAACGGAGAGCATGCAAGATCAAGAGCACATAGATAAACAACTTGAATAAACATGGTATCAATATTCATCGGATCCCAGCAAACACAACATCTAGCATTACAATAAAATGATCTTGATCATGTTAGGCAGCTCACAAGATCTAAACATGGAGGCACAAGGTAGAGAGACAACCATCTAGCTACTGCTATGGACCCGTAGTCCAGGGGTGGACTACTCACGCATCACTCCGGAGGCAGGCATGGTGATGTAGAGCCCTCCGGTGATGATCTCCCCTCCGGCAGGGTGCCGGGAAGAGCTTCAGAACTCCTCCGATCTGAGATTGACGATGACGGCCGCGACGGAACTTTTCGTGGAATATGATCGACCGTAATAGGGTTCTCGCGTCGCAGAGAATATATAGGCGAAGAGGCGGCGTCGGTGGCCGAGGAGGGCCACCACGCCATAGGGGGGCGCGGGCCCACCCTGGGCCGCGCCCTAGTGTGGCGTGGCCCCTGGTGGGTCTGCACCGACTCCCCTTTGGACTCCGTGATCTCCTCGTGATATTATTGACGATGTCTTTTGTTTCGTCCAATTTCGAGAATATTTCCATAATAGATTTTCTAAAACCAAAAACAGCAGAAAACAGGGAACTGGCACTGTGGCATCTTGTTAATAGGTTAGTCCCAGAAAATGCATAAAAATGATATAAAGTGTAACCAAAACATGTAGCAATTGATATAATAACAGCATGGAACATCAAAAATTATAGATACGTTTGAGACGTATCAAAAGCGTGCTACCTCTGCAGAGGGTCAAAACTATTTGAATAGCCGAGTCCTTGGTTATGGACAATTGGGAGGTTGTCCTAAGATCATGTGCAAGTTTTTGGAAAAGCTTTTAAGTTTAAAAGAAACTGAATGGTGATGGTGTTACACAGCTATACCAAATGGAGTGGTATTAGTTGTTGAAATAAATGGACCATGGTGAGCCATGGTCAGGAAAAGGAGGGGTTTTTGGAGAAACAAATGAGATGATGACTTCTTTTAAAGTTAGTTATAAAACTCTTCTTACCTTTTTCAATAAAGATATAGAGATGTTTTAAATAAATAAAAGTATGAAAGTATGATAAAACTAGTGCATACTCATGTTGGGGTAGTTTGCGAGTACATTCAAATGTATTCATATTGGTTTCGTCCCTGGCTATTGTCCTAGCCAGACTACGAGGAGGAGCACTACGCCGAGCAGGAGTATGGCGACTTCTACGCAAACTAAGGATCTCCACAAGTCAGCTGCCTGTCGGGTCGTCATCGTTAGAATATGATGTCTACTACGCCGTAGCTTCCGCTGATATTTTGGTTTGGCCCATGAAGGCACCTATGTAAGACTTGGTCTAAATGACCGTTTATATAAGACTTTTAATTCGGTATTGTAATGGATGTAAACTTTGGTATCCAATTCGGATTATGTGCAACGACAGACTGATCATGGGATCGTTGTGTTAAGCATAATCGGGTATTTCGGACAGCTAGTCCGGGGTCCCCACACCGGCACCCTGCCCCCGCACCCGCGACCGCTCCCCACCAACAGCGCCGCCGATCTTCGCGCGCGGCCGCTCCCCACTAACTGCGCCCCGCATCCTCGACCGCCGCCGCTGCCCCCACGTCGTCCACAGCCAAATCCTCGACGGCCGCCGCCCCCGCGCCGTCCACGGCCGCATCCTCGACCGCCGCCACCCCGCGCCGTCCACGGCCGCATCCTCGACCGTCGCCGTCCCCGCACCCGGCCGCATCCTCGACCACCGCCGCCCACTTGCCGTCCCGCAACCCGGCCGCATCCTCGACCGTCGCCGCCCCCACGCCGTCCCCGGACGCATCCTCGACCGCCGCCGCCCCCGCGCCGTCCCCACACCCGCGCCGTCCCCGTCGACCGCCGTCGAGGTAACCGCCGCCGTCCATCTTCCTCCTCTCCCTAATTTAGTTCAAATTAGCTTAGTTCAAATTACTTGATATTTAGGTTAGGTTCAAATTATCCTCTATGTTTAGATTTTTGCATAATTTAAATGCATAAATTAGTGTGGTGAAATAATCTAATTTGCAGTATTGAAATTCCGCCTTTTTCGTTGTGTATGAATGTGTGCAGGTACTCCTAGAGACCTTTGAGATTGCCGGAATGATGATTAACTTCCATTCCGGCAAATTCAGGTACTCATATGGCATATTTTTAGCCGAAGTCATGCCAAAATTTCTCGTGAATTTTGACATGACTTTGGCCGAAAATGTTGTTATGTTTTGTATTCTTATTAGGTTCCCGATGATTAAAATGATGTGGCACTATATCTGTGATTCAGAGGTGGTGTGAGTGAAACTTGTGATATGCACAAATATCAAAATTTCTGCATCCTGCAAGTTTCGCTAACGCCATCTCTGAATAATTTGTGTGTCCACTCTAAGTATGAGGCATTCTTTAGAGTTGACTCTATTACATTTTTAGAATGGCGATGAGGCATTAATCATTTTGTTTGTGTTTTTACATCTTATTACAATTTCTATACTGAAATTTGTTGTTTAACAATTTTTATTTGCCTTGTATGCAGTGAATGCCGCCGCGCCGCCGCTCCATGAGCGGGTTCATTGGCGTCCGTCACCGCCCATATGGCCGCTGGTCCGCGGAGAACACCGTGGACGGCCACCGTTGGTACATGGGGACTTTCGACACGGCGGAGCTCGCCGCGCGCGCATTCGACGCGGCAACCTGGAGGTTTGGACGGCCGCGTTCTGAGCTCAACTTCCCCGACGTTCCGAACCGGGAGGAGGCTGAGTTCCTCGCGCCGCCGATGGAGATCGTCGACGTAGACGAGGTGCGGCGTAACCGCCGCGAGGGGAAAGCTCGCCGCGTTGCCGAGATCGACGAGTGGCGGATGAACACGCTGCGCCAGAACCGCCCCGATCTGGTGCAGGCGGAGCTGGACTTCTACGCCTCGAGGAACAAGAAGAGGCAGGCGAGATCCGACGTCGCCGGACCCTCCAGTGCAGCGCCGCCGTGCAAGAAGACCGGAACAGCTTGGACTCGAGCTTCTGGGACGATCTCGATGGGTCGGACGACAGATGCATGTAAAATGCAAACATGAACTTTGCACTTTAATTGCTTATATTCCAATCATATTTGCATCATATAAGGGTTATATCAATGTTTTATAATGATTTTTGGGAATATTCATTTATTTCCTATTTTTATGGAATTAACCCTGCACAGGCAGAAAACCCGTTTTCTTATTTTAATGTTTCAGGGACCCAGACGTCAACGAAATCACCTGGAAATTTACGGGCGTCAATATTTGGAAGGAAGAAGACCTGTGGGCTAAGGAAGCGAGCAAACGGAGGCTCGAGGGCCAAACGAGGGGGGCCCACGCGGCCTGGTACTGTAGCCGTGTGGGACCCACCCATTTGGGCCTCGTGGCTCCGTTGCCTTCGATCTTTTCCCCACCGATATCGTCTTGACCTAAAAATGCCTATATAAAAGGCCCCCTGACGTTCTCTGGAAGGAGCGCCGCACAAACACAGAAACACCGAAACGGAGATCAAGAGCTGCAGATTGGAGGGGGAAAACTCCGGCGGGGCGCTGCCGGCATGGTCTCCATCTTCTCCATCGACTTCTCCACTGTCTCCATGATGAAGAGGGAGTAGTCCACCTCTGGACTATGGGTTTCTGGAAGTAACTTATGTATCTCTCCTCTCTTGAGTTTCACTAATTAGCACCGTATGAGCTGCTGAACATGATTACGGTCACCGTTGTAATAGCTTTGTGGTGGATCTTTATGAGTTAATATATGTTTGAGATTGCAATGTTTGTTTCAGTTATGAGTATAGATGCATATTATGTACCCCGTTCTTGTCTACTTGTTTTGATCAAGCATGTTTATGAGAGCGTGTGTGGGGGAACGTGTGCATTAGTTGGAGTAACGGGGGTTGGCTAGTGCAGTGAACGTGAGAGAAAGTTCTACGATCCACTTTGGTATCTTTACCTTACTTTGTTTCCTCACTAGGGATAAACTAAAATACCATGCTACCGGGGATGTGGGCGTGACCATTGACACTACTCCATGACTAGATCTAGCATGTTCTTATTTTCACTTCATGTCATGATACTTAATGCTATACTCTGAGTTATCTTAATTACTGAGGTGTTATGATTTAGTTCGCATCTTGATGGAGTATAAGAGAGGTTAATAACCAAAAGATCTCTATGTTAGGACATGATGCCCATATATCTAAGTAACTTGTTATCAAACACTGTGTTGCAATCTCATATGTTAACTGTGTGTGTTCCATTGTCTACCACTTTATAAAGAGAGAGTGCATTTGTGATGTTGGGGGAATAGTAACCCGGTAGGCCCATGAAGAGGAGAACATAACCCGGCAGGAAGAAGACCTGGCGGAGTCAAGAGCACCATCATGGGCCGGGTTTCACTGATGGGCCGGTGAGCTTCATCGGTAACCCGGCTAGGAGAAGAAGGTTCCAGAAGACCCGGAGGCGGTGCACGTCACAGAGTCCAAGACTTGGAGGACACGAAGGACCTAGAAGGACCTAGAGTAGGACTCCGAGTTCGGGTAGAACCCGGCCTTACCATGTAAAGAACTAGGAGACCTGGCCATCTATATAAACAGGCTCCTAGGTCATAGATAGACAGATCTGGGAGAAATAGATTCGAGAGAGAGGTCTCAAGCCTAAGAGGATAGACAAAATAGAGAGAGCACAAGAGATAGAGCTCCCACACCGGGGTCATCCAAACCCGGCCATCGTCATTGGCGCACCATGTAATCTGTTATCATATAGTGAGTTATATCAGGACGTAGGGATTCTCCACCGAGGGGAATTGAACCTGGGTAAAAAACATCTTCTCCCTCGTAGAGCTAGACCAACTCCTGGACACCAGTTTCGCCTTGCCCCCAATCTCAAGTTACCTCGTGTAACATCTGCCGTGTTATCTACCCCACGATAGTTGGCGCCCACCGTGGGGACTGCGTCCAAGTATGTCCTCATCAAGGGAGAAGTACCACGAGGGATGGAAAATCGTCATCAACAAGGAGTGCATCATCGACAAACTCGGCTGAAAACTAGCGATCGGCCCGATGGGTACGAGCCGCCGCAGACAAGTCTCCGTCAACTCTATCCGCGCACCGAAGGCTCGGCACCACATGGTTTTTGTGCACGGCTCTACCAGATCGAAATATTCCGACCGACAGGTGTACCACAATTTGGATCGGATCTCGCGGAGGTTGGCAAAAGTTCATCACAAGTATCGATTAATTTGGGTCCACTGTCCGAGTCGAGTTACAACTCGGCTAATTCCAAGTCGAATCGGTTCCTGGGCAGCAGCACATGGAAAAGTTTAAGAAGCAAGAGGAGGCAACGGGGGCAGATCGATCAGCCAAAGGAGCAGCCAGCTATTTGCATGTATGCAGTACACCAACCGAATCAAACCCCGAGAAAAAGAATATGAAAGCATTAAACATGAAAGAGAAGGCTACTCCTAAACTCAGATAGGAGTACATGGATCGTTGGAAGCAAGTCCCGGTAGAGGTCAATTATCGATGCAAGCTTGCTATTTAGGTGCATGTACATCACGTACGAGAGAGGAAAAGAGTGCAAGCAAACCGAGCGGCACTAGAAGTCATGAGGTTCAACCAGCTCATGTGCAGCCCGTTTTCCAAAGTGATAGAAGAAAAGATTAAAAAAAAAAGAGAATACGCTGCCAGCTGGGTTACGATCAGATGGAGATTCGCCTCATGTACGAGTTTGAGTTAAAATCCAGCCTAGCCAGCGTAAAGAAAATTCAACACAGAGTATACCATTGTGATGCATCAAATCTCAAGGAAAAACAAAGTGATCCGGAGGGTTGCCCACGAGTGCTACCCCGTGCATCTGATCGTCTTTTTGGAAAAAGAAAAAGGAAATTTGGATTTAGTTGGCTTGTTACGTGATCATGCATGAAAAAGAGCAGCTCACGTAATGATAAAAAAAGAGAGGAAGATGTAGCAGCATAAGAGCATTGACCAAGGAGACCCGGCCGCGAGCCGGCTTCAAGTGACGATGACCCGGCTGCAGGATGGTCCGCGCTCCCCAACAGCGTCATCAACACTGAAAAACTAGATCAGCTAAGTCACATTTATATTTAAATTTCATATTTTATTTATTCAGTCAATTAAATCTAGCTCTTTTGAGTCAACCCTGGAGATAAATATTTTGTTTATAAGAAAATTACAAAGATCATTCAGAAGATTGCAGGTAACTTTTCAAAGTCGAGTTATTTATAGCTCGCAATGGGTTTATCAAAGTCGAGCTATCTATTGCTTGCAATGGATTTCTTAATAACAAGGTTGCTATTAAAGTGCCATCGATGTGTTGCGGCTCAAATTGCCGGCTCATGCCTTATACATTATTATCATCCTGGCTCAGTTGCC
The DNA here is from genome assembly GCA_947311845.1 of Poa pratensis. Classification (NCBI taxonomy): domain Eukaryota; kingdom Viridiplantae; phylum Streptophyta; class Magnoliopsida; order Poales; family Poaceae; genus Poa; species Poa pratensis. The sequence goes on from CAMZMU010000027.1 coordinate 87,817,014, forward strand.
GGTCTATACATTATTCACTGTCATCAATCTAGCTCAATCGCCGGCTCATATCTTATTCATTATTCTTATCCAGTTTAATCGCCGGCATATACATTATTTATTATCATCTTTCCAGATCTATCGCCGTATTCCGGCCTATTCATTATCATTATTCCGGCTCAATCGTCATACTCTGGCTTATACATCATCAACGTCAAGAGCGTGCCAAATATTTATCATTCAGAAGGGCGAATCCTTAAATCTGGGTCTCCCTATTATTCTGTCATCAATGGTTGGGTTGAAGACATGGATCTTACCATGAAACATCTCTCGGCTTCAGTTATCAATTGTTGGGTTGAAGACATGGATCTTACCATGAAACATCTCCTGGCTTCAGTTATTGATTGTTGGGTTGAAGACATGGATCCTACCGGAGGAAATCCATGAAACATCTCCTAGCTTCAATTATTTGCAAATCGTCAGCTTAGCCCATGAGTGCTTTGCAACTTCGGTTAGCATGCCGAAGAGTACATCATGTCAGTATATGGATCAATGGGGTAATGTGCACAGTTAAGCCTTTAATTTATAAACAGCGATCTAGGTCTTGGGGCTCTTACATAAATAGTCTGTAGCTGCAATCCCAAGACCCGGCTTTTATGCCACCAGTTTTATTCTTGATTATCTTACTGTTGAATTGACGTGACTCGCAATTATATGGCCTGATTGCTTGCCTGAAAATTCAATCAACCATGAGGTCCAAAGGGACTTGGTTCGACCCTGTTTTTATCAGAGAGGTTGCAACAGGGTATTCATGCGAAATCTAACTCACAGTTAAAGAAATCAAAAGGGTCATCTAAACCAAAACAGACAGATATACATATCACGTTCAGTGCAAAAAGCAGATTCTCAGGGTGTATGTGTACACCATCAAGATAATTATTCATCAGTTACTAGCTTACCATAGTCACTTCAGGTTGTATGATATTGTTTCATGTACAGGGAAAAATATTTGCAGGATGAAACTGTAACCCGGCAGCAGAAGCCGGTTCATCAAGTTTGGTACATGGGAAGTCGAAAAAGTTTCATGCAAAAGATCAGGGTTACGTATGTGAACTTTGTATCCATCAAGAGGAGAAATTAAGTCGATTGTCCTGGTGCGAGAACATCAAAGTCCAAGCGATAAGTGAACGCTCTGCTGAGAGTCCAAGCAATAAAGTGCAGTATGTGCGGAAGAATAAAGATCAAAAAGTCAAGTGCTGCTATTAGTATCGATCTGGAAAAGTAGTCAAGAAAAATATGGATGAGCAGCTAGCTCTAGCCAAGGAGAAAGTTAAATCATGCATGTGCACGTGACTACAGGAGGTTACGTGAATAAATCAAGAAAGAAGAAGAAAGTACAAGTTGCTGCCGACTCGTGTAAATCAATCAAAGGAAAGAAAGAACGAGAAGAGAAGAGAGAAGAGCTGTTGATCGGCTTCCGAAAATTGTGTTACTTTGGCTCATCAATCATCAAGCGGTTCAATCAAAAAGAGAAAAAGAAAAGCCAGGTGTTGCTAGTAGTCATGCGAATCATCGAAAGTTCTGATGGGAAAAAAGAAGGGAAAGGTCCAGCTTCTGAAAAGTGTGCATGTTCGGCTCTGCAATTATCAACCGAGTCAAAAGGAAGAAATAAAAAATACGCCGGGAGCTACTACTAGTGCGAGTTGTCAATCAAAGCTCCCGCCGATAGAAAGGAAGAAAAGAAAAAGATCGAGTAGCCCATCAGCCGGGTCGAATTGCAGGGCCTCGGGGCATCCGCAAGTTGATTTGAAGCTAGCTCAAGGTCCAAGAAAAGTTAAGGCGATATGCCGCGAGGCGTGCATGTGCATGCAACTCCAGGAAAGCAACGTGCAGAAAACAAAAAGAAAAAGAAAGCAGGAGTCGGATAATGCTGGTACAATTACATGACCATGCATAGAGAGAAAACAGATCAGAGTGATAAGGAAGAAAAAGAGAGGTGATCAGCCCAATTCATCAGCCAAGGACCATCGACGAGTCGCTACATTTTAGTTAGATATTACGACCGTTCAGTGGAGATAATTCTTGATCGGAGCTACAATGCTTCAAATTTTACAAGGTTACAGAAAGAAAAGTGTGAGTTCCGAGTTGCTGAAGGCAAGCTAAACCGGAACTTAGGGGCTACACAATCGAGTTTTTATCAGAGATGTTTTGAGTGGAGTCCCAGGTGGCTGTGGACAGCTAACCCGGCACTTGGGGGCTACACTAGTTAAAAGTTTATTCAAGGCAGATTATCAAAGTCCCAGGTGGCTGAAGGCACGCAACCCGGCACATGAGGGCTACAGTATTTGAAGGTCAAAATTTCTTTCAGAGGTATAAGATATAAAAGTCCCAGGTTGCTGCAGGCACACAACCTGGCACTTGGGGGCTATAGTATTTGAAGTTCAAAATTTCTCTAAGAAGTGCAAGATGCAGAAGTCCCAGGTTGCTGCGGGCATGCAACCCGGCACTTGGGGGCTACATGGCTTAAATGGTTCAAATTATTCATCTATCACAAGCACCAAGTTATCGTGAGATGATAAACTCGGAGCTTGGGGGCTACAGGTTGTATCCATGAGAAAAATCAAAGTCAATATTTTTTAGAATCGGTAAGGCGGGAGGTATTTGCACCGGGTCTTCAAAAACCGGGTCTTGAAAGAGAGCTTCCATGTGAGTAGGCTCCATCAAGTCCGGATCATAGGAATTTGGAGCATCCTTCAGCACAGCCTCCGTATGAGTAGGCTTTATGAAATCCGGGTCAGAGGAATTTGAAACAAGGAAAAACTAGATCAATGATGAAGACCCGGTAAAGTGTAGCCGGGTTAATAAATGAACGGCCAAGCAGAGCCGGAAAGAGCAAAGAAAACAAGTCTCACCAACCCTAATATTTTTTGAAAGTATTTCTTATTTTTAGGTTAACCCGGACAGCAAGGATCACGGCTCTCACCAAGAAGCAATAAACAAGAACAAAGAGATCGAGCTAAAGCATCAAAAGGGAGAGCACGCAGACCTAGTGTCCAGATTACCCTGGGGGCTACTGTTGGGGGAATAGTAACCCGGTAGGCCTATGAAGAGGAGAACATAACCCGGCAGGAAGAAGACCTGGCGGAGTCAAGAGCACCATCATGGGCCGGGTTTCACTGATGGGCCGGTGAGCTTCATCGGTAAACCCGGCTAGAAGAAGGTTCCAGAAGACCCGGAGGCGGTGCACGTCACGGAGTCCAAGGCTTGGAGGACACGAAGGACCTAGAAGGACCTAGAGTAGGACTCCGAGTTCGGGTAGAACCCGGCCTTACCATGTAAAGAACTAGGAGACCTGGCCATCTATATAAACAGGCTCCTAGGTCATAGATAGACAGATCCGGAGAAATAGATTCAAGAGAGAGGTCTCAGCCTAAGGATAGACAAAATAGAGAGACACAAGAGATAGAGCTCCCACACCGGGGTCATCCAAAACCCGGCCATCGCCATTGGCACACCATGTTAATCTATTATCATATAGTGAGTTATAGCAGGACGTAGGGATCCTCCACCGAGGGGACCTGAACCTGGGTAAAAAACATCTTCTCCCTCATGAGCTAGACCAACTCCTGGACACCAGTTTCGCCTTGCCCCAATCTCAAGTTACCTCGTGTAACATCTGCCGTGTTATCTACCCCACGACATGTGAAACCATGAACCCAAGTCCATTTTTAATCATAAGAAACACTTTCCAACACCATATACCACTTTTCTATTTTCAGCCATCATTAAATCCGAAGATACAAAAATACTTTTCATCTTGCATACATCATTCAAAACCCAAAATATCATTTATCATTGCATCCACATCATTGCATTATTTATTTCTTGTTTCATTGCATAACTATCCTGATATCATTCTTACACCTGTGCTTGACAACCACAGGTGAGGTTGAGGACCAAAACATCTAACCTTGTTTTGTAGGTAACCAAAAGAGGATAAGAAGATAAATCTTACACTTCAGATTCCCCGAGAGTTCGATATTAAACCCTCGAGTCACCCCTCGTGGGGAAAACTGTCTTCCACTTACTATACACTCTGCACTTGGAGTCTCAACCTAATCCGTTTACTTTTGCAGGTATCAAGGCCTTACTCTTCGGGACCATCAAGACGTTTTCTGGCGCCGTTGCGGGGATCATAGCTGAGAGATTTATCCAAGGGGTGCATCATCGCATTCATCTCACAACAAAGTCAACGTTACCAACTTGTGCTAACACCTAAGCTTGGGGAGGTTGCACTACGTGAGCACCATCTTATTCATCTTTACTTACAAAGCAATTTATTTGTTTTGTTAGTGTCATTGCATATCATATCATATTTATTTCAGTTTTGCATAAAAATTAAAAATACCAAAAAACTTGCTAAAATGGGAGAAAGAACTAAGTTGTGTGACTACACACACTCCTAATGGATCAATTTATCACGAGAGCTATTGCCACACCTAAAATTTTTAGCAATTGGTTTAACCTAAAAGCTTCATTCATTGAAAGGGTAGATCAGCTTACTAAGGAAGTTTCATCATTAAAGAGCATCATTACAGCCCAAAAACATGAGGAAACAATAAAATATTGCCAAGAGGGTATCAATAAGTCTTGGGAACACATTCATGAGCAAGAGAGAGTTGCTAAAGAATCTATTGGGGTAATGAAAGAGGTTGAAGTTGAGGAAGTTAAAATGCTTAATGAAGTCAAGGATCCTTTGCTTGACTTAGAAAATTGTAGCTTGCATGAATTAATATCTATCTTACAAAAATTTGCAAGTGATCCTTCCATCAACACTAACCAAGCAGGTTTTGGTTCTTATATTGCTAATAATGTCTTGAAAGAAAAGATTGCTAGGTACAACCAAGAGGCTATGATACCACCTAAGCTTGGGGATATGTGGATATCTAAGGTACTAGTAACTATTGGAAAAGAGACACACCATGCCATACTTGATCTAGGATCTAGTGTCTCTGTTTTATCTAAAGAACTATATGAAGTGCTTGAATTGAAAAATCTTGAAAAATGCTCTATTGAACTAGCACTTGCTGATGACTCTATTAAACATGCTTTGGGAAAAGTAAGTGATGTTATGGTAGAGTTACATATGACTTTTGTGCCTGTGGATTTTCTAATCATGGATATGGGGGTAAAACCTCTAGTCCTATTATTCTTGGAAGACCTTTTCTTCGTACCACAGGTGCTATCATTGATTCAAAGGAAGGGAATGTAAAGTTTCAGTTTCCACACAAGAAGTGCATGGAACACTTTCCAAGGAAGAGGGAACCACCAAAGTTCAAGCTCCCTCATGAGCTTCGTCACAATAAAACAACAAGTAAGAAGCCTAGCTATATGGCTATAAAGAAAGCGCTTTGCGGGAGGCAACCCGGTTATTTTTTGTGTGATTTTTCTTTGTGTCCTCTTGCTGTAACAAGAGATTTTGTGTCTAGTTAGGTTCTGGAGTTTTTAATAAAGTGCCAAGTTTTACCCTTTTTGGTTTGAAAAAGTTGCTTATAGTTCGGAGATTTTATTCCTGCACGAATCAGTGCACGGTATGATTTTTAATTCTTATTCTGTAACTCCGAATGAGCTCATATTTGAACTGTAGTTGCAACTTTTCATCCTCTGTATGCATGAATTTTTTCGGAATTTTTCGAGAAAGTTTGGTAGGGTAGAAAAATACGTTTTGCTGCTGCTGTTTTTCTGGACAGATTCTGTCCCATTTTGTTTGATGCATGCTTTGAGCTTTTAAGTTGAATCTTTTTGATCCAATTGAGTTTATGAGTAGGCATACAACATTATATACTTTCTGGACATTCATATGAATTTTTGTTCAAGGATTATATGCAGCAAGGAACCTATTTGTTTATCACTATTAATGCACCCCACAGAAAAGAGATGGGAGAAACGGTGTTTTGAAGTTTTTTCACAGGGATTGGAGGAGATGCACCAAGAGCTATCCAAGGATGGTGAAGACCATAAGCTTGGGGATGTGAAGACAACCCCGCTGGACCTACACACTCTCGGTTTGCACACGTCCAACTTCTGTTTTTCGATCGAAACACTTTATCGCATAAACTTGGAGCGTCTTTTTGTTTTTGTTTGAGTCTTGAGAGACCACCACACTATCAATTATATATGAGAGAGCTACTGGAAATATGGGTTGAAATATGTTGGATGCTTTTATAAGATTGGGAAAAGGGATGTTTGACTTGATTTTTAATGATACATATAGTTGCATGATTCATGAGCTTGTTTATGAGTAATAGTTTGCAAATTCTTTTTGTAGAGCTATCACTTATTCATGTTTTGGTGCTGATTGTTATTTACTTGGTTTAACATGGATTAGTTAGTTCTATGGACACTCATGCATGCATCTAGATGGTCAACTTTCTCCCTTTTGCTAGCCCAAAAACTCCAACAAGCAAAAACTTGTTTCCAACACCTTCAACCAAAGTTATTCCAGTGAGTCCACCATATCTACCTATTGGCTTTATGCTATTCCGAGTATGTTCATCATGTTATTTGTGTTATCTATACCTCTGAATGAAAATGTTTATGTTATTGATTGCCATGGGAAAAATTGGTTATATAGCTCTCACGAACTTGATGCACATTTTACTATCATTGCAATAAATAAAACATGACCCATTGTGATTAAGATTATGATGCTAGTGGCTTGATAAATGTTCGAGGTTGGGAGTTAGCCCATATGTGCTGTCACATGCAAAGCTTTCAACATGCTCCTTCATCTCATTTAGTTGATATCATGTACTTTTGTTTATGGATGCCTATCATGGTGAAATGAGGTGGAAATGAAGTAGTTCAAATGAGTTTGTATAAATGGTTAGAGAGACGCCTGGGCCGCTAATCTAAGCCATGCATCATTCATGGTGGAAATTTACTTACATACTATGGTGAACCTTCTGTGATACACCTTGCAATAAAAAACTATTCCAAATGGTAAATAAAAAGGGTGTTGAGATTGTTCATTTTGTTTGTTTGTCTTGTCATTTTGATATGGGCTTGTTCCATATCATGGGACAAGAGGTACCCCAGTTGACGCTCTTGATGATACTATTATTACTTACAATGATATAATTGAACTTGCTTTGTTTCCTAAGTTGAGTAATCATGGTGTAGGTACTTGTATTCAAGGGGCATGAGACATCCAACCTTTACTTTATCAAGCACACTACTCATATTTGCTTTCACTTTAACCTTAATCATTCAAGATGCTATGATAGGGGCAATGAGAGCTTGACACC